>CANSZD010000770.1:0-186712 GCA_947648045.1 Beta corolliflora | reverse complement strand
TATGTTTGATTATTTTAGGCGAGAGAATTCTCTTTAGGCGACTTTTAAGCTTGTGAAAGTGGCCTCCGTTTTGTCTACACAAGGTAAGTAACATACCTATGTGTGGGGTTGGATTAGTATCATATCCTAAGGATGGGATTTATATAGTATCATGTATAAGGAACTATTTTTCGTTCATATGTGATTTATATTCAAATTGAATTTGCATGTTTTATGCCGTTTATTCCAAGCATGTTGAGTTATGATGATGATCATATGTTTGTATGGAATATTGATGCAAGCATATGGATTTGCGAAGTTTAGTTTATTAATTCACACGAGGGATTAATATTTATGTTGGTATTGGATCATGATTGAATCATGTTGTTCCCTTTGGATTATTTAATTACTTTATGAGGACCGAGGGCCTTATTTGGTAAGTTAATTGGTTATTTCACCTATGAAAGGTTGGTTGGTTGATGACTTGGTTCAACAAATAAATAAAGGTTATGGATTTAATATTGGAATTATTCTTGGATTGTCAAGTTGATGATCACCTTATCTGAACCTAAGATAAAAATGGAAGTTTATGTATCTTTGATGGTTATATTATTTGTTCTAGTTGTAAGTCATAACAAGTAATAATTTATTAATCATGTAAAGTGAAACGTGAATAGCAATAGCTTTAGACTTGTGCACGTCTGAAGTGTTGGACTAGTATGAGTTGGAGTACATGGTGGTAGCCCATGGCTTTTCTTGGGACCTGGATTGATCACCGTGTCCTATTTTTATTTAAAAGGTTCATCGATATCGTAGGGTCGGGGAATATGGAGTCGTGCTCGGTACTTCGTCTTCTAAATTGAAGACCGGTTTGGTTTGTACAACTCTTTCCATTGCCTATTCCATCTAAATTAAGTAATTAACTGGTAGTGGAGTTTAGTTCAGTAAAGTAGTATGCTATGTTATATTATTATTATTATTTATTCCTGCTTGATGTTTACTAGTATCATGTTAGGTTTTATATTTATTTACTATGTAGTACTCAGCTTTGTCTGATTACGTGCTTTGTGTGTATGTGTTGATCATGGCTATGCCTTATTGATCCTGTGATGACCCATTTGGTGCGCAGTCTCTCGGGATCAGTAGAGCATCGTCCATTACAGGTTTGAAGATGATGCATCATGGGTTCAGGAATTGGAGAGCCTTGTGTTGACTTCACATTTTAATTTGACTTTATGCTTTCATAGTTGACTTTGACTATTGTAGTTGACTTTTACTTTTTAAGGTCGACTTTTGACTTTATGTTGGTTTTGACTTTTAGAGTTGACTTTTTGGGTTGACTAAGTTTTATTTTCAAAGTTTATTTAATTATTATTTCCGCGTAAAATTCTGAATAAGCCGATACGTTATCACACCGGCGATAATGCTTTGATAGTTCTCTAAGTTTTATATTAAAAAGGTATTTTGGAAAAGAGAGAATTATCTGGGGTGTTATAAAGTGGTATCTTAGAGCTTTAGGTTTTATTGGCCTTTCGTGCCAACTTTAAATTTTTCGGGCGCCTAGCTAGCTAGTTACTTAAAATGAATTTCATAGAAATTGAGCTCCTACTTATTCGTTGTGTTTAAATCACTTTTCGGAACATGTTTTAAAATTTTAAAAAATAGGTTCAATATTTTTTTTTGGTTCAAAATATTTTATTTTTTTTGGTTCGATTTATTGTTAAGAGGTCCAAATTTTTTTTTTTTTTTTTTATTCGGTTCGAATTTTTTTTGTTTTGTTAGTCCGAAATTTTACTTTTTATATTTCGATTATCCTTATATTTTTCGAAAATTATTTGTTTAGTTATTAGTTGGTTATTCTAGTACTTCTAGTTTATTTTGGGTTACTTTATTATTTTGTGAGAGATGGGTAGTATAGGAATGGGCATATAGGATAGAAATATTATATGTCTGCATTAAATAGTTAGTTCAGTATGTTTATATTTTCTTCCCTGCTTAACTGTTTTATGTTATTCCTATGCTTTGAATTGTTGGTTATTCTTGACATACGCTAAGTGAGAGTATCAATTACTTGTAGATGTTGTATTTATACTGTTATAGGAACTCTAGTCATGTCTAATAGAGAAGCTACTAGAGTAGGGAACTATTACAACCCGATTGTGTTGAGTGATGATGAGAGTGATGGAGGATCTGAGTCTTGATTCTGATTGTGATAACTACACTAGCCTAGAGGTCATTATGCGTCATGTGTTAAGAGTAGGCATGCCTGATAGCGATGATGAGGTTATTCAAGAGTTTGACCGTGCTAGAGGACAGACCAGGATGGACATCTACCATGCCGTTTTGAGACCTGAAAGTGATTATGAGTCAGAAGAGGAGGAGCTTCAACCTAAAAGATGCGAAGATCTACTAGAGTTAGAAGATGTTTCTACTATAACATTGAGGACGTTGAAGATTTTGAAGATCCAGAAAAGTACAAGGAGACTAAGGATAAGACTGATGATGTATCTCCCTAGTTTATGTATTTATGCTTTATGAATAAATGTTGGATAATTAGTCAAGCTATGGTTTAAATTTATTTCTTTAGTACCTTTATTTTGTTTAGGGAAAAGTATAGTTATTATGGATTGGAAAAGTGTTACTATCATCATTTTGAGGAATAAAAAGTAAATATTTAGTTATCCAAGTGAGCAAGAATTTATTTTGGCATGTGAATGGGAATATTTTATTTTATTTTATTGTTGTGATTGAATTTGATCCTCACACGTGTTTATTATTGACGTGAATATTATCCATGAATGATTGTATGAGTGATGATGATGTACTCTATGGTATTATTATAACTTCATGAGAATTGTACGTTGATGCGATCTTTATGGTCAAATCAAGTGTTGCCTTCGTAGAGAATGACATGTAAGTTGTGTATTGAAACCTAAAGTAGAGTTACGTTAAATTTCAGGTCGCGCAGTAGAATGGCTAACAATGATAACACCTTAGCTTCTGCTATTCGCCTATTAGCGGAGAATTTAACTCGCGAAAGAACTGAGCATCCCGATCCTGCTGGGGACATGTTTGAAAGATTAGCTAAAATTAAGCCGCCATACTTTAAGGGGCAAGCTTACCCTACCTTCTTAGAGAGTTGGATTAGAGAATTTTAAAAGATTTTCGGGGCAGTGAACTGTCCTGAGGGTACGAAAGTAGGTCAAGTTGTATTATACCTGAAAGATGAGGCTGACTTGTGGTGGAAAGAGAATGAAACTAGACTGAGTGCTGTTGAGGGGTTTAATTGAGATTCCTTTATTGCTGCTTTAAGAGGAAAATTTTACCCTGCTTTTATGAGAAAACAGAAGGCCCAGGAATTCATAAACCTTAGGATGGGGAGCATGACCATCTCGGAGTACTATAGTAAGTTCATAGCATTGTCGAGGTTTGCATTTGAGGTATTAGCCACTGAGAAGTTAAAGGCTCAAAGGTTTGAGCAAGGTTTGACTGAGGAAATCCAACTGGGGTTAGGTGGTGAAACTTTTGCATCCCTAGATGTGGTGTGTGGAAGAGCCGCTCATATTTATGGCCTTCAGTCGAGGCGTGATAAGAAGAATGTTGTAGTGGGTGAGAAGAGAAAATATTTCAATGCTGGAGGAAATCAGGGGAATTTTAAGAAGAACAAAAATGGGAATGGGAATTTCCAAGGGAGAAATGGTCAGGGGTATAAAAATAAGGGCCAGTCCGAAAGAGTTTACCATTGTAAGAAGTGCATCAAGAATCACCCTGGTAGAGACTGTAAGGGAGACCTAGTAACCTGTAACTACTGCCAAAAGAAGGGCCATAGGGAGTATGAGTGCTTCACCAAGCAGAAGAAAGAGCAAAATGGTAATGGGAGTGGTAATCAGGGGAGGTCTGGGTTCAATCAGTCAGGAAACCAAGGTTCGAAGCCTGTAGGGGCACAAAACAACCAAGGAAGTTTCAGTAAGCCTGCTAGTGACAGCAACAACAACCAGAATAAGGCTCCGGGTAAACTGTCCGTGATGAGTCGCAATGAAGCTGATCGACCTGCCGACGTAGTTTCTGGTACTTTCTCTATTAACTCCATTCTTGTTAAAGCGTTGTTTGATTCTAGGGCGATTTATTCGTTTATTTCGTCGTCCGTTGTTAATAGTATGGGGTTGGTAGATTTTGAAGTAATTGACCTGCCTATTAGTATACCTACTGGAGAAGTCATAAGGTGTACCAAGTTGTTTAAAGATTTGCCTCTGAAGATAGGAGACTATGTATTAATGGAGTTCAATCTGGAAGACCTAGATGTTATTCTTGGGATGAATTGGTTAGGTTTCTATAAAGATAACCTGGAAATTACACTTTTGTTTAAAAAAATAAATGGAGTTAAATATATTAGTTGATATTAGAGGTGCTATACATAAGGCATACATCAATCCTAATTTGCATACATAAGGTCATTGTGTTCAAAATTTGCTTCTTTCTAATTAGTATTGGAGTATATGCATTGTTTTAAATTTGTCGGAGGTAATTAGGGAGATATTGTGCTTTTGGAAAACCTCCACTGCCTGCTTCTGCTCATACATCATAGCCCATAGGATGACAGAATGCCCCCTAAGACGCCAAAAGCCAAAGTGCCAATGCTAGAGAAACACCTAGTAGACCAGCTGAGTGAAAAGAAGCAGAAATTACTCAATTTGAATTTCCAGGAGGCATCCAAGGCGAATAAAAAAAAAGCGTTGTGTGTTTTTTCCCCTTATTCCAAAGTCTGGTTCAAGCGCTCGTTCGTTGTTGTGCTGGAATGGTACGGTGCTGTTATTCTGTGTCAGCGGGGCAATCTTTTGAGGAACTTTGAGATCAAACAACTTCCTCGAATTTGGTTCCAGTTGCTCCTAATGTCAATGCATTATTGGTCACTTAGTCTGCAAGAGTTGAGCGTCTCGGTTGTCTTGTTTGTTTTTTTTAGTAGTATATCTTTCAGAATCAGTAATTTAGGTTTGAATCTATTTTAATCAAACTCGGGAACATGTCCAAGTGTATGACTCGGCTAGCTGTAATCTTTTGTGAATAAATTCCTATCTTTGCTCTTGTTTTTCCCTTAATTTAGAGTCGCATCAGTTTTGTGGTATGACTATACATGACTTTTGAGAGTGTTATCTGGATTATGCAAGGTTGAAGAACTAGAGAAGGACATAAATGAAATGGAATTCTACCGAATCAAGATTGTAGGCACGGATTTTTAATTCCTTTAATGCTTACACGCGGTGTGAGCGCGTTTATTTGACTACCCCATTGTTAAGGTTTTATTAGAAATATGTTTTGAAGTCGCCAACAATTCTTTAAAGGAAGAATCATAAACCTAATTGGATATTGAAACGGAAGGGACATCTTAGGGACTTATCCAATGTAGATTTCCCCATCATGACTCCATAGATGGTCAGGAACCAAAAACTGAGTTCGGGGGTGAGGGTACAATATAGTCAGGAACTATATTGCCCATTGTTGGCCTCTACTAAATACCGATTCATAATAGATTTTATGCAACAGAATAATCAAATAACATTTTAAAGCACCCTAAAATTAATTAATCTAGATCGGTTCAGGAAACACACAAAAAGACTAATTATTTAGTGACAAGTTATTATGCAATTATTTTACAAGGTTCCTAGCAGGTTGTCCAAATTATCTGAATTAATTAGAACAGTTCTTTAGGTCTTATTTAGCAATAATAACATGTGGGTGATAAAATCATGCATATGACACATAAAAAATAACATGATCATGAAAAAGAAATAAAAAGAAAAGAAAATAAAGACGGTAAGGAGTTAGTATAATATATACAATACTTACAGCGCAGGAATACGTTAACAATCTACATCATGAATATAATGTTAGTAACTTCAAGAAAATAATAAAAATAAATAAAGAAAGCAAATAAAGTTAGTTAATTTAGTTGACCCTTAGAAATTATACCACCGTCCGGTGTCGTTGATTTGTACGGATCTTGGATCGAAAGTCGTATGAGTCTTAAAAAAGTTTTGTGTTTGTGTCACTCGAAAATATGTTGCCGAAGATGAGTTACGTTAATGATGATGAATATTAATAGTAACCATTCAGAAATTAGGATTGTAATATGTCGTGTGATTTGATGTGGCCCCAAGAATGTTCGCCCGAGCCCCGTCCGTACACCCGAATCCGCAAAACGATGTTAGACTACCCTGGGTGTTCCGGACGCCCCTCCGACGCTCAAGTCATGAGATTGAGGTAAGAGATAAAGTCTGAGGGATGCTCTAGTTTGTTAGGTGAGAATTCAATACCGCTCATCGATGAGGCAAGCTGGTTTTTATAGTATCGGGATTTCCCGACAGAAACATTGTTCGATGGGCCTTTTTAGTACCAATGGGCATGTTACCTTTTCGTGCAATGATTATTTCACCTCTCTTAGAGATTCTCCAAATGCCGGAGATTAGGTCAATTCTTACTAAGGGACCGCCTCACCTGCCACTGTCCCATGCTTTAGGAGGCTTTTAGGCTCCTTATTAGGGTCAGCCGATATTGAGCCCAAACAATTAGCCCCACGCCATAGATGGGGAATCACGGGACTTGACCGATGGGATGCCTCGTCTCGCGGCGGAATAACAATCCGGTCCTATTTCTGACTGGTTGGCGACTGGCTTATTTCTTGCTAGAAGGAGGAACGCCGACCGGGTTCCCTTCCTGCTGAAGGAAAGGTGCCGACCCGGTCACCTCTCGCTGACTAGGGAGAGGGCCGACCGAGTCATTCCTTGTTGAGGGGGGAATGCCGACCCGGTCTCCTCCTGGTAAATGGGAAGAGGCCGACCGAGTCACTCCCCGGTGAAGGGGAGAGTGCCGACTGTGTCAGCCATCTCCTCGCTAGATGGGAAGAGGCCGACCGGGTCACTCCCTGGTGACGGGGGAATGCCGACCCGGTCATCGTCCATTGAATGGGGTGAGTCCGACCGGGTCACTCCCTGGTGACGGGAGAGTGCCGACCCGGTCATCTTTCCTTGATTGGGATGTGGCCGACCGGGTCACTCCCTGATGAGGGGAGAGCGTCGACCGGGTCTTACTCTGGCTGGTGCTCAAGCCGAGTAAAGGAGGTAAACTCCTTTGGCCGAGTAGAGTACAAGACCACTCGGATGAGGGGCTAATGAGCCCCAAGCTTGTCCGAGTGGGCGCTAGCTGATATTTGGCCATACTCGACCAAATATAGAAGCGACTCGGCAAAGGAGAGGAGCTCCTGTTGGCCGAGTAGGGTGCAAGGCCACTCGGATGAGGGGCTAATGAGCCCCAAGCTTGTCCGAGTGGGTGCTAGCTAATATTTGGCCATGCTCGACCAAGTATAGAAGCGACTCGGCAAAGGAGAGGAGCTCTTGTTGGCCGAGTAGGGTGCAAGGCCACTCGGATGAGGGGCTAATGAGCCCCAAGCTTGTCCGAGTGGGTCTAGCGATACTTGGCCATACTCGACCAAGTATAGAAGCGACTCGGAAAAGGAGAGGAGCTCTTGTTGGCCGAGTAGGGTGCAAGGCCACTCGGATGAGGGGCTAATGAGCCCCAAGCTTGTCCGAGTGGGGGCTAGCTGATACTTGGCCATACTCGACCAAGTATAGAAGCGACTCGGAAAAGGAGAGGAGCTCCTGTTGGCCGAGTAGGGTGCAAGGCCACTCGGATGAGGGGCTAATGAGCCCCAAGCTTGTCCGAGTGGGTGCTAGCTGATACTTGGCCATACTCGACCAAGTATAGGAGCGACTCGGCAAAGGAGAGGAGCTCCTGTTGGCCGAGTAGGGTGCAAGGCCACTCGGATGAGGGGCTAATGAGCCCCAAGCTTGTCCGAGTGGGTGCTAGCTGATACTTGGCCATACTCGACCAAGTATAGGAGCGACTCGGCAAAGGAGAGGAGCTCCTGTTGGCCGAGTAGGGTGCAAGGCCACTCTGATGAGGGGCTAATGAGCCCCAAGCTTGTCCGAGTGGGTGTTAGCTGATACTTGGCCATACTCGACCAAGTATAGAAGCGACTCGGCAAAGGAGAGGAGCTCCTGTTGGCCGAGTAGGGTGCAAGGCCACTCGGATGAGGGGCTAATGAGCCCCAAGCTTGTCCGAGTGGGTGCTAGCTGATACTTGGCCATACTCGGCCAAGTATAGAAGCGACTCGGCAAAGGAGAGGAGCTCCTGTTGGCCGAGTAGGGTGCAAGGCCACTCGGATGAGGGGCTAATGAGCCCCAAGCTTGTCCGAGTGGGTGCTAGGCGATACTGACCATACTCGACCAAGTATAGGAGCGACTCGCAAAGGAGGAGAGGAGCTCCTGTTGGCCGAGTAGGGTGCAAGGCCACTCGGATGAGGGGCTAATGAGCCCCATGCTTGTCCGAGTGGGTGCTAGCTGATACTTGGCCATACTCGACCAAGTATAGGAGCGACTCGGCAAAGGAGAGGAGCTCCTGTTGGCCGAGTAGGGTGCAAGGCCACTCGAATGAGGGGCGAATGAGCCCCAAGCTTGTCCGAGTGGGTGCTAGCTGATACTTGGCCATACTCGACCAAGTATAGAAGCGACTCGGCAAAGGAGAGGAGCTCCTGTTGGCCGAGTAGGGTGCAAGGCCACTCGGATGATGGGCTAATGAGCCCCAAGCTTGTCCGAGTAGGTGCTAGCTGATACTTGGCCATACTCGACCAAGTATAGGAGCGACTCGGCAAAGGAGAGGAGCTCCTGTTGGCCGAGTAGGGTGCAAGGCCACTCGGATGAGGGGCTAATGAGCCCCAAGCTTGTCCGAGTGGGTGCTAGCTGATACTTGGCCATATTCGACCAAGTATAGAAGCGACTCGGCTAAGGAGGGGAGCTCCTGTTGGCCGAGTAGGATGTTGAACCACTCGGATGAGGGGCTGAGCCTCAAGTTGGTCCGAGTGGGTTTCGTGATTCGGAGGATTGGGCTGCGCCTATCTTGCCCGACCGGCTCTGTCCGACCTGATGTACCACATGGCCATTCTTGATACTTGGGATGTTAGGACCCTCTGTATGAGCTGAGTTGAAGGGGCGCCTCAAGGAACTTCGACGCTTCAAATTACTCGGCCTTGATTTTACTGGACTCCTGGAATGGACTGAAGGGGTCCAATTGGGCCTCTATTAGAGGCCCATTAGAGCGACGCGGGGGGGTTTGCGTTGCACATCCCCCAAGGCGCTCCTATATAAGTATGAGAGGGGAGAGAATTTCAGAGTTACTTGCTCATTTCCTCATTTTCTCTCTCTCAAAAATCTCAAAATTCTCTCAACTTTTCCAAGTTCCTCCTCCAGCTTCTTCGTCCAACCAGGTACACTCTTTGTTTTTTCTTAAGTTTTCTTTCTTTTCCTTTGAATAACCTCGACCGACTCCCTTGTTTATAAATAATGGGAGATTCGTCCGAGTCGTCGACACCTCCGACCTCACCTCCCTATAAATTATCCGAGGAGGTGAGGGGGATGGGAATAACACTGGTGTCGGCTATAATAAATTGCCCCGACCCCTCGGCTGTGCCCGACGCAGTTGCTCTCCCGAGCCCTTCGTCTTCGGTGGAGGAGGAGGCCGAGGGTATCATTCCCTATCCTTGGGAAGTGTAGTTGGCCTCTCCCCCCTCGAGAAGTTACTTAGATAAATATCTGTCTCGTGATGTAGTGCGGGTGGCCATGCCGAGGGGAGCAGGAGAAGCGTCCACTTCGGGTCGAGAATTAGAGTATCCTGACCTGGATCCAAAAGGAGGTCCAGGTACCTTCTTCCCCGAACCCGGTGTAATAAAATCTTTGACCGAGGACCTTCGGGGGACGGCGACCAGGTTCCAAATAAAAGATCCTTACTATCTGGTCCGACCGGAAGCCCATCATACAGTTCTGTCTCCACCGCCCGGTTGCATTGCCGTTTATTACAAGTCAATGGAGATGGGGCTTCGATTTCCGCTGACCGACTTCGTCAAGGAGTTACTAAATACGTATGATTTGGCAATTTGTCAAATTTCTCCCAACTCCTGGGGAGGCATCAATGCTTTTCAGGTACTCTGTGACCTGATGCGAGTCCGACCGACTCTCAAGTTATGGAGGCATCTTTATAAGTTGGTCGAAGTTATGGCTGCAAACAACGGGCCGGGCTGGTGGAGTTTCCAAGTCCGACCAGGGTACCGGACTGTTCTTAACCTCCCTACGTCACAGAAAGGGTTTCGGAGGGAATTTGCCTTCGTCTATTTCGGCGGAGATTGGGGGATTCCCCTGGTTCCCCCTTCGACCGAGCCTCTCTTGCTTTTGTAATGACTCTTCTATTTGTAGTGCCCGATTCTCTTTAATGAAATTTGTCATTTTGTCTCCAATGTTCTTGTTTGTTGATTGCAATGTTGCCCGACTAACTTTATTAATTCCGACTGACTTTGTTTGTTAATCGAAATGCCGATCAACTATAATTTCTGGGAAAAATGCCAACTGTTTCGACTGGTTAAGTCTAAATTGATTCCGACTAACTTGTTTGTTTAATTAAAATGCCGACCGGCTATGATTAAGTCATTACAATATGCCCCTATTGCAATTAACAAACTTTACACATAGTATTTTCTAAGGTTGTCTGCGTTCCAAGGTCGGGCCAAGGGGATGCCCTCGGCGGACTCTAGTCGGAATGTGCCGGGCTTGATAATTTCCGTTACTTTGTACGGACCGTCCCAGTTAGGTCCTAGTTTTCCCTCCAGGTGTGAGAGCCCAGTGGCCTCGACTTTCCGAATGACCCAATCGCCGAGTTGGATTGGGCGGAGCCTCACTCGGCGGTTAAACATCCGAGTGACTCTTTGTTTGTACTGAATGGATCTCAGCAGCGCATTGCCCCTTGTCTCGGGCAGCAAGTCTAGGCTGATCGGTTTTTCTTCCTCGTTCTTCTCGAATTCATAGAAGGTCATTCGAGGAGAGGGGATGCCGACCTCCACCGGTAGGGACCGCTCACTCCCGTATACCAAGCCGAACGGCCGAGTGCCCCGTTGCTTCCTCGCCGTAGTTCCGGCGGCACCGTAGGACCCCGGGTAGGTCGTCGACCCATGCTCCTTTGGCAGCCTCCAAGGACTTCTTGATTCCTTTGAGAACTATTGTGTTAGTCGACTCAGCTTGCCCATTCGTTTGGGGCCTAGAGACCGCGGAGAACTTGGTGCATATTCCGAAACGGGCACAATATTCCCGAGTAGGACCACTGTTGAATTGGAGCCCATTGTCGGAAATTAGTACCCTAGGAACCCCGAACCTGGTGATAATGTTCCTCCAAATGAATGCTTGAACTCGCTTATACGTTATGGAAGAGAGTGGCTCGGCCTCGGTCCACTTAGTGAAGTAGTCGATAGCGACTATGAGGAACCTTCTTTGACCCGAGGTCAGGGGAAATGGTCCGAGTAAGTCCATACCCCATTTATCAAATGGCAGAACTGCTTGAATTGTTGTCAAGGGGGTGGTTGGTGCCCTGGGGATGTCCGAGTGGATCTGACAGGACGGGCACCTTTTAACCAGCTCGTGAGCATCTGATTTCAGAGTGGGCCAGTAATATCCGGCTCTGAGAGCTTTTCCCGCTATTGTGCTTCCCCCTTAATGGCTTCCACAAGCCCCTTGGTGGATTTCCCTGAGGATGTAATTTCCTTCCTCGGGGGTGACACATTTAAGTAAGGGATGGGTGAAGGACTTTTTGTACAGTTGATTCTCATGCCATAGAAACCATCCGGACTTGTGCTTGACCCGGTCGGCCCTCTTTGTGGTCCTCGTAGTTTCCCGTCTCTCAAATATCTGACTACCTCATCCATCCATTCAGATGTCCGATTCAATACAAGCTGTTCCTTGGCATTGATGCTGGGCTGCCGAAGGACTTCCCACATGATTGTTTGAGGAGCCGACCCTTCTGCCGAACTGGCCATTCGGGCTAGAGCATCAGCTTGCTGATTTTCCGATCGGGGTACGTGGGCCTGGGCCTTGGCTAAATACATTCTCATGTTGTCTTCCTTGGCCTCGTACTCGCCTGATACCTGGCCCATAATCAGCTGTGAGTCGGATTTAGCCTTGATCGCGGTGGCTCCGGCTAGGATGCACAACTCTAGTCCGAGGATCAGGGCCTCGTATTCGGCTTCGTTGTTAGAGCCCAAAAATTCGAATTTGATAGCGTATTCCATCTTTTCCCCGACCGGAGGTTTGATAACCAACCCAGCTCCACACCCTATTTTGGTGAATGAGCCATCTACTTGCAACTCCCAACTATCCTGCTGGCCGGCTGGGGGCCTGGACGTACATTCGGTTATGAAATCGGCTAAGGCCTGGGCTTTGATTGCCCTCCTGGGTTCATATTCCAACCCGAAATCTGCTAGCCGATCCGCTCGCCGGCCATCCGGCTAGAGTGATTCCTGCTTTCGATGAGCTTTCTGAGCGGCTGACCTGTGAGAACCTTGATTGGATGGGCCTGAAAATAAGGCTTGAGTTTCCGACTGGCCATTACCAAGACGAAGACCATCTTCTCAACCTCGCTGTATTTGGCTTCGGCTCCTCGGAAGGCGTGACTTATGAAGTAGACTGGGTGCTGTTTTTCTTCTCTCTCAGCCACCAAAACAAACAGAGCGCGTATTCAAACAAATGTAAGTAAACGAATCAGCCGTTTCCCGGCAAGGGGGAGATTAACTTTGGGAGTGTTGATAGATGCGTTTTGAGGAAGGTGAAAGCCTGTTCGACTTCGTCATCCCAAGTGAACTCTTTTCTTTTCAGGGCTTTGAAGAAGCATAAGCTCTTATCTGCTGACCGGGATAAGAAGCGGTCGAGTGCAACCAAACGACTGTTAGGCGCCGTACCTCTCTCTCACATTCCGAGGGGACTTCATTTCTACCACGCCTTAACTTTGTCTGGGTTGGCTTCGATTCCCCTCTCATCGACCAGGAACCCGAGGCACTTTCCTCCCTTCACTCCGAATACGCATTTTTTCGGGTTCAGCATCATGCGGTATTTCCTCAAGATACTGAGGGTCTCTTTTAGATCTGAGGGGTGATCACCCTGAGCTTTGCTTTTGACGATCATGTCGTCAACGTACACTTCGATGTTCCAACCCAGTTGGTCGCTGAATATCTTGTTGACTGTGCGCTGATATGTAGCCCCCGCATTCTTGAGCCCGAAGGGCATCATTTTGTAGCAATACACCCCTTGATTGGTGACAAAGGCGGTATGAACTAGATCATGCTCTGCCATCGGGATTTGGTGATACCCCGCGTTTGCGTCCATGAAGCTTAGGAGAGCGTGACCTGCCGTCGAGTCGACTAGCCTGTCGATTTTCGGGGCGAGGGTGGTTATCTTTTGGACAGGCCTTGTTCAGGTCTGTGAAATCCACGCACATTCTCCATGCCCCACTCGACTTTTTGACTAGGACTACGTTGGTCAACCATTCCGAGTACTGACATTCTTCAATGAACCCCGCTTCGAGTAATTTCTTAACTTCGGCAGCTGCCGCGGCGTTTCTTTCGGGGCCTTGATGTCTCAGCTTTTGCTTGACCGGCTTGAATCCCTCTTTGATGTTTAGCTCGTGGCACATTACTTTAGGATCAAGCCCGGGCATTTCGGTGGCCTCGTAGGCGAAGACGTCCCTGTACTCTGTTAACACTTGGATGATCTCCTTTCTTGTTTGAGGGTCCATGGCCTTGCCTACTCTCAAAGTCCGACCGTGTTTTTCATCAATGATGACTTCTTCGTCATCCTCGGCTGGCTGAGGGCGCTCATATTGCTTGGGATTCTCGGTAAGGTAAACCCCGAGCCCACTTGAGGGCTGACCATATTTTCGTTTTCTTTTCTTCGAGTCCTCTGGGACGGCGACCTTGCTTTTCAGACTGTTTACATAACATTCCCTAGTTGTCTGCTGATCCCCCTGGATCTTTCCGACTTTACCTTTGTCGGTTTCGAACTGCATGAGGAGCTGGTAGGTGGAAATTACTGCCTTGACCTTGTTCAGAGTTGGCCTTCCCATTATGATGTTGTATGGCAGAGGGATGTCTACCACTAGGAAGTCAATCGGTAGGCTTCTTCCTTTGCCCTTCTCTCCCATCCGAGTAGGCAATTTTATGGATCCGACAGGATGTACCGAATTTCCCCCGAAGCCTATGAGTGGCTGATTTAGTGGGGTTACATCCCTTTCACTGTACTTCAGTTTCCTGAGGCACTCCAGTGTGATTATATCTGCCGAGGATCCACTATCCACTAACACCCGTTTGACTCTGGCATTAGCCACATTGAGCTCGATGACCAAGGGATCGTCGTGGGGCGTGTGTAGTGGTCGACTGGACTCCCCAAATGTCATGATGGGACAGTCGGGTCGGGGATGATGGACGTCGAGCACTTGATGCTTTAGACTCTGGAGGTGGGCTTTGCGTGAGCGACCGGTTAGGCCGCCCGACGCGAAGCCACCCGCTATGACCCCGATGAAGCCCTCTGTATCGCCGCTGTTGGATGGACAACCTTCTGTTTGCCTTTTTCCTCACTAGAGTGCTTGAGGTATCGGTTCAGCTTTCCCTGGTCAGCGAGGTTGTCGAGGGATTTCTTAAGTTCCCTACAATCCTTGGTGGTGTGACCGCACTCTTTGTGGTATTCGCACCATTGGCTCTTATCTCTCCGAGCGACTGACGTTCTGATGGGAGGTGGGCGGGGCATCATGGATTTGTCCTTGATGTCTAAGTAGATTTCCCTTCTGTTTTTGTTGAAACGGGGGTCGATGTCGTGGTCGTTAAACCTATCTGACCGACCACCAGTTTTCTGTTGCTTCGACTGGTCTTTGTGATTTCCTTCTTCTTTCCTCTTCTTGCTTCCATCGTCTGAGTGGCGACATATGTCTGTCGCTTGGATGAATCTTTGGGCCCGAGTCATTGCTTCGGAGAAGGTTTTGACTTCGTTTTCCGCCAAGGACCATCTTAGCCGACCCGGCTGAAGTCCAGACATCAAGGCGGCGAACGCCACTGCATCTTGTAGATCAGAGATTTTTAATGACTCCTCATTGAACCTTTTGATGTAGTCGGCCAAGCTTTCGTTCTTCTCCTGCCTGACTCCCATCAAATGGAGACTTGTTTTCTTTTGTCTTTTCCCGGCGATAAACTGGTGAATGAATAGGTCCTCAAGTACCGAGAAATCATATGATCCCCGCGGGAAGCTCTTGGAACCGGTTCGGGGCCGGTCCTTTCGGAGTCGTGGGAAAGAAATGGCACCAAGTGGCCTCGCAGCCGGTTTGAACGCTCATTTGTGCTTTGTACGTAGCCATATGATCGTCCCGGTCCGTTAGGCCCGTGAATGGTTCGATGGTAGGCGTTTTAATTTTTCCCGGCCGGGTGCCTCAAGTATGTCCTGGCTGAATGGGACCATGAACTTGAGCGCCCCACCGTTGATCCGAATGGGTTTCGATTGGGCCGAGTCGCCGCACCCTTCCCGCCGAGCGCTTTTTTATCAAGAATGTACCGAGCATCCAAGCCCTTGCCGAGCCGCTTCTCGTTTAGGAAATGCCGAGCGTCATGGGGTTTTTTCCCGACATTACCCCCTCGGGCGATTTTGAGACGTGCGTCTCCTCACCCCGCAGAGTGGATCTCCCTTTAGACCCGTGCCGCTCTTCCTCCCCCCCGTCCGGATCGTTGTCGATCGTGCCGACTATGCTCCCCTCGCCCGACCGCCGCCGGCTAGGGCCGGGCCTTGGTTCTCTCGCCCGAAGGGAAGGGACCAGTGGTCCGGGTTTTTAGGGGGTCAAGAAAGCGTCCCCGTTGTAGGTCGACTAACATATCCATCAAGCTTTGCTTGCAAGGTCTCGAAGCCGAGCGGCTATCAAATTTATATCCGCCGTGGATATGGGATGGGGGCCGCCGTGTTGTAGCCGCCGTGAGGGGTCCCGTCTATTTTCGATTGACCACTCCTCTTCATGGTCGAGGGTTTGAACGGTCGGCGTCCCGGGCCGTTCCGGACCTCCGCTGGGTGAGATGGTGAAGGATCCCTTTCGGACCTCTGAGCCTGTGCTGAGGGCTGTCTGGTGCGAGTGCTCTTGGCTGGGGCCATTGTGAAGTGGTTCTTACTGAGTGGTGGCGAAGCGACTTTGATTGTAACTTCCCCACAGACGGCGCCAAACTGTTTCTGTCAAGAAATTAAGGATTGTAATATGTTGTGTGATTTAATGTGGGCCCCAAGAATGTTCGCCTGAGCTCCGATGTCCGTACACCTGAATCCTGCAAAACGATGTTAGACTACCCCGGGGGTGTTTCCGGGATCGCCCCTCCGATGCTCAAGTCAGTTGAGATTGAGGTAGAGAGATAAAGTCTAGAGAGGGATGCTCTAGTTTGTTAGGTGAGAATTCAATACCTGTTCATTGATGAGGCAGTTGGTTTTTATAGTGTTGGGGATTTCCCAGACAGGAAACATTGTTCAGATGGGCCTTTTTGGTACCAATGGGCATGTTACCTTTTCAGGCAATGATTATTTCACCTCTCTTAGAGATTCTCCAAATGCTGGTGGTTAGGTCAATTTACGGGTTGGACCCACTGCTGCCACCTGTCCCATGCTTTAGGAGGCTTTTAGGCTCCTTAGTGGGCTGCTGATTCATTGAGGCCAAACAGTAACTGGTTATTTGTCGAAGATGTCACTATAAAATAGTGTAGATTTAGGACGATTAGTATAGTAGCAGGGGATTTGGGCGCTTAGGGGTAGGAAGGTGATGATGATCGGATGATGTGGATATTGGTGTGTGATGATGAATCAAGTGGTAATGGCTTTGACTTGGGGATCGTAGAATGTAGATGATTTATGGGATTAGGCGTGAGGGAGTAGTTCGGTTAGGGAGTTGCGAGTGATCGTGAGTGAGAGGATTTAGAGTTTGTCGAGTGGTGCTGTTGTTAGTATTGTTTGTGCCGTGTGTTTTTGTGAGGTGAAACGGTGAGGTCAGATTAATGTGAGATGAGTGTATTATATAGTGTAGGTAGGTAGTTGCATTATAATAGGTTTCCGAAAGTTAGTAGGTCTCTAAAAGATTTTTATCATAAAAGAATTTAGAAAAGAGTTAGATAAAAGATATTTAAAAACAGTTTGGGTAAGGATTATTTTTGTAAAAGATATTTTTATTAATAAAACTAATCAATATAATTAATTAATCTTATTAATTAAATTGGGCTAAAAAAGGGGTTTTATAAAATTGGGCTTTCATAAAAACTATTTTTAAAAGGTTTTCGAAGATGGACTATTTTGAAAACGTTTTAGAAAGTGGGCTTTTATTAAATTATTTATAAAAAGGGTTTTGGAAATGGTTTAATAAAAAAGGTTATAAAATGGTTTGGGCTTAAAACATTTTATTTTAGACTCATTCTTTATTCTTTCCTCGATCCAGACCAATTGGAGCGGGGTATTGGTCATCATAGGGTACTAAATGGGGAGACACGATTATGTGTCTACAGAAGCCCCCACTTTGACTGAGGTTTGTAAAACCGAGAGTCAAAGTATATGTGTCGAGACGGAGAATGATTCTAGATGCTCTGTAATCAAAAATCACTCTTTTACGCCTGTACCTGCAAAACAAGCAAGAGCTTCAGGAACAGACATACATGAAACATATTTGCAAAGTAATTGTAAGTTTGCAAAAATGAGATGATAGGTGGAAATGAGATAAATGGTGTAGAGCATTTGTATCCCGCTCCACAGGGCTGAGCTGTTTGCTGACCCGCTCCATGACAAATAGTGTAGAGTATTTGTATCCCACTCCACAGGGCTGAGCTGTTTGCTGACCCGCTCCATGACAAATAGTGTAGAGTATTTGTATCCCACTCCACAGGGTAGAGCTGTTTGCTGACCCGCTCCATGACAAATAGTGTAGAGTATTTGTATCCCACTCCACAGGGCTGAGATGTTTGCTGACCCGCTCCATGACAAATAGTGTAGAGTATTTGTATCCCACTCCACAGGGCTGAGCGGTTTGCTGACCCGCTCCATGACAAATAGTGTAGTTGATTGAAAGTGGTCCGCATACCTAACGGTTTGTGTCCCGTCATCGATTTTCCTAAGTATTCAGTGTTTCTTGAATGATAGACGTCGAAAATTCGTTGAATTGTCGTGCGTAATGTCGTAACGAACATTTGAAATCATTTGGAATTCATCGTGTAGGCCCCACGGACCGTGCGCGCGCACGAGCTTGCGCTTGGCTGTGTGTGTGTTGCGGCTGACGCAAAGGCGATGTCGTAATGAACATTTGAATTTACAAGAAGTTGAGCATGTGGGCCCCACTTGGCTAAGAAGCCCCCAATCGCGTTGTACAGGGCTATGCGCCAGACGCACAGGCCTGCGCTTGGCGTGGTATGCTGCGCTGGACGCAGTTTGCTGCCTATGGCATAGCGTTGTCGGTGCGCTGGACGCACCATGTATATAGCGCTTTTCTTCTGTTGTTAATTTGTAGTGGTCCGCAGACTTTGGCGGAATATAACTCATATAGAGTCGTTTAATGTTAGGTACCTGCGAATACAAACAACACACAGATATTTAGACAAACAACTAGGGGAGATGCATGTGTCCTGTGATGTGAGTGCTAGTGTATGGATAGGACATGACTTGACCTATAAAGAGTGACCTCTAATACTCTAGACTTAAAGGTGTTATCGTGTGTGCATACGTGTGTGCGTATGTGTGTGCGACTCGATGATTGACGCTAGAATCCTATGACTAAGGATGAAGGATGCAATGCTTGACACAATGTTGGATGATGCCGATATGTAATGCAAATGCAGAGATGTGACACTAATGCGGGGATATGACACTAATGCAAATGATATGATTTGATTGTTCCATTAGAAGCTCAAATTTTCGTTTAGAAAACTGTTTTTGAAAGAGGAGAAATGGGAAGCCCCCAAGGATGATCCATGTAAGTTATGTTTGATTCGAAATTGTTACGGGTCTATGTGAGCCCATAAAACAGTTAGGATCTCGTATGGGTCTGGATCCCACAATCTTTTGTATCGCCTCGTAATGAAGTCCTTATCAAGGCAGTCAATGGATTACAAGTTTGATTTGGAATACGTTATAGAACGAGGTTTTGTAGCGTTTGAGTTGTATATGCTTCGAGGCTTGTATGTCAAGGGCCTAAGCGAGCCCATAAATAGATGTGATGTTGTATCCGTGTGGGTTTTAAAACCCAAGATGTCATGTATGGACTCGTAATGAAGTCCTTATATCAATAGGCTTGGACTTGGAGCCTATGATTTTCTGGGTGGACCAGTGATGAAGCCCCCAGTAAGATGGAGTTTATGAAGTACTAAGCTTGATTGCTTGATTTTGAAGATATCCCGTCACACTTAGCGGAAGTTTCAACCAAAGATTCCATATAGGGTTCCTAAGGTGACAATAGAAGAGAATATGGCCAAGATACAAGAATACTCAAAAGATGAGTCGCGGTAATAGCGGTGAGTGTTGAAAGGTTATGCTAAGGTTGACTTAGAAGCGATAATGTGGCTTAGAAAAAGGAATGAGGTTGCCAAGATAATGAACCGACTCACGCAATGAGGTAGGCTGATGATGCAGGTTCAAATCCCAGTCTAGTTCTAAGGGTAGGGGGATGAGCATTGAAAACTCATGATTTGGGAGATCGCGTTTTCTCATGGGCCTAGGCGAGCCTTAAAAATATGTTGTGAATTAAAATGGTCGGGCCTCGAAAGAGGTTGCCTACGTATCCATGATGGAATCATGGCAGTCGTAGCTCTTAACATTTTAATTGGTGGCCGAGCATTTTGCTTGGAGCCATTTGCAATGAATTAAGCATTGAATTGGAAGAGGTCTTTGGCAAGGGTGGATAATGATGTAGGTTTGGCTTGGTTTAAAGCGGTCGTACCTCAGGGTGAGGTTTCCAACGTATCTTTAGCAGAATCAGACCATTCGTAGTTCAAGCTAATGAATGAGAAGGTGCCTTGACTTTTGCCTAAGTCGCCCTTTTGGGTTTTCGACCTAGCGGGCTTGGGTTTGTCTTTTGTGGCTTATTGGGATGCGACATGCATGGTTGCTTGAGCGAAGGTTTATTATAGAGGAATGATTTGACTTGTAATGGTTCTTTGTTGCGGAGGTCAAGGCCTTTTATGAAGTTCGAGGTTTAGAATTGAAGGTTGAAGGTCTTGACAAGAAGGAACATTTGACATAGCTATTGATGGGCTTGTTTGCAACACTTTCTCTTTTTTCGATTCTCAATATTTGCACTTTTTTTTTTCTTTTTTTTTGTTCATCATCTTTTGCTTTGTTTTTTTCGTTCATTTTTTTTCTTTTTCTGATGTTGCTCTTTTTCTTTGCTTGCCCTTTATATTGAATTTGTTGTCAAATATACTTCCTATGAGGTAGGTTAAAGGGGGAGGGATGTTATGTATGGAGGAATGGTTGTAGTGAAGGGAGGAATGCCTCTTTTATGCCAATTGTTCATTGCCTTTATTAGAATAGTCATGAGAATTAGAAATTCATTTCTTTTAAGGCGACAATCGTGACTTTCATTGATGCTCATTAGTGCAAGGTTAGAAAAGAAAGACTCATTTATTGATTGAAAATTATGAGTACATGCAATAAGAGGAAAAAATCCTATATTAGACTGGGCAAAATAAGAGAGATGAAACAAAAAACGAAATCCTAAGTCTGGAATCCTACGTCACATGACGAAACAACTTTGTTGCTTCGATCTTCATGAGTTATCTTTCTAAACGAAAAGAGAAGAAGTGTATATTTTTTTTGGGAAATTCTCATTGGTAACCCTTTACTATTGAAAATTATATTTGGTAACCAATCTCAAAAGTTTATTCAAAACGTGACCTCTTAGTTAGTATATTGTTACCAAAAGTGACATTAATGAGGTTTTGGTTAACTTTTCCGTTAAATGTCATCTTTAAACACAAAATTTTTGTCTCACTCCACCCCCACCCCCGCCCCCTCGGTCACCCCCACCATTCCCCGCACCCCCCACCATTCCCCGCACCCCACCATCCCCCGCACCCCACCCCCGCAACCTCCCACCCCATTCCCGCAGTCGTCGCCCCCCACCCCGCCTTCGCCTCCCTCCTTCGCTGCTGCCGCCCTTTCCCCCCCCCCGCCTACCCCCCTTAACACCGCCCCCCTTCGCTTCCCTCCCGCGCCCCGCTACCCTCGCGTCTTCCCCGTCTCCTACCCTTCCCCCTTCGCATACCCCCTTAACACCGCCCCCCTTCGCCTCCCTCCTTCGCCCCCGCTACCCCTCGCGTCTTCCCCCTCTCCTACCCATCCCCCTTCGCGTACCCCCTTAACACTAGCCCCCCGCCTCCCTCCTTCGCCCTCGCTACCCTTCGCGTCTTCCCCCTCTCCTACCCTACCCCCTTCGCATACCCACGGAAGGAGTACCAGCAACGACGGTTGCGTGAGTTAGCGACAAGCCACCGTAAGCGTCACCGGGTAGGCGGTAGTAGTAGAGGTGGCCAACAACGAAGAGAGAGAAAGACCAAGCAACCAGCTCTATTTAACGGAAAATTTAACCAAAAACGTCATTAATGTCACGCCTGCTTATAAAATAGAACTATAAGGTCACTTTTTGAATAAAATTTTTAAAATGGTTACCAAATGTAATTTTCAATAGCACAAGGTTACCAATGAGAATATCCCTTTTTTTTTTGTTGATTGAACCTAAACGAGTCCAAATGTCTTAATGAGCGATTGAGCTAGGAGATATGTCTGCTTCTATGACATTGAGGTCATTATCTTCGGTATTTTTCAGCAAATCATTCTCAATTTGGATACCCACATCATATACTCTTGCGAAGCTATCAAGACCCAAGTATTTGAGGTGGTTTTTGTATTTAGGGAGGAGGTTAGAAACAAATATTCGTACCAAGTCTTTTTCTGCAGGCCTTGATACTAGGGCTGTTCAAAAAAATCCGATCCGATGATCCGACCCGCGATCCGGCCGATCCGATCCGAAAAAAATCGGATCGGATACGGTTCGGAATATTTTTATTTCGGATATCCGAAATATCCGAAAGTTTTTATGAAATAAAATTTCTTCGTTTTTGAGGGAGAAGTCTGTACTCTTAAAACTCATTCTCCATCCCAGTTGACCTAAAATCCATCTACAACTCTCAACCAAACCCATGAAACCCAGATCTCATTCGACATCCCCCGCCGTTTTCGCCCAATCTCCATCACCGTCGCCCATCCCCCCGCCACCGATCACCCAACCTTTCTCTTTGCGCAACCACCACAAAGACCACCCCACCGACAACTAGTAGGCGGTAACTCATCAATTAGCACTCACAAACACTCCCTCTTCGAGCCACCACCATCATTGTTGTGTGCCACCACCGCTCCACCTATTCTTCCTCTTCGCAAAGATTCTTACTCTCGTCGAGCATCGGGCACCACGACCCCACCGGCCACCTAGGCTGCCGTCGAAGCATTTCCTCTCTCTTCCTCTTCTTCATTTGAAAACTTTAATGTTTATGGGTCAATTTCTTTTCATTAGTTAGATTTATTCTCAAGATCTGATGATGCAAAAGAGTGATAAAACTTGTTATCATTGATGTTAGATGCAAAAAGTGTATGAAGTTGTAATATTGGATGAATTGGTAGTTGTTGTAAGTGACATAAAGAAAAAAAAATTGTTCGGTTCATAGATAAGTATCCAAGAAAAAGTTGGATAATCCGAAAATCCGATCCGAAAATTTCGGATATCCAATTTTTTTCGGATGATCGGATCCGATCAGATCACGATTATACCGAATCGTCCGAAATTTTTGGATATCCGAACCTTTTTTCAGAACCTCGGATCGGATCGATGAAATAATGCAGTGACATCAACATATCAGAAACCATACTTGAACCGACCATTATGGTGCCGAATTCATTTCTCTCCACCTTATTCGATAAGTGGTAAAACCTTCATTTTCACCTTGTTTAAGAACCTCGAGTTCTCTAAGGGAGGTTTGCATTTGTGCGTTCGACTCATATTGTTTCATGAAAGCAATAGTGATGCATTCCCAAGTTTCAGTTTGCTTGGGGTCTAGGGAATAGAACCAATTCTAACATATTGGGTCCAACGACATCGGGAATACCATTGGGTAAAGTTCAGGGTCAACCGATTTGATGATCATGGTTGCACGGAAATTCCTTAAATGATATTTTGGATTATCAGTTGGTTTAAATTTAGGGATGTCAGTTGTAGAGAACTCTTCAGGAAGTTTCCCTTTCAGTTTGGTGTTATCAATGGGCTCAAAATAGGAATTTGCATTGGTTACCCTATGAACAACACTCTCCATTGTCTTGTTGAATCCAGGAGACTCACCAGACTCGATCTTCTCAAGCCTTATAGCTATTTCTTCCATCATGCTAGACAGCTTGGCTAAAGCTCTAGCCATTTCAGCAAGTTGTTGCTCGTTATTCGATGGACTGCCCATTTCCATGTCGCTTGATTTCTACATAGATTATCAAAGGAGATTTAGAGATAGAATGATGATGGAGAGAGATAAATGGAATGAAAGAATGTATGTTTGTTTAAAAGTTGAGCTTCAAGGAACAAATCTGAATATCCTAAATGAATGATGTTTTTTTTGGATTTTTTGTTGGATGCACCTAGACCTAATGAATGTATGCACGACTCTTTTGGATGCACCTAGACCTAATGTATGCATGCATGACTCAATCTATGCGTTCGAACCTGTAAAGGCTGCCTATACATATCCCAAAAGAGGGAATCAGATCACTTGTAGTTCGGGACTACTAAATACGGAATGCATGAGATGAAATGGAGAGTATGGATGCAATGAGACTCCTAAATGCCTAATAACTCTAGTTATGCATGTAAGAATGATGGACTATGCAATGCAAAATGATTCTAGTATGGATGCAGTTCTAATAAACATGAAATTCCTAAACTTGATAGACTTCTAATGACGACGGACTTTCAAGGATGCTAGACTCCTAATGTGCATGAGACTCTAGTGGAACTAGACTCCTAAAACTAAAGGAATTCTGATGGGTTTAGACTCCTAATATGGGCGGAACTCTAACGGATTTGGACTCCTAAGATGGACAGAATTCTAACAGTTTTAGACTCCTATTATGCATGGATATCTGTGGATTACAGACTTCTAAGATGGCAAGAATTCTAACGACCCTAGACTTCTTAGATGGGTGAACCTAGACAGGGTTAAGACTCCTATCATGGATGGAGTTAGATGAGGTGAAGAACTCTAAATGGGATGAAACTGGATGAATCAAAACATTTGGGGTCGACTGACTTCTAGTGCCGTTAGAATTCTTAGTCGGATGAGACATTTACAACAAGATGGACACTAAATGGAATCCTAAATGATGTGCACATAAAGGATGGATAATATACATAAAGGGATGGATAATATACATAAAGGGCTGAATTTTTGAAAAAGATATGAGATAGGAAAAAAAAGATGGAGATTTCTTTTGTGAAAAAAAAAGGTGGAGATAGAATTTTTGAAGTAGATAGGAGATTGAAGATGGGATGAAATTTGAAAAAGATAGGCGAATGATTTTTGACAAAAAGATGGGGATAGATTTTCAAAAAAGATGGGAGATTATTTTTTGAAAAAAAGATGGGATGGGAGATATAGTTTGATAAAAGATGGGGATAGAATTTTCGAAATAGATAGGAGATTAGAGATTGAAAATATTTTTTTTTTGAGTTTTAGGAAAAAAAAAGGATGGAAATTTTTGTTGGTGAAAAAGGATTAGAGGAAAATGAGAAATCTCATCCTAGGTTTGCTGGTTTGGGTAAGAAAAGGGAAAAAAAGGTGAGCCAAGGCAATGGTACGCCACGCAAAAGGAAAGCACGACCAACACAAGTCAGCCGTAGTATGCAGGTTATGAAAAGCAAAGAATGCGATGAACAGGAACCATGCGCGAGACGCAAGGCATGCACTGGACGCAGGATAGGTAATGCGTGAAACGCAAGGAATCGCGTGGAACGCAGGAAGGTGTGCGTGGCACGCAGTAAGCGCGCGACGCGCAGATTTTGTAGGACAAGTTTAATTCATTTGTTCGACAATCGTGACTCGAATTCGCGTATCTTGACTTAAAACTCGCATAATATAAAACAATTAAAGGCACGTACACGTAAATATGCACAAGTAGGATAATAATATGCAAAGTTCTCAACCTAAAGTCCAGTTCTACGTTTGAAACTATGGTCGGTTTAGGTTAAGGCCGAAAGGGTCCATGACTAAGAGATTGATCCCACGCTTCGTACCTTTGCTTAAAAAAGGTGGCCACGTGTAAGACGCACTCCAGTTCTCAAGTCAGGAACAAGAGAACAATGCCATGGTTGGGTAGGTTTGCTTATAACTAAGATCCAACACTATCGCTCAGGAAGCTTTTTGGAAGGACAAAGCGCAAACCCCCCGGGGGTGACCTCACACATAGAACATGTGCTAATGAGGCAATGTAGATTGTCCTTATAGTGGCTGAACAAAAGTCATGCATATGCAAAACTGTATATTATTCTAAGGCATAAAATAAGAATGAATCGTATTTTTCAAGTTTCACACACTCATTAAATTTTTTTTTTAATCCTCCCCAAAGAAGTCGCCAAATTGTAGACGTGGATTTTTAATTCTTTAATGCCTACACGCGGTGTGAGCGCGTTTATTTGACTACCCCATTGTTAAGGTTTTATTAAAAATATATTTTGAAGTCGCCAACAATTCTTTAAAGGAAGAATCATAAACCTAATTAGATATTGAAACGGAAGGGACATCTTAGGGACTTATCCAATGTAGACTTCCCCATCATGACTCCATAGATGGTCAGGAACCAAAAACTGAGTTCGGGGGTGAGGGTACAATATAGTCGGAACTATATTGCCCATTGTTGGCCTCTACTAAATACCGATTCATAACGGATTTTATGCAAAGTAATAATCAAATAACATTTTAAAGCACCCTAAAATTAATTAATCTAGATCGGTTCAGGAAACACACAAAAAGACTAATTATTGAGTTTTTTTGCGGGGATATACTAGGGTAATATGTCATTTTGTGGGGATATACCTCACTAAATTTTTTTATGAGGATATACCAACCTAAATTTAAGTTTTGTTAAAAGGTACCAAAAACACTATTTCCGGCGAGAAACCCAAGTTTTCGGCCTTTGACTTGATAGGAACTCGCGAGTGAGCCACAAATGTTGTGTTTTACCCCCTCAACCACGCGCATACTATTGAAATATTTTTTTTTCAGAATTCCCTCCCTTAATAACCAACCCCCTTAACATTTCCCTCTCCTTAAACGTTGAAAAAAAACGCTCTTCAATTCAGCAAGAAAGGGCAGCCCAAAATCATCAATTGCAAGGTATGATGTCTTATTTTTGCTTTAATCTCAATTCAATTTACTTATTGTGTTCATCAATTGTACTATGTGGTTTGAATTTGTGCTATAGGGTATAAATTAGGGTTAAGTTACCAAGTCAAAGGGAATTTGACTTTCTCACGAAATAGTATTTTTGGTACCTTTTAACAAAACTTAATTTAGGTTGGTATATCCCCACAAAAAAAATTTAGTTAGGTATATCCCCACAAAATGCCCTATTACCTTGGTATATCCCCTCAAAATGCCCTATTACCTTGGTATATCCCCACAAGTTATTATGCAATCATTTTACAAGGTTCCTAGCAGGTTGTCCAAATTATCTAAATTAATTAGAACAGTTCTTTAGGCCTTATTTAAAGAATAATATATTGTGGGTGATAAAATCATGCATAGGACACATAAAAAATAACATGATCATGAAAAAGAAATAAAAAAGAAAAGAAAATAAAGACGGTAGGGAGTTAGGATAATATATACAATACTTACGTAAAACAAATAAAGTTAGTTAATTTAGTTGATCCTCGAAAATTATACCACCATCCAAATGTCGTTGATTTGTACGGATCTTGGATCGAAAGTCGTATGAGTCTTAAAAAAGTTTTGTGTTTGTGTCACTCGAAAATATGTTGCAGAAGATGAGTTACGTTAATGATGATGAATATTAATAGTAACTGGTTATTTGTCGTTGCAGGAGTATTGTGCGAGTTTGACTTGGATTCGATGATGTCACTATAAAATAGTGTAGATTTAGGACGATCAGTATAGTAGCAGGGGATTTGGGCGCTTAGGGGTAGGAAGGTGATGATGATCGGATGATGTGGAAATTGGTGTGTGATGATGAATCAAGTGGTAATGGCGTTGACGGGATCGTAGAATGTAGATGATTTATGGGATTAGGCGTGAGGGAGTAGTTCGGTTAGGGAGTTGCGATTGATCGTGAGTGAGAGGATTTAGAGTTTGTCGAGTGGTGCTATTGTTAGTATTGTTTGTGCCGTGGGTTTTTGTGAGGTGAAACGGTGAGATCAGATTAATGTGAGATGAGTGTATTATATAGTGTAGGTAGGTAGTTGCATTGTAATAGGTTTCTGAAAGTTAGTAGGTCTCTAAAAGATTTTTATCATAAAAGATTTTAGAAAAGAGTTAGATAAAAGATATTTAAAAACAGTTTGGGTAAAGATTATTTTTGTAAAAGATATTTTTATTAATAAAACTAATCAATATAATTAATTAATTTTATTAATTAAATTGGGCTAGAATAGGGGTTTTACATAATTGGGCTTTTATAAAAACTATTTTTAAAAGGTTTTCGAAGACGGACTATTTTAAAAACGTTTTAGAAAGTGGGCTTTTATAAAATTATTTATAAAAAGGGTTTTGGAAATGGTTTAATAAAAAAGGTTATAAAATGGTTTGAGCTTAAAACATTTTATTTTAGACTCGTTCTTTATTCTTTCCTCGATCCAGACCAATTGGAGCAGGGTATTGGTCATCATAGGGTAATAAATGGGGAGACACGATTATGTGTCTACAACGATGCAAGAGGTTGTGAGTATCTTTATAAACACACGCTCTTTATTTAAGTTTGTCATTTGAAGTAACATATAGACACACTTTGATCTAGCTTAATTAACAACTGAACTGTTATGCTATTAGTTATTTATTATGAACATCCCCTTGAACTAGCTAAGTATCTGTACCATCATGCTTACACTACAAATAACTTCCTTGTTGGCTTGAATTTTCCTTAATATTTAATGGACTATCAATGATATTGCTATCTTATAATCTCTCATTTCCTTTTAATTAAATCAAAAAAGAAAATAGGTTTTTCTGAGTCTCTCGGAGACATTTTCAACAAGACTTTAGGGATGATGCTACATGTAGGGCTGCACACAAACCGGTCCGGACCGGAATTTAGACCGGACCGGACCGGAATATGGACCGGACCGGACCGGACCTAGGATTCCGGTCCGGTCCTCGGTCCAAGGGAAAAGTGGATTCCGGGTAACCGGTCCGGTCCGGGTAAAAACCGGTGGAAACCGGTCCGGACCAGTTGACCAGGTTTTAAAAAAAAAATGAAATTCTCTTCAGTTTTGTAAAACACAGTAACTTACTCATTCTAACCCTAGCCCATCTTTGCTGGTCTCCAACTCTCCACACTCCAGACTTCGAAGCAGCCCCCTCATCTTCTCTCTCCGTCTTCTCCAACGGCTCAACCTCCAAGCTTAGGAGCTCTAACAATGGCGAGATCAGCTAGATCCTCAGCTTCTCGCCTTCTCTACACCTTATTCACTTTATCTCCTGCACACCAATCTATCTCCTCTTCATCTCCCATCCTCCTTCACTGCCATTTCCAATTATTTTCCGCCGGCAACACTGCGCGCGTTAAAGAAGACAAAGCTGGAAGAGATTCACGAGATTCATGAGGTTAGAGGAAGAGATGGAGTTGGTGCTAAGATGGATTTTATGGATTTGGAGAGAGAAAAGGGGATCACTATTCCCTCTGCTGCTACTTACTGCACTTGGAAGGATGTTCAGGTTTGTATGAAACACACAATTCAGCAAATGCTTCAATGAATTCTTGTTAATTTGTCCATTTTTTTCTTATGAGGTAAAGAATATATCATTTACTTTAATGTTCTTAAATATGTAGTTGTAATTGTCAAAATATTCAGTGGAAGAATATATTTAGTTCTAATTTCGTGTTTTGAATTTTTCTATTTGAATTTATGTTTTAAATTTTGTGCATAATTGAACGAACTCCCTGCCTTCTGCTTGTATGAAGCAGGTTTTTATTTTTTGGAATTAGGGGAAAAACCCTAAAAAAAAAACAGGTCCAGACCTGTACCGGACCGGAAAAAGCAGGTCCGGTCCGGTCTAGACCGGAATTGTATCCGGTCCGGTCCAGGTCCGCGTAAATCCGATGAACCGGTCCACCGGTCCATCCGGGTCCGGTCCGGTCCGGTCCGGTTTTGGACCGGTGTGCAGCCCTAGCTACATGTACGTGGACCTCTCCTTGCCCTAAAGTCAATATTGTGTTGTTGGTTTCGTTGTTGTTTCATCATGGCACAACTTCCAGACTTCCAAAATAATGAGGTTCTTGAATGAATTGTAATGGGCAACTATATATATATTATTGAAGAATTCTTATTACATAAATAGACATACTGGCTTGGAATGCAACTAGTTTTTTTTATTTAAGATATTGATGTAGCCTTTCGTGGCCCAATGTTACTTGAGTCTATTTCCTTGGTGTTTCTGCTAAGAAATTAAGGATTGTAATAGGTTGAGAGATTTGATGTGGGCCCCAAGAATGTTCGCCTGAGTTCTGTTATCCGTACGCCGGAATCATGAAAAAGAAGGTTCGACTACCCAGGGGGTGTTTCCGGGATCGCCCCTCCGACGCTCAAGTTAGTAGATGATTGAAATAGAGAGAGAAAGTCTAGAGAGAGATGCTCTAGTTTGTTAGGTGAGAATTGAATACATGTTCATTGATGAGACTGGTGATATTTACACTGTTGGGGATTCCCAGACAGGAAACAATGATGGGATGGGCTTCCTTTAGAGGAGATGGCTATGTTACCTTTTCGAGCAACAATCATTTCAACCTTTTTAGTGGATCCCCAAGCTCCCGGGGTTAGGTCAACTCACAAGTGGGATCCACTGCCGCCACTCGTCCCGGGGCCTTGGGAGGCTTTTACATAACTATTGGGCTGTTGATTAATTGAGCCCAAACAATTAGCCCCACGCCGGGGATGGGGGATCATGGAGATCCGACTGAGTGACGCCCATCCATGGCGGAATAGTGGCTTTCCCTTCGCGGTGATCCGACGGAAGAGTGAGGTCTTTTGAAACTTTCACAGCGCCGACCAGATATGTGCCCCTTGAGAGACTAATTGACCGACCGGGTTACCTCTCCTTGAGGATTATTGGAGCCGATCGAGTCTCCTCCCTCAGAGGGAATCGCTTTGACCGACCGGGTTACCCTTATCAAGGGCTATTGACGTTGGCTGAGTCACCTCCCCACGAGGAAGCTACTTGGCCGACCGGTTTACCTCCCTTCGAGGAAACTACTTAGCCGATCGGGTCTCCCCTTACCAAGGGTTATTGAAGTCGACCGAGCCACCTTCCTTTAGGGGTACTATTTGGCCGACCGGGTCAACTTTCACTAGGTGAAGCTGACCGGGTCACCTTCCCTTGAGGAAGCTACTCGGCCAACCGAGTCACCTCCCTTCGGTAGAATCGTTTGACCGACCGGGTCACCCCTATCAAGGACTATTGAAGCTAACCTAGTGGGTTGGACGCCACTCGGATGAGGGGCTAATGAGCCCCAAGCTGTCCGAGTGGGTGCCAATTGGTACTTAGCCATATTTGGCTAAATACGAGAGCGGCTCGACAGGTAAGGAGTTCCTGCTGCTGACTGAGTAGGTTGGATGCCACTCGGATGAGGGGCTAATGAGCCCCAAGCTATCCGAGTGGGTGCCAATTGGTACTTAGCCATATTTGGCTAAGTACGAGAGTGGCGCGGCAGAGGAGGGAGTTCCTCTTTCTGACCGAGTAGGTTTGGACGCCACTCGGATGAGGGGCTAATGATCCCCAAGTTGTCCGAGTGGGTGCCAATTGGTACTTAGCCATATTTGGCTAAGTACGAGAGTGGCTCGGCTGAGGAGGGAGTTCCTCCTTCTGACCGAGTAGGTTTGGACACCACTCGGATGAGGGGCTAATGAGCCCCAAGCTGTCCAAGCGGGTGCCAATTGGTACTTAGCCATATTTGGCTAAGTACGAGAGTGGCTCGGCGGAGGGGGGAATTCCTCCTTCTGACCGAGTAGGTTAGGACACCACTCGGATGAGGGGCTAATGAGCCCCAAGCTGTCCGAGCGGGTGCCAATTGGTACTTAGCCATATTTGGCTAAGTACGAGAGCGGCTCGGCAGAGGAGGGAGTTCCTCCTACTATCCGAGTAGGTTGGACGCCACTCGGATGAGGGGCTTATGAGCCCCAAGCTGTCCGAGTGGGTGCCAATTGGTACTTTGCCATATTTGGCTAAATACGAGAGCGGCTTGGCAGAGGGGGGAGTTGATACTGTCCGAGTAGGATGGACGCCACTCGGATGAGGGGCTAATGAGCCCCAAGCTGTCCGAGGGGGTGCCGATTCAGACTTGTGTTTTCCCATGGTGAGGAGTGGTTATTGCGTCCGAGCGGGTATTCCCGACCCTGGATGCCACATGGCAGGTCTGGATACTTAGGAGATTTGGGCCCCTTACATTTGGGGCTGACTGGGAGCAGTTAGAACACTTTTGCCGTTTTAGCTTCCTTGGACTCCGAGTAATGACGCGTCCCATTTCTGGGCTTTGGAGGAGTGGACTGAATAGGTCCAATTGGGCCTCTATGGAAAGCCCATCTAGGACACGCGGGGGGTTTGCGTTGCACATCCCCCGATGTTTGCCTATATATGCGGGTGAAGAGAGAGAAAGGGAAATCATTTGCTCATTTCTCCAACTTTCTTCGCTCAAAAATTTTCTGAATTCTCCCAACTTTTCAAGTTCAGTCTTCCCCAGTTCTTCATTCGACCAGATACGCTCCTGATTTTATTTTAAGTTTCTTTTCTTTTCTTTCAATAAATCTCGACGGACTCCCTTGTCCATAAATAATGGGAGATTCGTCCGAGTCGGTCACCCCCCCAACCTCACCTACCTACAAATTATCCGAGGAGGTGAGGGGGGTAGGAATAATATTGGTGTCGGCCCTGATTGGTTGCCCCGACCCTCAGCTGTTCCCGACGCGGTTCCTCTTCCGAGCCCCTCGTTTTCCGTAGAGGAGGAGACCGAGGGCATCATTCCCTACTCCTGGGAGGTGTCCCTAGCCTACCCTCCCTCGAGGAGTTACTTAGACAAATATTTGTCTTCTGATGTAGTGAGGGTAGCAATGCCGAGGGACGCAGAGGAAACATCGACTACAGGCCAGGTGATGGAGTATCCTGATCTTGATCCGAAGAGGGGTCCGGCGTCTTTCTTTCCTCTCCCCGAGCTGATTAAGGCGCTCCTGGAGGATCCTTGGGGCCAGGCCACCAGATTCCACATATGGGATCCTTACCACCTTGTCCGACCGGAGGCCTTTCATACCATATTGACCCCGCCTCCCGGATGCACGACCGCTTATTATAAGGCCATGGACATGGGGCTTCGGTTTCCCTTGACTCCGTTCGTCCGAGAACTCTTGAATGCCTACAATCTGACCCTTAGTCAGATTTCTCCCAACTCCTGGGGAGGGATTATTTGTAACACCCCGTAATTTTCACTCTTTATTTTGGCTTTTGTTTACATTAAAATGATACTAATCTGTTAAAATAAAATAATTTATTATTTAAACTATTTTGAACATGTATAATTATTTAGTTGTTGCATTATGTGGTTGTGCTTATTAATTAATTTAAAGTGTATATATTTATTTAGGAATTTTATTAGTTATATATATAATGTGCGTATTTATTTTATCATATAGTTTAGTAATTCTATAAATTCAGGTAGCGTGTGATTTTATTTTAAGCGTTAATTTTATTTGGACCGACCAACGTAACGAATTTTGCAACCCCATTTCCTTCTTATGTTGTCCGAAAGTTAGAGGAGTATTAAGCATAGTACTAGCATCTTCTAACCTTCTTTGTAACCACCAAGAGATGAGGAGTCAAACCTTCATAAACCCCCCATCAATTGCCACCATTAACCCGCCATTAACCCACCTTAATGCACCCTTAAACTCTTTGCTTAATGAGGTGAATAATCATATTATTTTGCTGCACTCAAAACCTCCCTTCATGCCAGCCTTAGAAAGGAAGAGAAAGAGTCCTTCTCCCTTCTCGCATTTTCGGTCATTTCTGCACACCTAACTTGTTTGCATCATATCTCCTTCGTCTCTTATCGGAATTGAACGTGTGAGTAGTCAAAATTCATCTACTCGGAAAGATCTTGCTCCTGGTATAATTTGTTTTTGAATAAAGTGAAAGACGCATCTGCAGTTTCCATTTCAATCAGACGACTCATCCGGTATTCTTGGAGTTTTCGGGAGCAATGTTATTCTCTTCTTTCTTTGCCATTCTAGTATTATTTTCCACCTAAAATCCAGGTAACTAACGGTGAACCTAGTACGATTAGAATTCGTTTAGGAATTATTTAGTTCTTAATATCTAAGGTGGGGTAATTTGTATGCTAAGAAAGATGGGTGGGTAAAGTTTCATATTATTGATGTTATTCTTTGTCATACATGAATGCTTGTGAGTGGTAAATATTGTGGAAGAAACTGATTATATTGTGTTGTTATTCTTGCTCAGGTTTAGTGGTTAGAATTCTTGTTTTATTATCTTCCGTATAACTTATGTTTTGGTTAGTAAATTTTGTAAAATCATATCATTATGCAGTTATGAGTTAGCTTGAACATGATCATAATGTTGTTAATTTGAGAGGTCTCTTGAAGAAAGAGTTTGTTCGTGACTTTTTTTTTATATAGCTGGTAACAAGATTGCTATGTCTTACATAATCTTAAAGTTTCGATACATCCTCCGTGATGTATAATATCCTTGATCCGTAGTAGTCACTTGGAAGTTCTTGAAATAAGTAGATGGTTAGTTGTGATAATTACTTCTTCTTTTGTTAATTATAATATATATATTACATCATTGTCCAGTAGTAGTAAAAAAGGGTTAGTGCTTGACATAATCAGATGGGTTGTTGTGGGGAATTACATCTACCTTTGTTAATTAGTATATTTATATATGACTATTGTTATATGTGTACATGAGTTGAATGATATATATATATATATATATATATATATATATATATATATATATATATATATATATATATATATATAGTTATAATATTGTGAGTGTCTTATTTATTTTATGATGGTATTATTGTTTGTAATTAAATTGAGAGTATAATAATGTTGTAGTTTTATAAATCAATATATAAGTTGTCGACGTTTCAGTACTCGAGGGAGAATAATACTGTCTTTAGTACCGTGTCGCCAAGAGTTATGTACCGGGGGTATTATAACTAATGTTGTAATTAACCTTGTACCCAAACTTAGACAACGAGATTGTAGTAGTTGGACTATTTGATTATATTGTGTATTTGGTGTATAATTATATTTTAAATGAGGTTTATGTTTTTTTAGTGGGAAAAATTGATTTTATTATGATTATTATTTTTATTATTATTACTAATACTTTGGGAAGAATAAATATTGTTGAATTGAAACCCTTGGATTGCGATCCTAGTTTCTGCTGATTTTGGGTGTAAGGCCTTAAGGGCATCCTTATTATTTATATTTGAGGATTAATGGATGAATAAATTATTTATTTATTTGTAGAACTGTTTTATTGAGATTAAGATATCCGGTGGGATAGGTGTAGTCCCCGGTGAAGAACATGCCAACCACCTAGGTTGCGATTTAGGGGTATTACCTGGGTTAATTGTTGTCGTCCGAGAGGTTTGGAAGTACTGAGCTGGGTACTATTCTGCAACGGGAGTTTGGCCATTCTTAGACACAGGCAGTAGGGAACGTAAGCCCATAGGCTGTCTGGAGATTTCAATCTGACAAACCTTAGGAAGTGGGTTGCGATCCACTGGCATTTCGCTCTTTCTCAAAAGCTATTATATTATTTTGTTTAATTATTTTTGGAGGCTTATGCTATGGATCTTGTATGCTTATCTTAAGTTCATTATTGTTGATTTACTTTATTTAAGCATGTCAAAATGTTAGTTGTTGTTTGGCTGTTATTTGGTTCAGTTTGATACTTTATGTTGATTGAGACTTATTTATTAATGCTTGATAACTCCTATGTGGATTCTAATTAAGCTGGGAGAGCTGTTAGTTACTCCCCACTGATTGTGGATATTTGTTGTATATTTTTGCAGGTTATGTTGATGGGATTGTTCTTTGGTTTTGGGCTCGGGTTGAGATGTGAGCATTAAAATGTTAGATGTTTTAGGCATAGACTTTTCAGTTAGTTGAAGAGCTAGTTTTCTCTTTTGGTTATTAATCTAGTTAATTAATTTTATTTATACTATTTACTTATGTTGGTTTATCACTTAGTTATTTAAACGCATTTCTTGTAGTAGTGACATTCCCAGAAGATGATGTTTCCGCCATCGTCCTATTAATACTATTATTATTTCTTTCTTTTCCGCATTGAAATTCTGGGGTGTTACAGTTGGTATCAGAGCAAAACGCTCCTAAACTCTGAAAAAGAGTTGCTAATGATTCGTTAGAATTATTAGTTAGCCTTAAGAGAAAAAATCTGTTTAGAATTAAGTTTTGTAGGTTCGCTATAATGAGAGAAAGATGGGTAGAGTAAGTAAGAGGAAGCCTTATGGAATGTGGTATGCTCTCATGCTTGTGGAGCATATATAATATGTATAGTTACTTGTTTTTTGGTGGAATTTGTCTACCAAGTTTGCTAATCTTATTTGCAGGGCCTCCTACGTTTAACCTTTCTTGTTATCAGAGTGCGCAGCGAAAGCGAAGTGATTTATAGCCCTCTAGTTCGGGGTTGAGTTGCGCGTTTAAATTGTTTTGTGTTGTGCATTTTAAAAATAAACTTTTATTTTATTTTAACATAGTCATGTATAGTGCATTGCTGTTATTCTATTTTTATGGTTGCTTAATAGTGTGTTTTATTATGTGAGACGATATATAGCGTTTATTTCTTTCAACTAGGTGCTGGTTTTATGTGAGTACTTCTTATTTGTTTTTTTTTTGTCATTTACAAAACTTTCGAACTTGAGTTCATATTTCAAATAATATTTTATATATTTGCTCTTAATAAATTTCATACTTATATTAGAATTATATTTTGATATTTAAGTTTTGTTATTGTTAATATTTTGCTATTCTCTTTGAAAAGAAAATTGTGTTTAGCCGAAATCTAAAACTTGTTTGAGTTGATATTAAGTCATAATGGGTGATTCCTTTGACTTGTATGTCAATTTGATAAGTCTAATTTTAAAACTTGTTTGAGTTGATATTGAGTCATAATGGGTGATTCCTTTGACTTGTATGTCAATTTGATAAGTTGACACATTTTATCTATTTTGAGTTAGTTTTCTTGTTGAGTTGATATTAAGTTTATATTGGGTGATTCCGGTAAACTTTAATGTCGATTTAATAAGAAGACTTTCAAATATTGTTTTGTTGATACTGGGTTGCAATGGGTGGTTCCATGCACATTTGTGTCGACTTGGCAAATTTTAAAATTGTTTTTTATTATTTAGTATTTTATCGCCTATTTATTATTAGTGTTTGTCGTTGTGAAATTTATTGTAAAGTTATCAATTTCTTTTGCGAACTTAAAATTTCATATATATGTTTAGGAGGCGTACACTCTTATAACATATGTCTTGACTTGAGTTCGTAAGTACTAATTTAATAAAGCAGTTAGCTACTCTTTACTAAAGTGTTCTTATCTCTTTAAGTGGAGTATAAGCCTGTGTGGTTATCTCTATTTAAATTGGTTTGGCTATCAATTTACGAACTTTTGCTTCTTGGTTTCTTTTCTGAAAATATCTATGTATGTTCGGATTTATTCTTTTATAATTCTACGTAAATATTTATTCCTGCTTCTTTTGCAAAATTACCTATAGTTTATTGTGCAAGCGTATTTACCTACTTGTCTTTGGTTCTTTCACATTTTATAAATGATGGTTGTTACCATACTTCTTTACAATACAACTTTTTTTTTTGGTCTTCTAAAATAAAATGTATATTATTTGAGTTATCAAATTTATACCCGCAAAGTTAATTATTTCTTAACTAAAATCCATTGATTTGTGTTTTTCTTAATGTTCCTTATCTAGAGTTTCTTTTGATCTCTTGGTTGTTTTGAAGTTTCGAGGACGAAACTCTTTTAAGGGGGAGTGATTGTAACACCCCGTAATTTTCACTCTTTATTTTGGTGTTTGTTTACATTAAAATGATATTTTTCTGTTAAAATAAAATAATTTATTATTTAAACTATTTTGAACATGTATAATTATTTAGTTGTTGCATTATGTGGTTGTGTTTATTAATTTAAAGTGTATATATTTATTTAGTAATTTTATTAGTTATATATATAATGTGCGTATTTATTTTATCATATAGTTTAGTAAATCTATAAATTTAGGTAGCGTGTGATTTTATTTTAAGCGTTAATTATATTTTGGACCTACCAACGTAACGAATTTTGCAACCCCATTTCCTTCTTATGTTGTCCGAAAGTTAGAGGAGTATTAAGCATAGTATTAGCATATTCTAACCCTCTTTGTAACCACCAAGAGATGAGGAGTCAAACCTTCATAAACCCCCCCCCATCAATTGCCACCATTAACCCGCCATTAACCCACCATAATGCACCCTTAAACTCTTTGCTTAATGAGGTGAATAATCACATTATTTTGCTGCACACAAAACCTCCCTTCATGCCAGCCTTAGAAAGGAAGAGAAAGAGTCCTTCTCCCTTCTCGCATATTCGGCCATTTATGCACACCTAACTTGTTTGCATCATATCTCCTTCGTCTCTTATCGGAATTGAACGTGTGAGTAGTCAAAATTCATCTACTCGGAAAGATCTTGCTCCTGGTATAATTGGTTTTTGAAGAAAGTGAAAGACGCATCTGCAGTTTCCATTTCAATCAGACGACTCATCCGGTATTCTTGGAGTTTTCGGGAGCAATGTTATTCTCTTCTTTCTTTGCCATTCTAGTATTATTTTCCACCTAAAATCAAGGTAACTAACGGTGAACCTAGTACGATTAGAATTCGTTTAGGAATTATTTAGTTCTTAATATCTAAGTTGGGGTAATTTGTATGCTAAGAAAGGTGGGTGGGTAAATTTTCATATTATTGATGTTATTCCTTGTCATACATGAATGCTTGTGAGTGGTAAATATTGTGGAAGAAACTGATTATATTGTGTTGTTATTCTTGCTCAGGTTTAGTGGTTAGAATTCTTGTTTTATTATCTTCTGTATAACTTATGTTTTGGTTAGTAAATTTTGTAAAATCATTTCATTATGCAGTTATGAGTTAGCTTGAACATGACCATAATGTTGTTAATTTGAGAGCATGAATGTCTGCTGTCTGCTAGTATAAGTCTCTTGAAGAAAGAGTTTGTTCGTGATTTTTTTTTATATAGCTGGTAACAAGATTGCTATGTCTTACATAATCTTAAAGTTTCTGATACATCCTCCGTGATGTATAATATCCTTGATCTGTAGTAGTCACTGGAAGTTCTTGAAATAAGTAGATGGTTAGTTGTGATAATTACTTCTTCTTTTGTTAATTATAATATTTATATTACATTATTGTCCTGTAGTAGTAAAAAAGGGTTAGTGCTTGACATAGTCAGATAGGTTGTTGTGGGGAATTACATCTACCTTTGTTAATTAGTATATTTATATATGACTATTGTTATATGTGTACATGAGTTGAATGATATATTTACATATATATATATATATATATATATATATATATATATATATATATATATATATATATATATATATATATATATATATATATAGTTATAATATTGTGAGTGTCTTATTTATTTTATGATGGTATTATTGTTTGTAATTAAATTGAGAGTATAATAATGTTGTAGTTTTATAAATCAATATCTAAGTTGTCGACGTTTCAGTACTCGAGGGAGAATAATACTGTCTTTAGTACCGTTTTGCCAAGAGTTATGTACCGGGGGTATTATAACTAACGTTGTAATTAACCTTGTACCCAAACTCAGACAACGAGATTGTAGTAGTTGGACTATTTGATTATATTGTGTATTTGGTGTATAATTATGTTTTAAATGAGGTTTATGTTTTTTTAGTGGGAAAAATTGATTTTATTATGATTATTATTTTTATTATTATTACTAATACTTTGGGAAGAATAAATATTGTTGAATTGAAACCCTTGGATTGCGATCCTAGTTTCTGCTAATTTTGGGTGTAAGGCCTTAAGGGCATCCTTATTATTTATATTTGAGGATTAATGGATGAATAAATTATTGTATTTATTTGTAGAACTGTTTTTATTGAGATTAAGATATCCGGTGGGATAGATGTAGTCCCCTATGAAGAACATGCCAACCACCTAGGTTGCGATTTAGGGGTATTACCTGGGTTAATTGTTGTCGTCCGAGAGGTTGGGAAGTACTGAGCTGGGTACTATCCTGCATCGGGAGTTTGGCCATTCTTAGACAGAGGCAGTAGGGAACGTAAGCCCATACGCTGTCTGGAGATTTCGATCTGACAAACCTTAGGAAGTGGGTTGCGATCCACTGGCGTTCTGCTCTTTCTCAAAAGCTATTATATTATTTTGTTTAATTATTTTTGGAGGCTTATGCTATGGATCTTGTATGCTTATCTTAAGTTCATTATTGTTGATTTACTTTATTTAAGCATGTCAAAATGTTAGTTGTTGTTTGGCTGTTATTTGGTTCAGTTTGATATTTTATGTTGATTGAGACTTATTTATTAATGCTTGATAACTCCTATGTGGATCCTAATTGAGCTGGGAGAGCTGTTAGTTTTTCCCCACTGATTGTGGATATTTGTTGTATATTTTTGTAGGTTATGTTGATGGGATTGTTCTTTGGTTTTGGGCTCGGGTTGAGATGTGAGCATTAAAATGTTAGATGTTTTAGGCATAGACTTTCAGTTTGTTGAAGAGCTAGTTTTCTCTTTTGGTTATTAATCTAGTTAATTAATTTTATTTATACTATTTACTTATGTTGGTTTATCACTTAGTTATTTAAACGCATTTCTTGTAGTAGTGACATTCCCATAAGACGATGTTTCCGCCATCGTCCTATTAATACTATTATTATTTCTTTCTTTTCCGCTTTGAAATTCTGGGGTGTTACATTATTGTTGTCCAGGTCTTGTGCGAGCTACTGAACGTCCGACCAACTCTCACCCTATGGAGGCACATGTATAAGTTGGTCGAGATGATGGCCGGGGATAATGGTCCTGGCTGGTGGAGTTTCCAGGTCCGAAAGGGGTATCGGACCTTGCTCAATCTTCCCACCTCTCAGAATGGCTTCCGAAGGGAGTTCGCCTTCATCTACTTTGGTGGTGACTGGGGGATTCCGTTGGTGCTGCCTGAGGCCGAGCCCAACATTGAATTAAATTTCTGAGTCCCTGATCTTTCAGACGAGGAGGGTGTGGCGGCGTGCTATATGTAAACCGAATCCAAAATTGTCAATGGGAGCGAGATATACGTGGCGGGCAATTGGTTGCCTAACTGCCAAATGTTCAAGAATGAGCATTTCTTATCAGCTTTGGGCCTGAGCTCGTCATTTCCGAAGGGTAATTGGTCGAGGGGGTGGCTCTGGCTTACGGTCGGGTATTGGACGTGTGTTTTTTTCTTTTTACCTAACTTTGTATTCTTCTTGCATATCACTCCCGAGCTTACATAACTGAGACCAATCCTGATATGGCTGATAAGTTGAGCTCGGCGGCAATGAGGGCTGCTCAACTGAGAGTGGAGATGGCGGCCAAGTCTCTAAAGGTGCCTGCCGCTCCGAAGGTTAGTATTTCCTTCCAAGTATTTTTGCTACCATTTTTTTGCCGAATGGCCCTAACTTTTGGTTTGCTTCAGGATCCTGCTAAGCCGAAGCCGAAGAAGAGGAAAGAGCGGTCGGCTGACAAAGTGGCTCAAACTGAGAGGGCATTGGCTAAGGCCAAAGCTGAGCGGGATAAGATTAAGAAGTCCAAGTCCATAGAGGTGACCAATCCCTCTAATCCTGGCGCGGGGTCGTCTCAGAAGGCCGACGGAGATGACCTTTCGCTGCACTCTTCGGACTTTCAGCCTGTGAGGAGCCCAGAGTATACTCCGAAGTCCCCTTCTTATGAAAAGCCGAGGGGGACTTCTGTCGAGCCGATTGCTCCGGTCGTTCCTTTTACTGGGCTGAGTAGGGTGGAAAAGGACAAGAGATGGACTCAGGCCCTGGGGCATCTTTATACCCCCGCCGACCGTGACTACATCAACTTAACGTCGGGGAAGAATGAGACGAATGAGCTTTTCCGCTCATGGATCGAAGTAAACTTCTTCTCCTTTTTCGCTTTTTCTTTATGATTTTCATCTATTTAATTTTTCTAACATTCTATTCTTTCTTACCAGTTCTCTGCTCGGATGGCGAATGTAGCCCAGAACAGGGTGAGCCTAACCGAGGAGGTGGACAGCCTGAAGGAAGCTGCTAAGAAGCATTTTGACGAGGTCCATGGTGCCAAGGAGGCTCAACGCATAGCCGAGTCGAAGCTCAATGATGCTGTGAGGGTTATTGACGTCGATCAGAAGGCCTTCCAAGTTGAAAGGGATGAATGGGGCAAGGAAAAGTCCGACCTCGCCATGGCTCGAAATGTCGCCATTCGGGCTAAAGAGGATGCTGAGGAGTAGCTGAAGAAGACCAACGTCGACCTGGCCAAGGTCCGAGACAAACTGAAGGTAGCCGAAGATGATTTGGCTAAGTTTGGGGACCGTTGGTTTGCCGAGTGGCAGCAGACCGAGGCCTGCACCGACTATAACGCCGAGGTGGGTTACAAGGCTCACAAGATGGGGGAGGATGAGGCAATGGATCGGCTGAGGAAAGTTCTGGCCAACTCCCACCCCACCTTATCATGGAATGACATCTGGTCTCAATATCAGGAGGTCTATGATGCCGAGACCGCCGAGGTCAGGGATCAGATGGACTCGGAGGAGACTGATGAAACTGATGATGAAGATACTTCGGAGGTTGCTGCTGACCAGGGAGCCGAGTTGGTCGATGATAACACCGATGGGGCCAGAGATTATGCGACCGCATCTGATCTTCCCCCTCCCCCTTCTTCCTAGGCTTGTCGTTTGTACTTAGTACTCGCTTTCTTTTCGCCAGTTATGGCTTGATCTACAATGTAACCTTTTTATCGGTTAAGTAATGAAACTCCATTTTCTTCTTATCTTTGTGTTTGTTAATTATGATATAATCCGACAGACTTGTTTCTATTTTCTGTATGCAATCCGACTGACTTCATGCTTTTAAGATTTTGTTTGTGCTCCTGCTAACCGACCGGTTAAGTCGTTTGCTTGTTTTTCGGAGAATTTGCTGACTGGTTAAGTATTTGCGACTGGTTAAGTCATCAACTTTGATTAATTACAGAAATATGTCGAACTGTTTTGACTGGTTAAGTCTGATAGTCCGACTAGTTATAAAATGCACCAAATTAGCTACAAATTGCTGTTCAGCTACAACATATGCCCCTATTGCAATGAACAAACATTATACATAGAACCTTTTTAGGTTGTCTGCATTCCAGGGTCGGGCCAGGAGTACGCCTTCCGGGGATTCCAGTCGGAATGTGCCGGGCCTGATTACTTCTGTTACTCTGTAGGGGCCATCCTAGTTGGGTCCTAACTTTCCTTTGAGGTGTGAAAGTCCTGTGGCTTCAACTTTCCGAACTACCTAGTCTCCGAGCCGGATTGGTCTGGCTTTGACTCGGCGGTTGAACTGCCGAGTGATTCGTTGTTTGTACCGGATGGACTTCAACAGTGCATTGCCCCTTTTTTCTGGCACTAGGTCCAAATTGATGGGTTTCTCCTCTTCATTCTGATCAAATTCGTTGAACGTCATTCGGGGTGAGGGGATGCCGACCTCCACAGAGAGGACCGCCTCAATTCTATATACTAGGCTGAAGGGGAAATAACACGTAGCTTCTTTGGTGGTGGTCCGAGCCGACCAGAGGACCCCAGGTAGATCGTCGACCCACGCCCCCTTAGCATCTTCTAAGGACTTTTTAATTCCCTTAAGAATGATCTTGTTGGCCGACTCGGCTTGACCATTGGTCTGCGGCCTTGATACGGCGGATAACTTAGTCTGTATTCCGAAACGAGCACAATAATCCCGAGTGGGGCCACTATTGAACTGACGATCGTTGTCAGAGACGAGTGTCCTTGGCACGCCGAACTTGATGATGATGTTCCTCCATATGAATGCCTGGACTTGTTTATCGGTTATTGAGGAGAGTGGTTCGGCTTCTGTCCACTTAGTAAAATAGTCAATGGCGACTATTAAGAACTTCCGCTGGTCGGATGCTGGGAGGAATGGTCCGAGGAGGTCTATGCCCCATTTATCGAATGCCAGGATTGTTTGGATTGTCGTTAGAGGTATAGTTGGTGCTCTGGGGATGTCCGAATGGATCTAGCATGACGGGCATCTTTTGACCAGTTCGCGAGCGTCTGATTTCAAAGTCGGCCAGTAGTAATCGGATTTTCCCCCTATGGTCCTTCCCCCTTGGTGACTTCCACATGCTCCTTGGTGGATTTCCCTTAGTATGTAGTCCCCTTCTTCTGGGGTCACACACTTGAGCAGAGGGTGAGTGAAAGACTTTTGTAGAGCTGATCTTCGTGCCACAAGAACCATCCCGATTTGTGTTTGATTCGCTCGGTCTCTTTGTGATCCTAGGGTAGCAATCCGTCCTTTAGCTATTCGATCACCTCTTCCATCCATGTGGACGTCCGATTCAGCACCAACTGCTCTTTGGCATTGATGCTGGGCTAACGCAGGACTTCCCACATAATGGTTCGAGGGGCTGACCCTTCTGCCGAACTTGCCATTCGAGCCAGCGCATTGGCTTGTTGATTTTCTGATCTGGGTATGTGAGTGATGCTGAATTGGGATAGCTTTTTGACGAATTTATGGGTTTTGGCCAAGTACATTATCATGTTCTCTTCTTTGGCTTCGTATTCACCCAACACCTGAGCCACTATGAGCTGTGAGTCGGATTTTGCTTTGACGGCAGTGGCTCCAACCAGGATGCATAGTTGGAGCCCGAGGATGAGGGCCTCATATTCTGCTTCATTGTTAGATCCCAAGAACTCAAATTTGATGGCATACTCCATCTTATCTCCGATGGGGGGTTTGATTACCAGACCTGCTCCACACCACGTTTTGGTGGATGATCCATCTACTTGCAGTTCCCAACTATCTTGTTCACCGACCGGGGGCCTGGTGGTACACTCTGTGATGAAATCTGCCAAGGCCTGAGCCTTGATTGCTCTCCTTAGTTCGTATTCTAGCCCGAAATCTGCAAGTTGTTCTGCCCAATTAGTCATCCGACTGGAATGATTTCGGCTTTCGACTACCTTTCTGAGGGGTGTCAGGTTAGGACTTTGATTTGATGAGCTTGGAAGTAGGGCAAGAGCTTCCGACTAGCCATGACTAGGGCGAAAACCATATTCTCTATTTCGTTGTACTTAGCTTCCGCCCCTCGGAATGAGTGGCTTATGAAGTAGACTGGATATTGCTTCTCTTCTCTCTCAGCTATCAATACAGCGCTGAGCGCATATTCAGACACAGCCAAGTAAATGAACAATGTCTCCCCTGGTAAAGGGGAGATTAACTTATGAAGGGTTGATATGTGTGTTTTCAGAGAGGAGAAAGCTTGCTACGCTTCTTCATCCCAAGTAAACTCCTTTCTTTTCAGTGCCTTGAAGAAGTAAAGGCTTTTATCTGCCGACCGGGATAGGAAGCGTCCGAGGGCGCCTAGGACAAATGTTAGGCTTTGTACCTCTCGAACGTTCCAGGGAGACTTCATCTCCATCACAGCCTTGATCTTGTCGGTATTTGCCTCGATTCCCCTTTCATCCACCAGGAATCCGAGGCACTTTCCTTCTTTCACTCCGAAGACGCACTTCTTCGGATTCAACATCATGCGAAACCTCCTCAATGTTCCGAGAGTCTCTCTCAAATCTGAGGGGTGATCCCCATGGGCTTTGCTTTTGGCGATCATATCGTCAACATATACCTCAATATTTCGACCGAGCTGGTCGTAGAAAATTTTGTTCACTGTTCGCTGATACGTAGCCCCTGCATTTTTGAGTCCGAATGGCATCATCTTGTAGCAGTATACCCCTTGGTTTGTGACGAAGGCGGTATGGACTCGGTCATGTTCAGCCATTGGGATTTGGTGGTACCCCGCATTTGCGTCCATGAAGCTTAAGAGAGCATGCCTGGCAGTTGAATCGACCAATCTGTCAATCTTGGGCAGAGGGTGGTTATCTTTTGGACATGCCTTGTTTAGGTCCGTGAAATCCACGCACATCCTCCATACCCCGCTTGACTTTTTGACCAGCACAACGTTGGCCAACCATTCCGAGTACTTGCACTCTTCTATGAACCCTGCTTCAAGCAATTTTTTAACTTCCGCAGCTGCTGCGGCGTTCCTCTCGGGACCCTGGTGTCTCAATTTTTGCTTGATTGGCCTGAAGCCTTCCTTGATGTTAAGCTCATGGCACATGATTATAGGGTCGACTCCCGGCATTCCTGAGGCCTCATGTGCAAAGACATCTTTGTACTCGGTGAGTACTTGGATGATTTCCTCCCTTGTTTGATGGTCCATGGCTTTGCCTACCATCAAGGTTCGACCGAGCTCCTTGTCAATGATAACTTCTTCAACGTCCTCAGCTGGCTCAGGGCGCTCATACTGCTTGCGGTTTTCGGTGATGTATATCCCGAGGCCGCTTGCTGGCTGATTCACTTCCCATTTTCTCATTTTCGAGTCCTCCTGGACGTCGATCTTGTTCTTCAAACTATTAACATAACATGCCCTTGTTGTTTGTTGGTCTCCCTGAATTTTTCCGACCTTGCCCTCATCGGTTTCAAACTGCATGAGGAGCTGATAGGTGGAAATTGCAGTTTTGACTTTGTTCAAAGTTGGCCTTCCCATAATAATGTTGTATGGCAGAGGGACGTCCACCACTAGAAAGTCGATTAGTAGGCTTCTTCCTTTGCCTTTTTTGCCCATCCGAGTGGGTAGCTTTATCGATCTGACGGGATAAACCGAGTTTCCCTCGAAGCCTATGAGCGGCTGATTTAGGAGGGTGACATCCTTTGCAGTGTACTTTAATTTCTTGAGGCAATCTAGAGTGATTATGTCGGCCGACGAACCACTATCAACCAGCACTCTCTTGACCCTTGTGTTGGACACTTTCAATTCAATGACCAGGGGGTCATCGTGCGGTGTGTGGAGAGTCCGACTGGATTCTCCAAAGGTCATTATAGGGCAGTTGGGACGGGGGTGGTGGACGTCAAGCACTTGGTGCTTGAGACTCTGTAAGTGAGCTTTGCGAGATCGACCGGTTAGGCCTGCCGGCGCAAAGCCACCTGCTATGACCCCGATGAATTCTTTTGTGTCCCCACTGTTCGACTGACCCACCTTCTGCTTGCCTTTCTCTTCATTTGTGTGCTTGAGGTAGTGGTTCAGTTTGCCTTGATCTGCTAAGTTGTCCAGAGATTTCTTGAGCTCCCTAGTCCTTGGTGATGTGGCCACACTCCTTGTGGTATTCACACCATTGGCTTTTATCTCGCCGAGCGGACGAAGTCCTGATGGGAAGTGGGCGGGGATAAATGGACTTGTTCTTGATATCCAGGTAGATCTCTATTATGTTTTTGCTGAACCGGGGGTCATTGCCATGGTCGCTAAATCTATCTGAGCGACCTCCCGTTTTTTTGTTGTTTATGTTGATCCTTGTGATTTCCTTCTTCCTTCCTCTTCTTACTTCCATCATCCGAGTGGCGACATATGTATGTTGCCTGGATGAATCTCTGAGCCCTGCTCATTGCTTCGGAGAAGGTTTTCACTTCGTTTTCCGCCAAGGACCATCTCAGCCGACCGGGTTGAAGCCCGGACATCAGGGCGGCAAATGCTACCGCGTCCTGTAGGTCTGAAACTTTCAAGGACTCTTCATTGAATCTTTTGATGTAGTCGGCTAGACTCTCATTCTTCTCTTGTCTGACCGCCATCGGTGAAGACTTGTTTTCTTCGTCTCTTCCCCGCAACAAACTGATGGATGAATAGATCTTCTAGTACCGAGAAATCGATTATGATCCCGGCAGGGAGCTCCTGAAACCGCCTCGTAGCGAATCCCTTTAGTGTTGTGGGAAAGAAACGGTACCAAGTGGCTTCATAGCCGGTCTGAACGCTCATCTGAGCCTTATAAGTGGGTGTTTTGATCGTCTGGGTCGGTTAGGCTCGCAAACGGCTCAATGGCAGGTGTTTTGATCTTTCCCGGGCTGGGTGCCTCCAGTATTGCTTGGCTGAATGGGACCATGAATGTACCGGGCTTCATACCCCTTGCTGAGGTGTTTCTGATTGAGGAAATGTCGTGCGTCTTCAGGCTTGCGTCTGACATCGCCCCTGGGCGACTTGGAGACATGGGTTTCTTCTCCATGTCGAGCGGACTTCGCCTTGGACGGGTGACGCTCGTCTTCTCCCTGCCTAGATTTCTGCCGATCATGTTGGCTATGTTCCCTCGCTCCAGATCGCTGCCGGCTAGGCTGACCTTGGGCGGAGAGATGAATGTTTTCTTCCGGAAGCGAGGGGACCAAGGCTTGGTTCTTGGGTTGTGGCAGAGTGCGTCCCTGCTGTAGGTTGGCCAACATATCCATCAGTCTATGTTGCAGGGTCTGCTGAAGGTGAGCGGCTATTAAATTGATATCTCGATGTAGATATGGGTTGGGGGTCGGCATGTTGTAGGCGGCCGTGAGGGGGTAGGTCCATTTTCGTTGGACTGTTCTTCTTCAGGGTTGATGGTCTGAACGGTCGGGGTCCGATGGGGGTTAGGCGAAGGTGGTCGCTCGGACCTCCGGTGGTGAGATGGTAGTTCGGGCCTTTCAGCCTGCGTTGAAGGCTGCTTAGAGCGAGTGTTCTTGGTTGGGGCCATTGCTGAGTAACAACGAAGTGAATCTTACTGAGTGGTGGCGAAGCAACTTTGATTGTATCTTCCCCACAGACGGCGCCAAACTGTTTCTGCTAAGAAATTAAGGATTGTAATAGGTTGAGAGATTTGATGTGGGCCCCAAGAATGTTCGCTTGAGTTCCGTTATCCGTACGCCGGAATCATGAAAACGAAGATTAGACTTCCCCGGGGTGTTTCCGGGATCGCCCCTCTGACGCTCAAGTCAGTAGATGATTGAGATAGAAAGAGAAAGTCTAGAGAGAAGCTTTCAGTTTTGTTAGGTGAGAATTGAATACTTTGTTCATGATGATGACCCGGTATTATTTATACCGTTGGGGATTCCCAAACAAAAAAACAATGATGGGATGGGCTTCCTTTAGAGGAGATGGCTATGTTAGCTTTTCAAGCAACAATCATTTCAATTTTAGTGGATCCCTGCTCACGGGTTAGGTCAACTCACAAGTGGGACCTATTCATTGCCACTCTGTCTGGGCCTTGGGAGGAGCTTTTACATACCTATTGGGTTGATTAATTGGTGCCCAAACACCTGGAATACTAATTGTGTTTTTCTTGTTTTTGTTTTTGTTTTAAGGTTCTCTACAATAGTGGATGTGACAGTCGCTTTATGAAGTTTTTGTAAGGGCTGTGCTGCAGATAAGTGTGAGATGTGTGCCTAGCTAGTTTCTCAGATCTGACTAATTAATTAATTAGTTAATACAATTCATATCTTTTATGAGATTGTGATTTTTCAGGTTGAGTCTTTGGGCAATTAGTATGAAGAGAGTACAGAGAACCTGGTGATGTGGTGTCTAAGTTGAGTTATAATCTTTTTTTTTTATTGTCTTTTTAGCATGAGCTCTCTGTGTTGCTTTGCTCCAAATTATAATATTCTGTTCAAAGGCTTATGCATTGATGGGAAACAAAGCTCTGTCTATGTTGAATACTTATAGTTCAACTAATGCAGTCAAGATGATTTACGCCTGCAATCCGTTTGACTAATGCAGATGTCTACTGGTGTATGCTTCGTTATTTGAAATTTCCCCCCTATTTTCCAATGTCAAATTTTTAGGTTTTAGTTATGTGTTACTCAGTTTTGTGCCTCACTCACTTATAGGGGGTGATTGTTACTTCTGCGCTGATTATATGGAAGGCCTTGATGTGGTTTACCTGTAGTGAATCTCATGTCGTCGTCGTCCTTTCTGGAAGCATGGAACCTGGCTTTCAAAAGGGTGAGCTTGAGTTGAATAATGGTGTGTCTCTTTAACAGTATCTGATGATAGATATGGTTTCTTAATTGCTTATCTTTTTTCCCTCACATTTCTTGATTGTTTAGTTGAAAAGCTTGATTTTGATTTTAATGTAGTTCGGTTGTATATTATTGCCTTATTGGTACCTTAATGTAGGATTATATTTGTTTCCTAGTGGTCGATAACGGTGGCAGTAGGGGGTTGACAATGGTCTTTCTTTGAATATGTGGTACATAGAGGTGGACATGAGCCGGGCCAGCACGCGAGCCGGCCCGGCACGAGCCAGCTCAAGGCGCGGCCCGTTGTCCACTCCGTGGGCCGTGGGCCTACCACGGTCAAGAAATTTTATTTCAGGCCCGCACCGGCACGAGCCCGCCTATATGGCCCATGGGCCGGCCCGCGGGCCGAACACCCCTTTTCTTTGTTTTTTAGCCTAAAACTACCAAGAATCCAAAAAAACAACATAAAACACGGGCCAGGCCCGCAGGAGGCACGAGCCCGCCCCGCGGGCCGTTGGCCTGGGCCGGGCCGTGTACAAAATCTGGAAATTTCAGGCCCGGCACGGCAAGGCCTGCCATTCACGGGCTCGGGCCCGGCCTAGCCCGCCATTTTCTCAAGCCCACGGGCCGAGCCCATGAACAGGCCCGGCCCATGCCCAGGTCTGGGTACATGCCACTTATCCCACTTTATTTTCAGGTTTCAGCGGGATGATTTGGTTATAGTTATCATCTAGGTATATGTGAGAGCATCTTTGTTTATGAACCATAAAAAATGGTTCATCCTCCTCTCTCATCATTTCTCTCCTTTATACCATTTTTACAAGGCATTTCCATTTTCACTTCTTAACCATGAACAAATGGAAAAAGTTTAATCCTCTCTTATCCTTTCACCTCTACTTTTTCGGAAACTAAAAATGTGGAAAAAAATATGGCAAAATGGATCTGTATATGGAGAGAATGAAAAATTAGGAATTTTGATAATTTTATTATTTTTTTCAAATTAATAAAATTATTTTTTGAGATATAAATGTTTTAAAGATGGAAAATATTTCTTTTATTTTGGACCAATTCGATTGCAACATTTTGCAATGATTCATGGATGAATCAATTTCATTAATCGTTTGGATGTCTAAACTATTGAGCAGAGGTTCATGATTAGAGGTCACACGAGTCGGGTACGGGTCGGGTCATTCCGGATTAGGCCATATTCGGGTCAATTTTGTGTTTGTGTCGAGTGGGGTACGGGATTGATGAGTCGGTCACCATCGGGTCGATTTCAATGGGGTCGGGTTGGTTCGTGTTGGATCAATTCGGGTAAGGTCGGTTTTCTTTTCTAGCAAATAAATGAAGGTTTGTGAAAAATATTTCCTTATTATTGTCGTTTTCGGTTCGGGTCTATTTTCTGTTCACTTTGAGTCGGGTTATTTCGGGTTTCGGTTCTATTTTGGGTGATCACTTTTTGGGTGAAAAACGGGTCTCAAATCTGGTATTTCGGATCGGGTAATTCGAGTACAGGTGTATTTTGCCCTCTTGTATTCATGATTAAGAAAAGAAAAAAAATGTTTCATCCGTATGAACCATTGAATTGTTCATGGTTAAGCATGCTTTTATTATCATATTAATTGCTAATCTTATAGTATAATAAAATAAGATTACATGTCATCCATAAACATTTAATCCCGCTGAAGTACTATTCAAACTCCATTATACTCACTGTTCCTAATCTAGTAACAAAATAAAGAAGTTGGGCACATAAAAAAGTTGGGTTGAAGAGGTTTAATTTGTTGACTCAGGTGATTATGTTTTTGTTTGTGTGATTCGTTGAGATTTATGAAGCTTTTGTTAAGTCATGAGTGTTGAATTTTGGGTGGAATGACTGGCTGATTTTGGGACTGGCTATTGTAGAAAATAATAGCCGGTGAATGATGGAGGATTTGGTAAATTTTTAATAAAATTAGCACAAATGCTTCGGTTTTCGCTTAACAATCGAAACATTTGGTAGTTCAAGTGCTTCGATTTTCATTAGTGCCGGAGCATTTGAGCTAGGGAAGGCTCCGATTGAGCTAACAAGTGTCTGCAACCGGAGCATTTGTAATACGCTCAAATGCTTGGCGAGGTCTGCTATAGGTCAAATACATAGCATTTGAGCATTTTTCCACTAGTGATCCTATTAAGGGTGCGTTCTGTTCACCTTAAAAAATTAAGTTTCAGGTTCAATAAGTTCAATTCAGATAAGTTTCAATCAGGTCCCATGAGGTCAATAAGTTCCAATCAGGTCCAATAAGGTTCAATAAGTTTCAATCATATCCAATCAGGTCTAATCAATTCCAATAAGGTCCAAATAGTCAATGATCAATAAATTTAAATTTTAATTAAAATACCACTATGATTATTATATGGTATAATATATGTATTATTTTCTATTATTTTATTATTCACATTACTATAAGCTGATTATGATATTATTAAATTTTTAATTAAAGTACCACTATTATTTTATAGTATTATATTTGCATTATTTTCTATTATTATATTATTAGTATTACAATTAGCTGATTATGTTATTATTTAAAAATATTATAATCATGGTCAAATAAGGTTAATAATAATAATCATAATTATAATATTTTGCAATCCGTCTTTAAATAACTATAGATAACATATTTTCGTTGTTACTAATAACAATGAAACATATAAATGTTATCAATTGATTTTCTACTAGTGCTTTATGAAATCAAAGCAAGACTACTAGATATATATATTAGTGGTGAAAATTGTGTATAGGCAAGCATATAAATAGTTTTTTATTGTTAAAATGTTAAACATAAGAGATAATTAATAATTACTATTTTTTCGAAGGATAAATTTTAATAATTATTATGTCCTAATAAATTTTGAGGGATAATATTTATGTTAAGGGCAATATTTATGTTATTACTCATCAATTTTTTTGTCAAGTAAGGTCAAATAAGTTTCAATCAGATCCAATAAGGTCTAACAAGTTTTAATCAGGTTTAATCAGGTCTAATAAGTTCCAATTAGGTCAATAAGTTCCAATCATGTCCAATAAGTTCCAATCAGTTTAATCAGGTCCAATAAGTTGAATCAGGTTCAATCAGGTCCAATAAGTTCAGTTTAGATAAGTTCAGTTCCGTTCAGGGTTATTCAGGTGAAGAGAACGCACCCTAAGTTTGTACTCTCGGTGTCCTTTAATAGATTCTCCATTTCAAATTTTGACACTATTTATAGTAAAAAAAATCCTCAAAAAAAAATTTCCAATATATAAGAAATAAACATAGTCATGGGATCATGTTTGATTTGGCTTATTGTGTGCATTAAGAAAACAAACTTTTATAATTTTTATAAATATATAATTAAAGATATTAGAGATGCAAAATATACATTGACAAACGTGCATTGGAAAAATGAGAAATCTATTAATGGACAGAGAGAGTATTTTAAATATTAAAAAAAATATGATGTCTCCTCTCCCTCTCCCTCTCCCATCTTACATGTAGATAGTTTAATTGTAAGATGAATGAGCAAATAGTCTGTTTATGAATCTCATATTGTATATTCAATAATAATGAGTTTTTCGTAAAATTTCCATACAGTAAAGGAAAAATTGATAGCAATAATCTATGGCGTTTCTTTTTTAATAATATCAACAACTTTGGGTTGTTGCAAGGGGAAAGAGTCGAACCGTTGTGATATGGGTTGAAGCAGAGCTTTCAATCAAGTAGGCCAACCTTGATATTGGACAACAAAAATTAAGTAAGAATCTTCAAACGATAAGAGAGAAAGCGCAAAAGGTATGTAACATGTGTAGGATAAGATTCCAACAAGAGTAAGATACTACATGAGTTTTAAGGGCATGTTTGTTCATGAACCAAAAAAAATGGTTCATCCTTTTCTCTCCTTCATATGATATTTACAAATCATTTTCCAATTTGACACTTAATCATGAATAAATAAATAAAGGTTCATCACATTCTCTCATCTTTTTATCATATTTTATAAAAAACTAAAAATATGATAAAACTAAGGCAAGATAGATGTCAATTTGTAGAGAATGAAAAAAATATGAAATTCTGGTAATTTTGTTTTTTGAAATGTATTTTACGAGATATGAATGTTTTAAATATTTAAAAAATAATTTTTTTGGACCAAAGAAAACGTGACAAGTGTCGGATTTGGCTAGTGGGATCTGACGCGCGTCACAATCCACAAAGCAAGGCGTGTGTCTGGCTTTTCACCTTGAGAGAACCAATAAGTGCATGAAAAGTGGCATGTTGTTGCTTTGCTTTTTAAACCCAGTAACAACGTGGCACTCATTTGTTGCTGGACGAACCGTTTGGGTTTTTCGAGCGTTTGTTCAAGTTGTCCATGAACCATTTTTTTATTCATGGATAAGAATGCTCTAATAATACTAAATGTCTTTCAACAAGTTTTTTTTGGGTGATCAACGTAACCGAATTTAAATTACCAAATTGAAAATATCCTTACAATCCGCAACATAGACATCCTTACAATAACTAGGGGGAAAGGGAAACATCCTAGTTACATTACTATTAGAATCCGTAGTCCTTCCATGCTTAGCTAAGGCATCCGCCACCCTGTTGTACTTCCGACCACAATGTTCAATCGTCACGTCCGGTACCTGTTTAATCGTCACGTCTTTCAACAAGTTAGAGATAAGTTTAATTTCACATCACTAACTTTTACTTTTCGCTATTACCTAATGAATATGGAATACATGCTATTTTGGACATATAGTATGTAAATACACCTAAAAAATTCATTTTCTAAATTAGAACACATTTATCGATCAATATTCGTATTACATGTGCAAGTGACAGATTAAACTATTCATTGTCTAAATTAGAACACATTTATCGATTAATATTCGTATTACATGTGCAAGTGACAGATTAAACTCTAATGATATTGTACAACTCCATTCCAATATGGTACATCGGATTTTGACAATATATCCAACGAGCTAAAATCAAAACACTTACAATCGAATTCAGCCTATTGCCTCTATCTCTAGACTAGGGGTGCTAATCGAGCGAGTCGATTACGAGCAGAGGCTTGCTCGACTCGTGCTCGCTAAGTTTTGAGTCGAGTCGAGCTGCTCACGAGCAACTCGTTTAGAGTTTTAGTTCACCTAATTCTAGCATTTAATTATTATACCTTTTTTTTTACAATTTTTTCCTTTTCTACTAGAATAGCATGATGAACCAAAAAGTCTCCAGGCCCTATTGTTAAAAATAGTGAATTATTATTCTACATCTTGACGTGGGTCTGCCTTTGGCCTAGATCAATTTTAAAATTAAATGGAGTCTCTATCGTTCTGCTTAAAGAATCCAATATGAAACTTCATACACCTTAAATATTTCGGATTTTTCACCAGGTACCCCTGTGGTTTCACAATATTCACCTGGTACCCTCGCGTTTTCAATAATTCACCTGGTGCCCCTGAGGTTTTGAAAAATCACCAGAATACCCTTAATGACTAACGGACGTCAACTCTGTTAGTCATTAGGGCTAAATCAACGAAATTAACCCCTAACTAACATAATGAATACTAATTAATCCTAATTAACTATAATTAAACCTAATTAACCCATCTCTCCCCTAAACCCTAACCCCACCACCCTCCTACCACCCCACCACCCACTCCCCCACCCTCCCACCACCCCCGGCCCCCCATCCCAACCCCTCCCACCACCCCCACCCCCCACCCCCATCCCCCGCGAACCCCCCTCCCCACTCGCCGTCGCAAAACCCCTCCCCTTCCCCTGCGAACCCCCCTCCCCTCCCCACCGCGGTCGCGAAACCCCTCCCCTTCCCCGTGAACCTCCCTCCCCTCCCCACCCTGCCGTCGCGAAACCCCTCCCCTTCCCCTGCGAACCCCCTCCCATCCCCACCTACCGCCGCGAAACCCCTCCCCTTCCCTCGCGAACCCCCTCCCCTCCCCACTGCCGCCGCGAAACCCCCTCCCCTTCCTCCGCCGACCCCCCTTCCCCTTCCACTGAACCCTAAAAAAAAATTCAAAATTCGAAGGGGAGTGAGGTTGTGTTTCGAAAATCTGGATTGTGATTTGAAAATATGGGTTTTGTTTCAAAAACTGGATTTGAAATTCGAAGGGGAGGGAGGGGGTCTCGCGGGCTGCGGGGGAGGAGGTTACGGGGAGGGGGATGCGGGGAAGGGGGAGGGAGGGGGGCCGCGGGGGAAGGGGGAGGAGCGGTGGGGAAGGGGGTGGTGGGGAGGGGGGCTGTTAGGGTGGCGCTCGCGGGGGTGATGGAGGGGGGCCGCTGTGATGGGGGAGTGGCGAGGGTGGTGGGGGTGGGGGAGGAGGGGTGGGAGGGTTAGGGTTTAGGTTAGGGGTTAGGGTTAGGGTAGGGTTAGAAATTAGGGTTAAATTAGGTTAATTAAGGTAAAAGTTAACGGAAAGTTGATGGTAGGGTCACGTCAGGTATTTTTCAAAACCTTAGGGGCACCAGGTGAATTGTTGAAAACGTGAGGGTACCAGGTGAATTTCGTCAAACCACAGGGGTACCTGGTGAAAAATCCGTAAATATTTTTATTGAGTGTTAATTTCTTTATTTCAAAGAGAAATTAATTGAAAACAATTGAGTTGCGTGCAAGGTTATCGAGTTTGGAGCTCAATCAAGTGAGCTCGAGCTAACTCTTCCGTGTCTCTCTCTTTAATCTCCTCCTTTCCTCCTTTATCTCTCTCTCTCTCTCTTGGTCATTCTCTTCCGCGTCTCTCTCTTCAGTCCCATGTCTCCAACTTTCCTCCTCTATCTCACTAGGGGAAAAAAAAGGAAGGGCTGCGCTGGAAGGGCTGTGTTTTTATAAAAACGCAGCCCTTCTTGTATGAAGGGATGCGGTTTTAAAGGAAACCGCAGCCCTTTTACTGAAGGGCTGCGGTTTTGAGGCTAACCGCAGCCCTATTAGTGAGGGGCTGCGATTATCCCAAAAACCGCAGCCCTTCATAAACGAAGAGCTGCGGTTTTTTAAAAAATGCAGCCCTTCACGTCCATTTTTTTTTTATATGCATTTTGCGCGCATACACAGTGCCCCCATTTCAATTTCCCTCCCTTAGCCAAGTTCACGAGCGAACTTCCCCTCTTTTATACATTTCTCACCACCAGCGCGAAACCCTATCTCCACCACCAGTGCGCCACCACCACTCATTTCACGCACCACCAGCGCGCACCGCCACGACGACGCACCAACCGCATTGACGCCACCACGGTGCCACCGCCCTCCACTGCATTGACGCCACCACCACGCACAATGCACCACCTTGCGCACCACCTTACGCTCCCCGCTTCTCTTCTCTCCTCCACTATTGCATTGTTTGTGGATCATCCCTTCTCTCACTCTCTTTCGGTAAATCCCCTCTCACTCTCTCTCCTCTTTTACATTTCTCTAATTTTTGTTTAATTTCATTGGATTTTGAAATCAACTTCTATTTTTTGTTGTAAAATGTGCTTGTATTAGGCGAATATGTGATTGTAGGGGTGGGGGTGGGTGGGTAGGGGTGGGGGTCTTGGGCGGAGTGGTGGGGGAGGGCTGGCGGGGGTGGGGGGTGGGTGGGTAGGGGTGGGGGTCTTCGGGCGGGTGGTGGGGGGGGCGGGGTGGGGAGGGCTGGATCTTGGCCGGGGGGGGGGGAGGGGCAATGGGGACGGGGGGGGGGGGGGCGCAATGGGTGGGGGAGGGTGTCGGAGTGGGGGGGGGCTGGGGATCTTGGGCAAGGGGTAGGGAGGGATGTGGATGCCGGCCGTGGGGGGAAGGGGCGGGGGGGGTGGGGGGAGGGTTGGGGAGGAGGCCGGACGGGGGGTGGGGGGAGGGCTTAGGTATAATGTAACTATTGTGTAGATTTTTAGGCTTCCATCTGTTGTTGGTTGAATTTCGAAAACGAAAATTAAAGGTCATTTTACGCCTACATGGCAATGAGGGAGTGCAGTGGGGGGCAGTAGTGGTGGTGGTGGTGAGGTTGTTGTAAATGTGGAGAGTCAGGTCACAGGGCAATCGAAAGCCCATCTGGTGCTCTCCACATTTATAACAGTTTCAACTCCGCCGCTACCAGCTGATGGGCATTGCATTGCCATGTGACCTGATTCTCGGGTCATTTTAGGCCTATTTTCGCCTTTCGTGTCCAATTCGTACCAGCTGATGGGAATTTCGGAGGGTTTGTGTAGTGTATGTATATTTCTTGATATGAGATTGTATGAAAACGCAATGTAATTTAGCTATGAAATCTATAAGTTGTTTGAATCGTCATCATATGCCTAGATACTCGTTCAAGACTTACTCATTAGGAGTAAGTCTTGAATAGTCCCCGGTTTGGGACTGTTCTTGGACGTTTGATCTCACTTAGGTGGTGAATGTGTGTCTTCTTTTCAATTCTGAGGAAATTCTTGGCTTATCGTTTCTCTACATTGTTCTCTGGGTACATATGTAGATAAGCAATTATCTATATTGTGTACTTGGAGAACTGTAGGGAAATGCTGCCGGATTTTCCTTAGAATTGAAAAGTTGGCATATATTCACTAGTGAGATTAGACGTCCAAAGATGGGTTAGGTTGGAGTGATAAGGACCTTCGGCTGCATGCATACAATTGAACATGTCACTATCTTAGATTGCTCTATACGTGTGTGATTTGAATATGTGAGTGTATGTACTTAAATAATGATTGAAGCATTATAATGAATGGTTGTGTTTAATTATTAGAGGTCTCCTCCTTTCCTCCTCTAATCTATCTCTCTTATGGATTCTCTTCAGTGGCCGCCTTGGAGGTGATTTGTTTGGTGACGACGCTGCTGAACTCGTCACCATGGAATCGGTCTTGGCGTGCATCTTGCTCCGACTAAGACTCAGGTGCGGGCTTTACTCTCGGTCTCTCTATTTGGAGCATGGTGGGCGTGCTCCAGTCGTGGTGTTTTCAATTGCTATCATTAGTGGTGGGCCTGGTGGCTATTGAGCTTGTGGCTGTTGCAGTGAGCCACTGACGATTGTGAGTTGTGTAGTTCTTAGGCTTTTTTCTTACTTTCTTATCAATTCCTTAATTCTTTTTCATCTAATTTTCGTTGTTGATTTTTGAGACTTATGCTTTATGAATTACGAGTTTATGGATTTGTGAGTTGTATGAACTTATGAATTTTGGGTATGAAATTGTTAATTTACAGTTGTGAAATGTGAACTTTTGAGAATTTTTGGTGAATTATATTTGTGAAATTTTGGTGAAATATAATTTGTGAATTTTTGGTGAATTATATGTTGTGAAAATTTGAATAATATACAATTGTGATGTTGTGATTTTGTGATGTCAGTTATGCAGTTGTTTTTTATTGCTCTATTGATGGATTTTAATGAGAGCAAAAATAATACTAGTGGAATATTGATTAGTTAATTCCTGTGTTATATATGTTTATAATTGTATTTCACAATTATGAAAAGAAAATAAAGAGGGACAACTCAAACTCTTTTCATGAAGGACATAATGAAAATTAGTTAATTCTAATCCATATCTTCCTTTTACTCTGACAGGACTGCAGCGGCAGTCCTTCGAGTTTTAGGGATGAGCGAGATTTTCGAGTGTGTTGTCTATTGCTGCTTCTCAAACGTGTGATATACAACCTAATAGATACAAGGCTAACTATACATTGGGCCTCCATGGAATGCAATAACTGGGCCAAAGATATAAAACATAAACTCATCATAAAATATAATCCAACACCCCTCCTTAAGTTGGAGCATGGGGATTTACAATGCCCAACTTGCCAAGCAAATAAAGAAACTGACGTGTGCCAAGAGCCTTAGAAAAAATGTCAGCAAGTTGTTTAGTAGTAGGAACATGAGCAGTAGACACGAGACCCGCATGAATAACATCTCGAATGTAGTGACAATCAACCTCAATGTGTTTGGTTCGTTCATGGAAGACAGGATTCTGAGCAATATAGAGAGCAGACTTGCTATCACAGAAAAGAGAACAGGCACCAGAATGAGAAACAACAAGGCCACCAAGAAGAGCACGTTACCATTTAAGCTTAGCTGTTACATCAGCCATCGAACGATACTCAGCCTCCGCAGAGGAACGGGAAATAGTATGTTGTTTCCTTGTCTTCCAAGAAATAGGAGACGAACCAAGAAACACAATCCAACCAGTAACATAACGACGGGTCAAGGGGCGGCTAGCCCGGTCGAGAATCACACCAAGCAGTCAAGTGCAAGTCACAAGTAGAAGACAAGACAATACCTTGTCCCGGACAACCCTTCAAATAACGAACAACTCTAAGAGCGGCCTCCCAATGCTGTTGACGAGGTTTATGCATAAATTGAGCAAGAACATGAACCACATAGGCCAAATCCGGATGAGTGAAGGTCAAGTAAGTAAGGCGCCCCACAAGACGACGATACTGAGAAGCATCAGAACAAAGAGGGTCGTTGACCTTAGCTAAGTTGTGATTCTGCTCGAGAGGCGTATCAGCAGGTTTAGCCCCAAGCAAACCAGCTTCAGAAATAATATCAAGAATATGTTTTCGTTGAGAGAGAAAGAAGCCATTTGAGCTACGTGCAACTTCAATGCCAATAAAATACTTTAAAGGACCAATATCTCTCATACGAAAGCAATCACCAAGATATTGTTTGAAAGAAGTCAAAGCAGCAGAATTATTGCTAGAAATAATGATATCATCAACATACACTAGCACATTCAGACGAATACCAGCACGATAGTAGGTAAAAAGAGAATAATCGAATATGAGTGAGAAAAACCATGCCGACGCGAGAGAGGCAACAAGCTTAGCAAACCAAGATCGAGGAGCTTGACGAAGGCCATAAAGAGATTTATGTAACTTACATACCTGACCAGGACGGTTAGGAGTGAAGCCAGGAGGAAGTTTCATGTACACTTCTTCGTCAAGATCACCATGGAGAAAAGCATTATGTACATCCATCTGATGCACGTCCCAATTTCTAACTACCTTAGCCACAGGAGCAAAGGTCTCATTATAGTCAATCCCTTCCACCTGATGATTACCCATAATGACGAGACGAGCTTTGAGACGTTCAACACTGCCATCATAATTATATTTGATCTTGTAGACCCATTTACACCCCAAAGCTTTCTTAGCAGGAGGAAGAGAAGTCATCACCCAAGTCTGATTATCCTCCAAAGCCCAATTTCTTTTTGCATAGCCTCCCGCCACCCAGAATAATCCATAGCCTCCTTAAAACTACGGGGCTCAACCCCCTCGTCAGCAGCTGCAAGAAATGCACGGTATGGCAGAGAAAAATTATCACAATTCACAAAGTAAGCTATAGAGTAAGGAGTAGTACCTGAGGGACGTGAAGCATGTAGTGAACCTAGAGAGAGACTCTCAGACTCCATAGAGTTAACTACAAAATCACGCAATAAAACACTAGGCTATTTGTCACGATGACCACGACCCAGAAGAGGAGAGGATACAGGTCCATTAGAATCCGAGCTGTTCGGGTCAGGAGGGGAAGTGGCTAAATCGGCAGCATGGGGCGTGGAAGTAGGCTGGGCGGCGAGGCTCGAGGTGAGCTGGGCCAGCGGGTTCGGTGGGATGTGGGCCAGCGGGTGTGAGGGAAGATGGGCCAGGGAGGAGGAGAGGAGCAGCGGGCTGTGGAGCAGTTGGGCCAGGAGGATTTGAGGAGGAGTTGGCACGGAAAGTAGAGTAGAGGCTGCTAGGCCAGGAAAGTCGGTTTGGGCCAATTCATTAGGCGCCAAGGAAGGCTCATCAGGAAATAAATGGGGAGAAGAAGAATTTGGGCCATGGGAGTCAACAGTAAGGATGTCATTAGAAGGGGGTGAAGCATAGGGAAATTTTGTTCGAAAAATAATACATTAAGTGAGATAAAAATAGCATGAGTCTCCAAGTCATACAACTTCCACCCTTTCTTCCCTGGAGAATACCCAACAAAAACACACTTTCGACTACGAGGGGCGAACTTATCTCCTTTCGCCTTTTGATTATGAGCAAAACATAAACACCCTAACCCACGTAAAAGATCAAATTCAGGAGCATGACCAATGAGCATCTCATAAGGGGTTATGTTTCCCAACACGGCAGAAGGGGTTCGGTTAATAACATGAACTGCAGTAAGAACACATTCACCCCAAAATTGGATAGGTAAGCTAGCCTGAAACATTAAAGCTCTACTCACATTGAATATATGTCGGTGTTTTCTTTCTACTCTCCCATTTTGTTGAGGGGTGACAATACAAGAGGTTTGAAATAAAATCCCACTTTCTTGAAAGAAGCCAAGCATACAGTTAAACTCAGTCCCATTGTCACTCCTAACCACCTTAACTGTAGTATAAAATTGACGATGCACCATAGCAAAGAAGGAGATAAATTATTTATTTATCTCAGTTTTATTTTGCAACAAGTAAACCCATACAGCACGGGAGTAGTCATCAACAATAGTAAAAAAATAAGTTGCACCACAAGAAGAAGGCACACTATAGGGCCCCCAAAAATCACAATGCACTAGTTCAAACACACGACTAGCTTTATTAGAACTAACGGGAAAACTATCACGTGTCAATTTTGCCATAGGAGAAACATCACAAACTTTATTTAATTTCTTCCTATGATTACTAGAACGAATAGCAGGAAGCATCTTCACAACTTTCTCCGAAGGGTGACCTAACCTTTGATGCCATAAATCAAACAAGCTCAAACCGGATTCACCAACAGCATGCACCACAACTACCTTGCAGAAAAAGTAGAGTCCCCCTCTCCGTTCACCTACTCCAATCAGAGTCCCTAAAGGTAGGTCCTGTATAGCACACAAAGAAGGAGTAAATTGGACAGTACATTGATTATCAGACACCAAGTGTAAGACATAAATCAAATTACAATTAAATTCAGGCACAAATAAAACATCACGCAAAACAAGGTGATGTGAGAGATAAACATCTCCTGTTTTTGTTGCAAGAGCAGTATTGCCATTGGGAAGTCCAACTGGTCTCCCATCCACATCACGCACATTACTCAAACATGATAACACACCAGTAATGTGATGCGAAGCTCCTGTGTCAATGATCCAAGCGATATCACAAAACTCACCAGTCATACGTTCACCATTATTATGTTCGTTGTTGATAAGAGTCATAAGAGTCTGAATTTGCTCAGGAGTAAGGTTTGCAAGGGGTGTTCCTCCTTCACCAGGCACGTTGAACACACCAACAATTGCTCGAGCCCCCCTACCCCCTTACTTTGCGCAGTCGAACCACCAACACCACGTGCAGCTCCAACACAAACGTGCTGTCCCCCACCAGCAGCCGAGGCCGAGCCTCTAACCGCCCCACCATCTCACTGCCCAGCAGCGGCATTACACGCATGAATTTGGTCCTCATACCACGTCGGATTCCCGTGAATCTTGAAACAAGTGCCTACTTCATGTCCTTGTTTCTTGCAATGCGAACATACGAGCTTAATTTTATCAATGAGATCAAACTGCCCTCTCACGTTCAGAACTCACGTGGAACGCATGGACACTCTCATAGGTTTCCTTGCCACGAACAACCACCCGTGATTGCTCCTCTTGAACTAAAACTTGATACGTGCGGTTCAAATCACCCAAAGGCTGTTGTGAAAGCAAGTTAGTGTGCACAGGGCCATACTTAGCATTTAGTCCAATCAAGAATTGATGGAAGATCTCTTCTTCCCTATCTTTCGATAGTTTCACACCAAGTCGACATTCGCATTTTTTGCATTCACATGAAGGCAAAGGTTTCAATCATGCCAGTTCGCCATACAAGCCCATGAGTTTCGTGTAATACTTATCAATTTTCATTGTGTCAGTTTGCTTGCAATCGGTAATGGCCGCCTTAATCTGCTGTATACGTGGTCCATTAGCCACACAAAATCTCCTCTCAAGGTATTCCCACAAGTCTTTTGCATTATCGTGCAACGGTATGGTTGATGCAATTTTCGGCTCCATGCTTCTCAATATCCATGAAACAATCATCGAATGCACAGTATCCCAGTCAAGCAAGGGATTCAATTCGGTTGGTTTGGCAACCGATCCATCAATAAACACGAACCTACATCGCGCACGGAGGGAGAGCGTCATCGCTCGTGCCCAAGCCACGTAATTTTCGCCTGTAAAAATCACGTGACTGATCATATTTCCCGGCTGGTCGTCGGAGCCCAGGTAAAACGGGGAGGTGGCGCTCACCTGCCACTCCCCCTTCGCTCCATTAATCACAGTTTCACTGAGTTTCTCCCTCGCTCCTCACGCGTGTGATGCTAGGATTCAGTCAGGGTTCGTCGGAGAAGATTTTTCGCACAACCACCGTTCATCGGAGTGGCTCTGATACCATGACAGGACTGCATCGGCAGTCCTTCGAGTTTTAGGGATGAGTGAGATTTTCGAGTGTGTTGTCTATTGCTGCTTCTCAAACGTGTGATATACAACCTAATAGATACAAGGCTAACTATACATTGGGCCTCCAAGGAATACAATAACTGGGCCAAAGATATAAAACATAAACTCATAAAATATAATCCAACAGACTCAACTAAGCCAACAAAATTTGGGAACGATTTGTAAATCTTGATCAATTAATTGTAAATCGGTTTCAAATTTGAGTATTCGTCGTGCATAATTGTAATTTTTGTTGTTGATGTTGTATTTGGATTATGTAATATTTTAATTTAGTACTTACGGGGCATTTTTTTGTACTAGATACAAAATAAAACTTCGCTACCCCTCGCCCCAAATCCTGGCTCCGCCCCTGGTTACTATACCCATCACATTCTTTGCAATTTGCACATACTATGGCTGCTTGATATACTTGGTAAAAGTATACATTTTTTACTTGGCCAGAGGTATGAATTAATAATTTTTCATAATTCTGCATGACATTCCCGTGCATAAAGGCTTGTATAAATATTTATTGTGCAACCAAATACGCGAGCAATAGAACTAGTGAGTTTGTTGCTAAGTTTGAAAATACCGAGGGTTTATGCATAAGTGTTGTCAATGGGAAATTGGTTAAGTTCACTGAAAAGAACTTAGGGGAATGGTTTGATGTACCTACTGAGGGGTACAAGGAATATGTGAAGGGTAGGGCTAAGCTAAATGTGAATGGGGATTCAAACGCTACTATCTTGAGTTATTTTGGGGGTAAGGACTAAGGAGTCTGACCAGTCCCTAGATCAGAAAGATCTCTCTCCTTTTCATAAATTTTGTTTCACTTGGTTTGGCGTTTTATTCTGCCAAGGACTTCCAAGAGGACTCAAGCGAGCCTCATGGATCTTTCCTTGATGTTCTGCCTTGCTAAGAATATAAAAATAAACTTCCCTGCTTTAATGATTTCTCACCTTTCCTACTGTATCACCCACAACACCAAGGTGGGGTATGCTAACCTGATTTCTGTTATCCTCAAGAAGAATCAAATTAAACTCCCTTCTAGTACCTCTTTTGATCTAGAGCCTGATAACTATTTGACCAAGGAGACATTATCCAGGCTGTCTCTCAGGGTACAGGGTGGGATGTTAGACTTTAAGGTAGCAGAAACTAAGGGGAAGATTGAAACTAGGATAAAGCGGAAGTTAGAGGAGGAGGTCAGTGATGAAGGACCTAGGTCTGTTCGTAAGAGTCAGAGAATTGCTGAGACCAAGGCTCCCAAGGAACAAGGTCCGGGAGCAGTTCATATTGATCTTGATGAGGATCAAGCTCCTTCAGGATCCAGGACTGTTGATTTTCCTCTTCTCTCCACCATTGGTCTTCATGGTATACTGCATACAATTCAGGAGTCTCTGTCTCTCCTTCACACCAGAGTCCAGGGTCTTGAAGCAAGGGTTGCTCGTGTTGATCTTCAGTAGGAGCAAATCCTCACAAGTGTGCAAAGAGGAGAATCAGTTGTTCGGGAGAAGATTGATACTGTGGTCGGTGCTTTCCTTGTTCGCCCCAAGCCCTCCAAGTCCTCCAAGCCCTCCAATCCCTAATCCCCTTCCCTTCTACTTAATCTAATGAAACAATATTTTTTTTGGTTGGTTTGTATTACAACAATGGTGACTAGTTGTTACTCCCTTTTATCACCCATTCCTTTTTGGTGATAAATGTTTTTGGTTTATATCCTTTCTTTCCTTACTTATCTTTCTTTGTGCTTTCTTCTCTTTTTCTTATCTTCATCTTGAACTCAGTTTGTGCATTTTTCATGCCTATGTGCTTTAATCTCATCTTCATATGCTCATTACAATGTTTGGATGGCTAGTATTATTAGATGAGTGTTTGAGCTACTACACTTTGACATTGTTGTACATGATGAACTCTTAGAGTACTGTTGGGTACTTAGTTGTTTTTGATGATGACAAAAGGGGGAAAAAGTAGAGTGGCACATAAAAATTCCAATTCTAGTCCTCTTCGGTTCTAGGTGATGATTTTTGGATTTTTCTTTTTTCAAAACTGATTTATGTTAGTTTCGTATTAGTTTTCTGTTAGTTTAGTGCTAGATTTATCTTCATAGTCTTTTGTTAGTTTTGCTTTTTAAACTCATTAGCTCTTGATTCTTTTGCTTTAGTTAGTTTATTTTTCTTATTTAGTTTTTATATGCCTTATATTTGCCATCATCAAAAAGGGGGAATATTGTTGTATTTCATGTTTTGATGATGTCAAATACTTAGGTTAATTTTATTATATAGTTTTTATTTTAGCGCAAATTATAAAATACCAAAAATAATATCTTGTTTAAGTTTACATTTATATCTTGTGGAGAAAGATTAATTATTTAATCTAAGTCAAGATATTTAATTTATACACTTTGAATTTTTATAATATGGTATGTTTAATATTCTAGTAACTTAGAATCTTTGCATAAAAGATTCTTTAAGTTATTAGATGTTTTTGTTGTTGTTGTTGTGCAACTCCTTAAATTGTGGAGCTAACTCCTTAAGGTTCTCCAACTAACTCCTCCACCTGCGCATAACTTGCTGGAAGATAGTTCACTAACGGCTAAGTGGAGCGGTTTATTTCCGTTGCGATAAACATGGAGAAAATGCAGCGAAAAATGAGCCATGATCTCCACAACATTACATGCTCACATCATGGAGAACGTGGCGCATAATATGTCCAGTAGAAGAAGGAAAATTACAGCAGCTATATAAGAAGAAATTATTTGAAGAAAAACTTAAGAACTTTCAAGCGAAAAAAAGCCAATCATTACTTAGAAAGTTTTTCTTGTAATTTCCTCTTTATTCAACATACTCGTTATTGTAATATTCATAGTGCGTGGGTGAGAGAAAATTCAGAGAATATCCTTGTATTCAAGAGAGAGAAAGAAAGAGAGAAGAGAGAAGAGAGAAGACTTCGAGTGAAGTCAAAAGTGAGTGTCATCAGTTCAGGGGAAATTGAGTGACTGGGGAACAAGTTCCTAGAGGAACTGAGAAGGTTCAGTTATAGGTTGTACAAAAGAGAGTCTATTGGCCTATTATAGTAAAGAGAGTTTGAGTCAAAATCCCTCGTGGTCAAGGTTTTTCTTCCTATTGGGCCTAGGAAGTTTTCCTTGTAAAAATCTCGTGTGCTTGTTTCTTTCTAATTTCAAGTTTATTTTAATTCCGCATTACAAATTGAAAATTTCTCCTCAACTACAATTCACCCCCCCTTTTGTAGTTGGTCTAGTGTTCATACTAGAATAACAATCTTACAAATTGTCTGGATCATATGTAGAATTCACTTAAATATAAATGTTACCTATTAGGCTATTACCTATTGTACCATAATACTTTTTAAGTAACAGATTTTGGGTGTTACTTAAGGTTGGTTAGGTAGAAATTTTAATGCTTTATCGATTTAAAACCTGCTCTATATGTGCAACCTTATAGGATTAATTTAGGACCTGAATAATTTTTCGATAGGAAAGGGACCTATATAATTAATTGTCAATCAATTGCCGATCCTATAGACTATTGTTATTGTAATACACCTCGATTGAAGGACACATAGAACGACTTATGTACGTAGAAAATTAGAAAGTACTCACTCAATAGCAAAAAAAAAAAATTAATACTTTATGGAAACCAATTAATCGTGTCTACAATCATGCTCTTTAAATGTACAGCTCAACCAAGGAGGCCACGAAATGATCTTTCATTATGATCAGTTGCACTTGCAGAAGGTACAGAAAGATCTGGCGTAAGGCCCTCAGGTTCCTCATTAGTGTCATTAGCACGCCGAATGAGCATTAACTTAGCCACGACATCCTTCATGGTAGGGCGGTCCTCAACTCGTATGGAAACACAACACAATGAGACATTTAAGGTTTCTTGCATCTCAAAAAGTATATCGGGATCATCAAACATTTCTATGAGCTTTTCGTCAAGAATGTGTGCAGGATCAACGTTTCTTCATATCTGATCTTGTACCCATTGCACAAGGTTTGACCCCTCAAGAAAATTGTCTAATGGATGTTTTCCTGTTAAACTCTCAAGAACAAGCACACCAAAACTATACACGTCACTTTTCTCCGTAATTCTTGGCGTTAAAGCAAGTTACGTACCACTAAAAAATGCACAATAATTAATAATCGCAGAAAAACTATATTATATCTAAGAATACAATACATAAGTAGAAGTATTACATGCATCAAATGGTTGAAAATAAAGAGCGTACCAAGTGACATGTATCCATAAGACCAACTAAGTGGGGTATTTGATTCATTTCCAAATCAGAAGTAGCAACAGCTAGTCCAAAATCAGCTAGATAAGGCTCATGTTCTGGTCCCAATAATACATTCAAGCTTTTGACATCCCTATGCATTATTGGAGGCTCGCAGTCATGATGCAAATAAGCAAGTGCATGAGCCACCCCGACAAAAATGTTACTCCCTCTGTTCCACAATACTCTTTACACTTTCCTTTTTCATCTGTCCCAGAATACTCTTTACACTTCTATTTTTGGATATGACCCACTATTATTTTAATCCTTCTACCTTTTAACCATTGGCCCACACTCTCTCTCCTCCAAATAAAATAATATCACTCCTACTACCACCAACTCTAACCATTGGCCCACACTCTCTCTCCACCAAATAAAATAATACTACTTTTACTAACTACTAACTCCTATCACATCTAATTTTTCAATAAAATAACAATTGATAACCAAACAACAACTTATCATCTAAAACTACGTTCCATGATAAGTGTCAAGAGTATTCTGGGACGGAGGGAGTATATCGGACTTCCCATTTTTCCCCTACATATGTCATCTTAGCACCATGAAGGAGCAAGCTTAAGCTTCCATTTGGTATATAATCAAAGAGCAAGAGCTTGATTCTCCTATTACATGCCCACCCTAGAAGCCTAACTATATTCCTGTGGCGGATATAACCTTGAATTTGGATTTCTGAGCTGGACACCTCTCTTTCTTCTGTTTGTATCATTTTTTACAGCTATTGTCTCCCCGTTAGGCAAACTACCCTATATACAACTCTAGAGCTCCCAAATCCAATCACATTTGCCGAGGTCAAGTTATTTATTACATATTCAATTGAGAGGTCTGTATTTTGGTAAAGCGTCAGATTCCAAGTATACTCCTCAATCAAATGTCGATCAACCATTTTTATTCTAGCATAAAACTTTTTGTACATTATGATCGCCAATAGTGTTAGAAGAACCCCACCAATGCACATCAAGACTAAACCAATCAAATTCATGGTGCAATGGTGGACATGTTGATCAGTTGGATGCACTAACCCATTGAGGTTCTTATTTCCAACAAGATTACTTGGAGGGAGTTGGTGAAATAGAAGGGTGTTCGGCACTTCGCCAGAGAAATTATTAAACGAGACATTTAACAGGACAAGGCTTGCTAGACTTGTAAAGACATCTAACTTACCACTAAGTTGGTTATGAGAGATCGATTGCTGTTAGCTTACCTAAGCTAGAAAATTGAAATGGAACCTCACATGACAATAGGTTGAAGCTAAGGTTAAAGAGATTTCCAAAGAAGAGAGTTGACCAAGTTCCTTTGGAATATCCCTTGTTAAACAATTGTTGCCCAAATCCAACAATAACAATTTATTGCAAGATTTTATTTTATGAGGAATTCCACCAAAAAATTTGTCATTGCTTAGAATAAGTTTTGTCAAATTATTCCAAGAGCAAATAGATGGTGGTAGCATACCTGTGACTTGATTGTTCGATATATCTAAAAATTCTAGACTTCTCGGCAAGTTATTAGGCACATAACATGTGATTGCATTTTCATGGGCGTTGAAGTATTTCAGGCTTGAGCAACCAGATAATAAAGGCGATATGCTACCTTTGAAGTGATTCTCACTAAAATCAAGGAAATATATGTTTTTTTAACTTCCCCAGCTCGCTAGGAATATGACTTCCCAATCTATTACCACTTACTGCAACCCAAGTCGGAGTTTTTAGGTTCCCCACTTTAGGATATAACTATCCTGATAAACTATTTGATACTAAATCTAACAAGGTGAGATTCTTGACTGCATATAACTTCCTAGGTATATGACCAGAAATTGAGATCAATCAGTTGCAGGACCTCACACTCACCAAGGCTTTGAGGTATGTTTCCAAATAGCTTGTTGTTCCCTACATAGAGATAACTCAAGCTCTTTAAGTTGCCAATTTCTTTTGGTAGCTCACCTGAGAGACCATTATCGTTTAATTCCAAAAGAGTGAGAGCTCTACAATGAGTCAGCTCATTAGGTATACTTCATGATAAATGGTTTTCACCTAACTAAAGTGTTTCCAAACTTGAGAGTTTTCCTAAACTTGTCGATATGCTTCATGAAAGGAAGTTTTCCGACAAGGCCAGAAATTCGAGGTTTACGCAACTCCCAAGTTAATCAGGATTAGTACCCATGAGATTATTAGACTATAAGAGCATATGTAGAAGATTTTTAAGTTGTCCCAGTGTAAACAGATAATCGTGTCTCCCCATTTAAGGGTCCAATGATGAAACATATCGCGGTATTAGTTGGCGCAACCCAACGGAAGAGCAATCTGAAGCGCCAACCCAAAATTAGTTTAAATTGTGTTTTAAAATATTATTCTAAAGCCCAAAATAATTATTCATGATAATTAGTTCTTTTAAGCCCATAAAATATTTTAAGTCCATTTTAAGTATTTAAAAGCCCAATTATTTATTTATTATTTCTAATGAATATTTTTATTATTTTTAATAAATACTTTTAATAAATATTATATTTTTATTCCGTAAAATTCAATCTCCGGATTTAAGGATAAAAAATATCTTCTAAAACGGGTTTAAAGAAAAAAGGTTGGCATATGAGCTGGACGCATGCTGGAAAAAAGGCTGGCCAATCCGCGCCTGACACGTGGATTTGTGACTCACACAGAGTCCTGCGCCTAGCGCATCTCTCTGTGTGAGACGTATCTTATTCTTTTCTATCTTTTTAAATACGTGTAACATGTGTACGTGTTTGGCTGGGCTGGCCGAGTCAGGCACACCAATGTACGCATGACACATAGACGTGAGCTTGACACGTAGGCCTGCGCCTGGCGCAGTTTGGCATGTGGGCGCACGTTCCTTTTTCCTATAAATACCTGTGATTCCTCAAATCACAGACGACTTTTGAATTTATTTTTACGAACATAAAAACTTCTTAATATTTACGAATCCTATTACGAATCTCTAAACACAAAACACTTTCAATACATCAATTCCTTTTCCAGTTCCTGATCATACTGCGTTCTTGGTTCCACGATTGCTCCGCCTGAAGGTCGTTGCGCTCTTCGACCTAAGCTGCATAAGTATAATTCCTGAGGATCCTTAAATAATTCAATTTTATTTATTGCCTGGAAGTTACTAATAATTTATTTCATGATGTAGATCTTTAATTAATAATCATTCTACTGTATATTATAATCCTTCCTTTTTTATAATTATTTTCGTACATTATTATATGCTTACCTGATTGTTCTATACATATTATATGATTGTCCTGCTTTATTGCTTTTATCGTCCACATGTTATTTTGGCTAAACAAGACCTAAATTATTGTTCTAACTAATTCAGATAATTTGGACAACCTGCTAGGTACCTTGTAATATTGATTGCATAATAACTTGTCAATAAAAATTAGTCTTTTGTGTGTTTCCTGAACCAACTTAGACTAAATATTGTTAGGGTGTATAAAAATATTATATGGTTATTCTTTGTCATAAAATTTGTAATGAGTCGATATTTAGTAGAGGCCAGCAATAGGCGAACTTGGTTCATTATGACTATATTCGTACCCTCACCCCCGACCTCAATCTTTGGTTCATTTTGACCATCTATGGAGTCAGGACGGGGAAATCTACATTGGATAAGTCCCTAATTTGTCCCTACGATTTCCCATATCCAATTAGGTTTATGAGTCTTCATTTAAAAACTTGTTGGCGACTTCAAAATAATTGTCAATAAAACCTTTACAAGAAAGTAGTCAAATACGCACTCATCCCGCGTAGGCGAAATAAAAACACGCCTACAATTTGGCGACTCCACTGGGGAGGATTTTAAAAAATTAATTTTTAAATGAGTGGGTGAAACTCGAAAAATACGATTCATACTCTTTTTATGCTTTAGAATGATATTATTGTTTTGCATATGCATGTCTATTGTTTAAGCCACCATAAGGACAATCTACCTTGCCTCATTAGCGCATGTTCTATGCGTGAGGCCACCCCTGAGGGGTTCACGCTTTGTCCTTCCAAAAAGCTTCCTGAGAGATAGTGTTGGATCTTAGTTATAAGCAAACCTACCCAACCATGGCATTGTTCTCTTGTTCCTGACTTGAGAACTGGAGTGCGTCTTACACGTGGCCACCTCTTTAAGCAGGGGTACGAAGCGTGGGATCAATCTCTTAGTCATGGACCTTTTCAGCCTTAACCTAAATCTGACCATAGTTTCAAACATAGAACTGGACTTTAGGTTGGAACTTTTGCATTCATGTTATATGACATTTGCCTGTGATTGCAATTTATGCCTGCTATTATTTTGTTAAAATCGTTGTTATTTGTTGCGTCTAAGATCGCGTCTAAATAACAAACAAAAAATCATCAATTGACCAAAACGTCGCCTAAATCCCCGAAAAACATGTCAGGGGACTAATGCGCCAAGCGCATTAAGTTGCGCCGGGCGCACCACTCCATCGCCAGACGCACGGTTGTGCGCCGCGCGCAGCAATGCTGCGCGGCACGCAGTCTGTGCATCGCATTCTTTTCGTCAATTTAGTCATTGTGGTGGTCGATCCTATGTTCAGTCTGAAGTCGCCTGTCTACATTCGCGTAAAAAAAATGGTCATTCTAGGGGTCTCACCTAAAAAAAATGGGGTCAGTATTTTCATGCAAGGTCAAGTCTGTCCTAAGAAAAATGCATCAAAAAAATGGTCATGGTAGAGTTAGAATTGTCATGCATGTCTACCTTTTCCCTGCTGCCCAACTAATCTTCCCTATCAATCCTAACCTTACCATATGCGACCAATTTCAAAAACTTACATATTTCATAATCAATCCTACACCCATGTCTATTCTACTCTTTTTCAAAATCATTTACTAAACATCATCATACACGACATTTACAAAAATATTTTCAAAATTAATCCATCATCTTTTCCTAACAAAAGATAAAAACATGGGGTTCCTTTCAAAAAACGAATTTCGAAAATTCTAATACCAGTCTAAACACCTTCATTCAATACAATCAACCTAACCCAATTCACTTGCATTCATTCTAGGCTCATATGCATTAGAGTCTGTCTTGCATTCATTCTAGGCCCATATGCATTAGAGTCCATTTTGCATTCATATTAGGTCCGCTAGCATTAGAGTCCATCTTAGGCCCATATAAGTCTAGCTCATGTCAAAATCTAGGCCCATTTGAATCTTTATGTGAGCCATAGTCTATGTCAAACCCAGTCCAAGTCTAATCCCATTCTATTCCATTCCAAGTCTATTCCAATCCATTTCCAATGTCAAGCCCATGTGCATTTCCAAGTCTAACTTCAATCCAATATAGGACTAAGTCCAAAATTAGGTCCATATAAGGCCCAACTCATTTCCTAAGTCTAATCCATTCCATTTCCAAACCCGTATAGGACGAAGTCCAAACCATTAAGTCTAGCGAAGCTAGCATCCCTTAAAGACCATAATGGCACCCATTAACCTAACGAAGCTAGTCACCCTTAAGACCATAACAGCACCCTTTGACCTAGCGAAGCTAGTCATCCTTAAGACCATAACGGCACCCTTTGACCTAGCGAAGCTAGTCATCCTTAAGACCATAACGGCACCCTTTGACCTAGCAAAGCTAGTCATCCTGAAGACCATAACGGCACCCATTGACCTAGCGAAGCTAGTCATCCTTAAGACTATAACGGTACCCTTTGACCTAGCGAAGCTAGTCACCCTTAAGACCATAACGGTACCCTTTGACCTAGCAAAGCTAGTCATCCTTAAGACCATAACGCATCCATGGACCTAGCGAAGCTAGTCACCCTTAAGACCATAACGGCACCCTTTGACCTAGCGAAGCTAGTCATCCTTAAGACCATAACGGCACCCTTTGACCTAGCAAAGCTAGTCATCCTGAAGACCATAACGGCACCCATTGACCTAGCGAAGCTAGTCATCCTTAAGACCATAACGGTACCCTTTGACCTAGCGAAGCTAGTCACCCTTAAGACCATAATGGCACCCTTTGACCTGGCAAAGCTAGTCATCCTTAAGACCATAACGCACCCATGGACCTAGCGAAGCTAGTCACCCTTAAGACCATAACGACACCCTTTGACCTAGCGAAGCTAGTCATCCTTAAGACCATAACGACACCCATTGTCCTAGTGAAGCTAGTCACCCTTTAAGACCATAATGGCACCCTTTAGACCTAGCGAAGCTAGTCACCCTTAAGATCATAAAGGCACCTTCCAAGTTTAGCGAAGCTACTCCTACCTTACATATAATAGCAGTCCAAGTGTTCAAGTCTAGCGAAGCTAGTCTACCCTAAGTCCATAATGGCCCCAAAACCTTTAAATCTAGCGAAGCTAGTCCATCTTAGATCCATCAAACCGCAAATCATCAAGTCTGGCGATGCCAATCCCCCCTAAGTCTAGCGAAGCTAGCATAGGCAATCTTTTCTAGTCTAGTTTGCCTATAAGTTCAAAGTCTAGTCCAGTCTGCTTGGATAGTCCAGTCCAGTCCAGTCCAGTCCACATATCTGCATATGCATATAGTTAGGCCCATGTCAGCATCATAACCATAATCATACCCATTTCCACTTTCATCTTCATTTCCCATTTCCACTTTCATCTTCATTTCTCATCTCTCATTTCCATTTCCATTTCTCCATCCATCATTTCCATCTCCCATTTCGAAAATCATTTCTTAAAACTTACAAGCGAGATCCGCTCGATTATGTTCATGACCGGTCGAGAGATTACAACTTAGGAATGCCTAAAGGAGGAACAAAATGTGAGCCTACTCTAAAGCTCATCAATCGCATTATCACCACCCGACTTCATTTAGAGTCATGAAGATTACTTTTGACCGCCTTCACAATAGAGGCGCGATCACTTCCACAGGGTGTGCCGCCTTCACATTAGAGGCGCGATCACTTCCACAAGGTCTACTCCGAACCCTGCAGTTAATAGAAAATTAAAAGATACAACCTATATTTCTACTGTGAATTCCAACAAAATAATGAACATCTGACATCTAGTGTTGGATCCTACAAATGCATTGCAAAACATGGTCGATGACAATAGACTATTAATACTTGCTACAACGAGAATCAGCATCACCAGCAACCCTTTTTTGGCGTAGTGCATCAACAATTCAAAAGGGCACGGTCTTTTATTTCTGATTTTCTAGGATGAGTCAGAGAGTCCTTACCTTAAGTCGTTTCTGTCCTTTCTCATCGAGTTTATGTCATTATAGGACTTCATCTATTATAGCCTTTCCATTTTCATTTCATTTTATTTTTTATTTTCATTGGTCGTCCATCATTTTATTTATGCTTCTAATTCAATGATGAAACTTAAATCACCTAACGAACTTGACTAATAATAATAAAAAGAGATTTCAAAATAAAAATAAAAAATAAAAAAAAATAAAAAAATGGACATACTTTGGATCAGGAGTTATTCTCCTCTTCCCTCCATCATCCATAAACCATCATCTCAATTAGCCAAATATTCCCTTCAAAATCGAAGCTCCACAAACAACCTTCAAATCTTCCAATACCCATAACCAATAGCTTGTGTGCAAGCCTCACTACATAAAAAAGAATCAATGCCAGGCAAAATAAAAAAGTGAAAAATATTCAAAGTGCGAAAAAAATGAAAAAAGCAAAAGAAAACGCACAGGATAAAAAAAATGCAAATGCAAAAAGCCAAAGGCAAAGAAATAAAAAGTCAAGCTAGGGGGCTTGCACACAAGTTCTACCCCTCATTCAAATCCTTCAGTCCATCAAAACCTTATAACCTATATAATCCAAATCCATGATCCTCCATTCGCCAAACCAATTAAACTTTCATCTAAACCTCAAGCTAGCCTTAAACTTTTCAACCTTCCATATTCAACCCTAACTCCTTTTTCAAGGTATGTCCAAGCCCGCTAGGTTGAAAACCCGAAAGGGCGGCCTAGGCAAAAGTTAGGGCACAAAAAAATTGATAAATAAGAAAAAGAAATCAGATCTAGAACTACGAATGGTGTGATTCCGTAAGTTAACGTATGAATCCTCATCTCGAGGTCCGACCGCTTCAATAAATAAAATTAGTCATGGTCTAATGATTTGACTTTCTAGAATTCAAGAGCATACTCTTTCTAGATCCCGACATAGACTCAAGTCTGAACCTAGCCTCGTTAAAGCCTTTTCCCACCAACATTTATTTGAGTCATAAATTTAAACCTTTTTATTTTTCGATCCAAGCTCTCATTGTCCCTGAAGGACTCTCCGACAATTCCATGGTCTCTGGTGATATTTGACTTTGCCTAAATCACATCCCGAAGAAGAATCCCCAATGACAACTTTCAACGCTCGAGACAGATCAGCTACATTTCAATCAAGGCTCAAGGTGCCTAATTCTAGGCAAGCTCACCCAACATGGGGGCTTCCTATATATGTGGTGGTTCCTCCAAATCAAACTCCTGAAGAGTTGTAATTTACGGACCTCATTTACGGACCCCGATTATTTACTAAGAACGGTTTTCAAAAATCATTCAATCTATTTCTGATCATTCTATCTCTCTACATATCCAGATCTCATAGCCTTGTAAAACCCTGACCGTGCATTGCATTTCATACATCCTATTCTTGCATAACCCTGACCTTGCATGAAGTGTCATCCCTTAACTTTGCATAACCTTAATCCTTGCATAGTGTCTTGTGCATCCTTAGAGAGTCTAAATTCAATTTGCATTATTTGCATCATTATGTGCATTATTGCATGAGTTGTTTGCACCTATCTGCTGACATCTTTCCCTGCAGGTAATCAGATTGCTTGTAGTTATTTTCCTGCATACTAACTGTGTTTTGCAGAGACCGGCATATATAGATCAGTTCTAAACTACATAGCATTTAGAATCGTTCTCCATCCCGACATCGTATACTTTGACTTTCGGTTTCCTGAACCTCAGTGAAAGTAGGGGCTTCTGTAGACACATAATCGTGTCTCCCCATTTAAGGGTCCAATGATGAAACATACCGCGGTATTAGTTGGCGTAACCCAACGGAAGAGCAATCCGAAGAGCCAACCCAAAATTAGTTTAAATTGTGTTTTGAAATATTATTCTAAAGCCCAAATTAATTATTCATGATAATCAGTTATTTTAAGCACATAAAATATTTGAAGTCCATTTAAAGTATTTTAAAAGCCCAATTATTTATTTATTATTTCTAATAAATATTTTTATTATTTTTAATAAATACTTCTAATAAATATCAGATTTTTATTCTGTAAAATTCAATCTCTGGATTTTAAGAATAAAAAATATCTTCTAAAACGCATTTAAGGAAAAAATGCTGGTTAATGAGCTGGACGCAAGCGGTGCGCCTAGCGCGCCACTTGCGCCCAGCGCATTGGCCAAGCTGTGTCAGGTGCGCCAATCCACGGCTGACACGTGGATTTGTGACTCACACAGAGTCCTGCGCCTAGCGCATCTCTCTGTGTGAGACGTATCTTATTCTTTTCTATCTTTTAAAATATGCGTACCAAGTGTACGTGTTTGATTGGGCTGGCCGCGTCAGGCACACCAATGTGCGCCTGACACATAGACATGCGCTTGACACGTAGGCCTGCGCCTGGCGCAGTTTGGCGCGTGAAGCGCACGTTCCATTTTCCTATAAATACCTGTGATTCCTCGAATCATGGACGGCTTTTGAATTTATTTTTACGAACACAAAAACTTCTGAATATTTACGAATCCTATTACGAATCTCTAAACACAAAACACTTTCAATACATCAATTCCTTTTCCAGTTCCTGATCATACTGCATTCTTGGTTCCACGATTGCTCCGCTTGAAGGTCGTTGCGCTCTTCGACCTAAGCCGCATAGGTATAATTTCTCAGGATCCTTGAATAATTCAATTATATTTATTGCCTGGAAGTTACTAGCAATTTATTTCATGGTGTAGATCTTTCATTAATAATCGTTCTACTGTATATTCTAATCCTTCCTTTTTTTCGTACATTATTATATGCTTGCCTGATTGTTCTATACATATTATATGATTGTCCTGCTTTATTGCTTTTATCGCTCACATGTTATTTTTGCTAAACAAGACCTAAATAATTGTTCTAACTAATTCAGATAATTTGGACAACCTGCTAGGTACCTTGTAATATTGATTGCATATTAGTCTTTTGTGTGTTTCTTGAACCAACTTAGACTAAATATTTTTAGGGTGTATAAAAATATTATGTGGTTATTCTTTGGCATAAAATTTGTAATGAATCGATATTTAGTAGAGGCCAGCAATGGACGAACTTGGTTCATTATGACCATATTCGTACCCTCACCCCCGAACTCAATCTTTGGTTCATTTTGACCATCTGTGGAGTCAGAACGGGGAAATCTACATTGGATTAGTCCCTAATTTGTCCCTACGATTTCCCATATCCAATTAGGTTTATGAGTCTTCCTTTAAAGACTTGTTGGCGACTTCAAAACAATTTTCAATAAAACATTTACAATGAAGTAGTCAAATATGTGCTCATCCCGTGTAGGCGAAATAAAAACACGCCTACACCTAGGTTCCTTGGAATTGAGCCTGAGATCATATTATTTTCTACATATAAATATTGCAACTGAGTGTAATTCCCAAGCTCTTCTGGAAGTGAACCAGAAAAGTTGAGAGTAATATATATAAATTATTTTGATGTTCTTCAGATATCCTATTGATGATGGAAGCCAACCTGAAATGCTCGTATAAGCAAGCCCGAGGAGGACTAAGTACAATTGCCGATTTGGAATGGGACTTCTCCCGTAAGATTTTGATTCCCACCTACTCGAAATGATTGGAGGTTGCTTAAACGACCAATGCTTTTCGGGATCTTGCCGGAGAGAAAATTATTACTGAGGGTAAGAGATGAAAGGTTTGTAAGGTTTCCAATGCACAAAGGGATGGAACCTTCAATATAATTCTTATTGACAGAAAGAATTTGTAAGTTATTCAACCTACAAAGTTCATGGGGGATATTTCCTTGGATTGCATTATCGCTTATATTAATCAATGTCAAGGCCTCAATGCTTCCCTACTCTTTCGGTATGTCGCCGGTGAGATTTATGGATGATAAAATTAGGGTGGTAAGATGTTTGAGGGGTTGTAGAGAGGAAGGCAATGGACCATGCAGATCAATCGATTGCAAAACTAATTCAACAGCTTTTCCATTCTCATTGCATCGAATACCGAACCAGGTGCAAGGATTTTGGTCTGAAGGGTTCCAGGAGTTAAATATGTTTGTTGAGGTGTTTAAGGTGTTCCTCCATGATACAAGAACTTGGCCTTGTATGTCAATGGAGTGTGCTAAGATGAATGAGGTAATCAATAATAGTATGGTGTAGGCGAAATTAGTAATGTAAGGAGAAAGTGAGAAAATATTTCTTAGAGATGGTGACATGGTTGGAGTAGAGAAATTTAGGAAGTTGCGTTGTTACTAAGAAGGAATGAAATCAGCAGAGAAATGTATAGATGAGAGGAAGACAGTTTGTATTGTTTGTATGATATCATCGAACTACGAATAAATATATAGAAGTATAAGTTAGGTGGACTATACTTCTGGTCAATGGTGGAGCTAGCAACTTATTCAAGTGGGTTCAAGTCAATCAAAACTAACTCTTACATAAACATAGACAAAATCATTTAAACAAGTTTATAATACTTTTTTGGGCATAAAAACATTAAGCTTCAAGTAAAACACTACAAATTTATTTCATAAATTTATAAATTAGCAATTGAATATCTAAAACTTTAAATTTTGACAAATATTAGATATTTATGTTTATATTGCATATATTATTGTACATATATCATACATATATTGCACTATACACATGATGACACGTATATTGTACATATATTGTACGTATATTGCACATATATTATTGTACACATATTGTAGTAGTATAGGTATATATATATATATATATATATATATATATATATATATATATATATATATATATATATATAGGTTTAAGTTAATGAGTACCACCCTTATGGTGAGAACCTGGAGAACCACTCACTTTTCCTCATTTTACAAAGATTTTTATCATTTCACAATGATTTTTCTCATTTTATGTTTTACTTATTTTATATTGTTGCTCATTTAACATTTTTATGCTCATTTTGCAACGTTTTTACTCATTTTATATTTTGCTCATTTTACATTTTTCTCCTTTTACATTTTTGTCCATTTAATGTTTTCTACTAATTTCATATTTTTGCCCATTTTTTACTTTTTCTTGCTCATTTTAGGAAGTTTTTGCTCATTTTTTACTTTTTTTTGCTCATTTTAAAAAGTTTTTGCTCATTTTAAGTGGTTCTCACGGTTCTCACTAGAACCCAACCCTATATATATATATATATATATATATATATATATATATATATATATATATATATATATATATATATATATATATATACATATAGAGAGAGAGAGAGAGAGAGTTGAGACTTAGATTACATAAATTCATGTATCAAGTATATATATATATATATATATTGACACGTATATTGTACATATATTATACGTATATTGCACATATATTATTGTACATATATCATACATATATTGCAGTAGTATAAGTATGTGTATCTAAATTTAAAGTATTTGTATCTTAAGTTAGGTCAATAAACCTCGCTGCTATATATATAGAGAGAGAGAGTTGAGACTTAGATTACATAAATTCATGTATCAAGTATACTTTTTATCAACTTTATATTGGAGGCTTAACAATCAAATGCAAGCTGAACAAAGCCTCATTCTCACACTTTTACATTTGACAATGTCAATTTTACATAAAGCATGACAATTGTTGGACAAAGGTTCATTCTCACACATTTACACTTGTCAATGATGGTAGTCCACCCTTGCAAACTTTAGACAAGTATGTTCACTTCAGATTACATCATAAGACACTACTGTATTAGTGCATAAAATTAATATTAAGGCCACAATCAAGTGGGTTCAATTGTACCCAGTAGTGTGATAGTAGCTCCGCCCCTGCTTCTGGTAAAGGAAGGTTGGCTCTACCTCTTGTAAAGAAAGGTTGACTCACTTTTTATTATCATTGTCGGGGTTTATTCCACTTTTTCTCAAAACATTAATTTTTAACCATTCAAGATAATAATCCAACCAATTAATCATTTAATCTCCTTTTTAGTTCAAAAGAAAATCTCATCTTACCAAAAAAAGAACTGGCTTTGTGCTGACTATCTCCATGCTCAAAGACTACAGCATGAGTTCACAAACAAAATATGATTCACCAAATTATGGAAAATACCTCCCTCTACTTGTCTAAATTACGGCATAATCCACACAATTATTGAATTGTAATTGTCCATCTAAAAAAAAACCAGTTGCAAAAACATGATCTTACTTCCATTTTAAACCAAAAGACAAGAATAATATTACTAATCCTTTGAATTCATATGTTATTCAAGCATTCACTATTCACACAACACAATTCCCAACTGTAATTAAAATTAGAGGAAAAAAGAAGTAAGAAATTTTAAGAGTGAAAAAGAAAATTTTAACTCTACATTATCACAAGCACACACCATTCGACACGGCTTAATTTTAATGTTTTAACATGGAGGAAGATGTAGGTTGTGTAGTATATATCGTGACACATGCTTTAAAATATCGAAAGATGTAGTTTCCGCATGATATAATTAGTGTCTGAATGATATATTAAGTTTCTGCATGATATAGTGAGTGTGTGAATGTTATAATAGATTGTTCATAAATGATGTAGTTTCTGCATGATATAGTATGTTTCTGAATGATATGGTAAATTTCTTCATGATATAGTGTGTTTCTGAATGATATAGTGAATTGTTTAGAAACGGTGTAGATTCTACATGATATAGTATAGGTCGAGACAAATAACTCAAATAATTATGTTTTCATCACACTAGTTTCATTTTTGTAATCAGTATCAAGCCATAAATATTACATTTATCTAATGTCAAAAGAAGAAAAAATGTTACATCTATGTGAATGAATGAAGTTACAATAATAGTTGTTTAAGATCAAGGAAGAGATGTGCTTAAAAAAAGATAAATAAAAGATCAAGGAACTGATGTGGTTTGCATTATAGTCTAATCTTATAATGTTGTGTTTGTGTTATAGAACAGGTACTTTGAGACAGGAGTAAAGAGAACACATCAAGACTATGCATCTTGGTATAAAAGATAAAAAAAGAAAATAGTTTATTAGGGCAAGACATGCAACATCATTATTAAATCTGAAGGCAAGGAAGTGCGCACTCACGGCCCTCCTCTACTGATTCAGACCACCATTGCAACTTATAGCTACAGTGATAATCTCAAGATGCAGATTAAACAATGTTCAGGGCACAAGAAAGCTACAATAAATTGGTCCAAACAGAAGGAAGGTGTGAATTTTGCTTACTCAAGACAGTCAAATCAACAAAGAAAGTAAGAAGGTATTTGCAAGTGCAGAAGATACAAAAGCATCTTCATCACACAAGCAGGCCTGCATAACGTTGCATTAAAGTTTGCTCATAAAAAGTCACATTCAACGTTTGGTATAAACAATCTCATTCTAGGGATACTTTTAAAGTCTCGATAATTCAAGTTTCTATTAGATAATGTCCAAGATCGAACAAATGGATATACTCACCAGCATTATAAGCTTACATACGGAAAAATAATTGCATGTTCAGTTTCTTGTAAGATCATTAGCGCCAAAGATTTTCAGGATGCAGCAGGTAACATTTCGACCAATAACTGACTTAGAAGTAAGACGGCACAGCAAGGACCGGCATATACACGACTCAGACAACCAAACCCATAAACCACTGTTCGGTAATAAGTAGGATTACACATCCAAATCATACTTAAGTATTGTATATGTGATAGTAGTTAGCATGGTAGACATAATTTCGTCCATTCATCGTTTTTCTATTTTTCACGTTATCGTATCGAACAAAAATGAAAACCGAAAGTGTTCCCTATGAAACTGTAACTGTATAAAACTCAGAATAAGCATGGCAGGATTGAAGCATATTCTAATTGCCTTATTTCCAGAATATCATCCTCTCGAAGTTCCTAAACAGTCCATTCTAGATCAATAAACTTACTACTATCATTAACACACATTAGCATTTAGCGCAACATGCCATTTTGTAAAGAAATCATCAATCCATGATGTAGATTAAAATCAAAACTAGTGAAAACAGAAGGTATTCCAATTAATATTTAATTGCATACTATACTCTAGCTATCTGACTTCGAAATAAAATCAACTTGAACAGCAGGCCAGCTAGCCCTCCCTGCATAGCTCCCCCTCCCCCCCTTTACAACCACACCGGCCCCGTTCCCCCACACTGCACACCCTGCTAACCCCCCCCCCCCCGCACTGGACGGTCTGCCCAGCCGCCCTTTTGCACGGCTTCCCCGCACCGTAACCCCCTGGCGGCACCTACACGGCCTTCCGGCCCGGCCTCCCCGCACGAGAACCCTCCTCCCGGTCCCCCCTCCTTCACAGCGACCCCATGCCGGCCCCACCCCCGCACGGCCTCCCTAGCATAGCAACCCCCTACCAACACCTATAGAGCACGCGCCGGGTTCCCCTACAGAGAACCCCTTCACAAAGAACCCCCCGGCCACCCACCCGCACACCCCCCCTCGCGTGTTAAGCTAAGCTAACACAGACTAAGCCTCATAAAAGATTCACCTTTTTTCCTTTGTTCTCTAATTCACTCTTTGTCTCTCTGTTGTATTAAGATAGTACATAACTGACATCACATGATGGATCGGAAAGCAGAAGTGGTTTTTAAGCCTAATTACGTAAAATTCCAAACCATCTATTTGTTTTTCTACTATCAAGAAAACATATTGGAATGAAGGAAAAAAATTCCAAAATCATATATTAAAGTAATAATTAGCATAAAAGTACAATTATTCTAGGAATTACTTTATCCATTGACTATTGTGATGCTAACTGAACCAACGAGGAATACTAACCAAATAAGAGGGAATAAAAGAATACAAGAAACATGACAATAGGAAAGAATCAGCTAAGAGACACAACAATTCTCTAGAAGGTAAAGAGAACTAATTAACTCAATATTCCCTCCATCCCCAAGCAAAGTTACCATACTACTTACAGTAGCACAATTAGAACTTATAGCAAGAATTGTAGAAGATAAGAGCATAATACTTACCTGTTATTAAGAGATGACGAATTAGCAGTTGTTTTGACTCTCTTGATGACCAAGCAGTGGACCGTCTGTTGGTGCAAAATCAGTTGGTTTACTTTGCAAACAAGTTACTGCACACCCAGTAGTTTGATACTGAATGTCTTGGGAGACTTAGCCCCTGGGGGTTACCGGTTTTAATTAGATAAAACATTGCTAACGTACTTTGTTGTAATTTAATTTAGGATTAAACTGCAACGCCTAATAAATTCAGGCGAAATGCAATAAATAGAGCAAGCAATAATTAATCTATTTATAGAGAAACATGGTGTGTAACTTCCGTGCTTGATGATCATTCTTCTATTTATAGAGAAACATGGTGTGTAACTTCCGTGCTTGCTTGGAGGAAAAACATTTGCATCATCTTTGATTCAAATCTCAACCGTCTTCTGGCGCTGAACAACCTTAGCCTTGCACGTTCTTCCCTACGTGGATTTGTTTAATGATCACTCTTTAACTGCCTGCACGTTCATCATTCTTGACTTTCATCTCCTGATGGTCTTGATGGTTTCCTCTATTTACTTTGACTTGTATTGACTTTATCCAATGGGCTTTATGCTCTTTTTGGGCCTTCATATTGGGACGAAATTAAACCTTTTCAGGTCTAATATAATGTACCATAATAAATGCTGCTGGACATCTAAAAATAGTGGTAACAAATTGCTCCCCTAATTTGTGGAGTGATGTACTCAGCACCCACAAATTATAAGCAGAGAAGGACTTTTAATGGGTGTAGTCAATGTCATCCAGTAGTATTCTGAATGTGACTTCCTCCATTGTTCTAAGGTGATCGATGAACTTTCTCTTAGGATGACTGAATTTGGTTGAGAAGAATAACCTTTCGTGTATTCCTTCACCTTTCTTTCTAGCCATTGTGAAATCCATTAAGAAATTTTCCTCAAGATGCGGACTTGTAGGGTTATTTGGAGATAACCAACAAGGACTTACATCATAGGCCATGAGATCGTACCAAATTTGACATGCGCATTTGTATTGTACCACATCTCTTGATGATGACCAATCCACCAATCTATATACTTTTATTTTCTTTGTAGTTCCTTTGACAAAGAACCTCTTTAGATATCTCCAAGGCATGTTAGGTTTCCATATTTCTTCCGTAATGACTTTGCCCCGTGATTTACAAACCAGAAGAGATGTAACCTGATCATTCCTTTCAAGTTTAGGAAATATCCATTTTTATACGAGATCTAAATTGGACCCTATTTGGAAGGCCTTATATCCTCTTTTATTTTCCGGATCCTGTTGTATAATAGGATTATCTCCGAAATATTTTTGGATAGATTAAACCCATTTGGTGGATTCATTCTTGATAAATTTATCTTTATCTCCAGATATGACATTTAATGTCATGTGATGATTTGGGCATTTTGATGGATATGGCATATGTTCTGAAGCTGATTGACGAAAAATGGGAGTATATGTGCAATTCATTTTGATTTAAAGTTCTGAATCTTTTAGAAATCACACATATATAGCACCTTGATGCCTTAACCGTCCGATAATTCTCCTTAACTGCCTAATTTCATGAGAGTAGGTTTTTAAGGAATATAAGTATTAACTGGACACGTGTTTGTTTTTTACTTCACTTTGGTGAACCAAAAACTGATGTTAAAGCAATTAAATCATTGAAAATATATAGAAATATATTTAACAAGATTACCATTTGAGGTAATTTCATGACATTAATATAATGATTTATCTTTACGAAGATAAGATCATTAATTACATTTTAATTGAAAATGCTTGGGTCTAGAGACAACATTTGGAAGTAACTCCTACATACTATCTCTGCCGTAGCATTATATTCGTTGGCTTCCAACTCACGCCCTGCACTACTCTTGATGGTTGCAAAGTAGTAGTCTTCCCCAGGGGAGTTGTTGAACCTTGCCTTGAAGATGATCATGTGATAGCTACTGTCCCAGGCGTATCTCCTGTCAATCATCGCAATGTACATCCAAAGCAGGAAACATTCTTGGGCTAATACCTGCCACAATCTGCAAATGCACTTGAGAAGTACTATCCTCCCTTGACTTTCGTCTTGGCCCTCTTCTATCCTCACCACTTTGAGGGAGGTCTGAGTGCAGGAAAGAGTTAGACTCTTGGCGTAGAGCCAATTCATCCTTTGAGGCCTTGGGAAGTTTAAGATAGTGGAAACCTCCTTGCCCCACTTCTTACAAACTGATATTTGTACCGACCTTTGTAGCTCTTGATTCCACTAGCCATGATCCTCTGGCCCCATCACAGGTGCATCACCAAAGATGCGTGCCATTTGCTCTACCCATCTAGCCCTCTCATTTGTGATGAAGGCTTCTTTGTATTCCTCTATGATATCGAGGGCGAAGCGATGATTGAAACAATCATCATCAAACTCGGCTGGCAAGTTTGCATATGCTTCGTAGTCCATTTTAATTTTTTAAAATGAAAATGTGATGATGGGATACTATGGCCAAGTCCCTTTAAATAACCAAGTCATTTATTCAACGGCTATTTTCATAATAACTTCTAGGATCAATGAGTAATTGAGTACTTTGACCTCTTTTTTCGAGAAGTTTATGGACTTTTTATTGATTATTTTAAGGTTACCAATTTGTTGAAAAGTCTTAAAATTAATAATTAGGTACTTGGGCCTAAAATTACTTCCTTAGGTTTATTATTCATTTTATGAACAATAACCAAGCCCGCAATTGGTATATGATATGGAAATATATTATACATTGATAAGATAAGATTTATTTCATTAATGAAGTAAATCATGAAAAACAGTTATCAACGGAATTAAAGCTAAGTACATAGTTTATTAAAGAAGATTTAAACTTAGTACTATGAATAGGATTACTAAGCCTCTGCCATGCTACTTGATCTATCAAGTGCGAAGATGGGCGAAACTGATGGTGATTTGTGGTTCCTCATGTTCATCCATATCAGGATCATCATCATCGGAGTAATCATCATCTAATAACATAGGGATGCCTCTTCCTAATAAGTGCTCTTGCCACAAGAGACATGTACATTTGTACTGTATGAGTTTTTTGAAACTCATATTCTCGTCCACTTGGACTACCCTATACTTTCTGGTGAACAAGCCCAAACTGCTTTCACAAATTATGGATCTGTGATACTTCAGTGCAAGTTCAGGAGGAAAATTGTGTTTTGCAATGCATTCTCCCCATGCCTTGCAAATGCTTAGGAGTTTTAACAAATCTCCCTTTTTCCATTTTCGGCCATAGATTTAGTGCTAGGAAGTCTATATCACTTCCCATTATGGTTGCACTAGGCCTTTGCTCCTTGAGATTCCTAGATTGGACCTTTGGGTCCTTTCCAAAGAGTCTTATGATTTTGAGTTGCTATTTTTTCATCTCCTCTTCTCTAAACTCCTCCCAATCTTCTTGCGTGATGTCCTTATTGAACCGGTGCCTCCAACATTCACCAGGAAATGGTAGGGGAGCGACTTGTTGATTAGCCATGCTCACGGACCTTGGGGTTTTTTGAAGGTAGAGTAAAGTTATTGTGAGTGAAAAATTCTTAAGGTTAAGGTAGCATATTTATAATACGATCACCATAATCGTTATCCCTATTTGTTAGGGGTTTATGAAGTGATTGATATTATCTTTTTTGATAATTATGTCACGTTATATTTTAATAACGGATTTTAATCTCTTCAAGTTATTTTATAACTGACTTAAAGTCATGGCCTTAGTGGATAGGAATGAGTCTACCCATTAACTCATTAGTGTGTCATATCACTACTAGGAGTTGGTCATTAGTGGCGTGTGAAGTTAGATGGTAATTATTACTTTTAGAAGTAACTTCTTTTCATTTCATTAATACGTTTTCAGAGTTAGCATCCCAAGAGTCACTTTATTTATCTTCTATTTAATCTTAACCGTGGATTTTGCATTATTTGATTTGACAGGTATTTTTGAATAACATAATATAATTTACTTCGCACAATTTTAATTGGGAAAAATAAACAATGCAAACAGGATATAAGATAAAAGAAACTTGGACTGAATTGAGACTGAATTGAGGAAATTTAAATTTTATTAATTCAAAAAGGAAATTTACAACCTAGATTAAAAAAATTTATCTTAGGATACAAATTTACAAAATTTGTTTAGAATTTTATAATTCTAAACTCTAGGCCTATGTCTAATCCCCTGGAGACAGTGGCTTGTCGCCATCAGAATCTCCATCTTCCTCATCATCTCCAGCAACAGCGTCGCTAGAGTCATCGCCAAGAGGATAAAAAAAGCGTTCCTCTCTGGCGAAGAGTTCCTCGAGGAGATCCTCCTCGTCGACCCTCATCCGCTTGGCGGCGGGCTCGTCGTCATCTTCATCCTCATCCTCATCAGATTTATCTGATGATGGAGGAGTACCTTCCCCGTCTTCTTCTTCTTCCTCTTCTTCATCCTCTTCCTCTTCTCTCTCCTCCGGTATTTCTGGAGGAGGGAGGAAGGGCTGGTCAACCTCTTATGGGTTGACCTCTTGAACCCCTGTGACACAAGATTCGGCGAACGACTGAGGCGCATCCATGTCTGGCGAAGAAGACTTTTTGAGAAGGCTGGGAGATTAAAGGGTTTTTTGGGGATGTTGTTTCAAGAGATGAGTAGTATGAGGATTTCCTTACACTTACCCCTTTTTATAGCGAGATTTTACCGTCTCTTGAAAAACGGAAAGTTACGCCCTTTGGAAATGGGCTCTTGAGTAACTACCCCTTGGAAATGGGCTTTTAAGTCACACGCCCTTTGAAAATGGGCTTTTTAGATGACTTTAGAACCTTATGTTTTAATTTGTTAAAACTAGGCTTTAACATGACCCAATTGAACATGACCCAAAATAAAACATATCACGCATTGTGCACGTGTTTTCTTCTTTTATTGTTTCATTTTGGTTGTCTTCTCCATTAATACCCTTTTCAAGGATTTTAGGAAAATTGGAGATCTTTCAGAAAATTTAATTCACTTTTTAAGAATTCACAACCATCACCAAATTTCAATTCATCTTTCAATACACCATGTCTAATGAAAGAATTCGTGAGGATTAAATTCGTGAAGCACTTGCCAAAAAACGTGATGCCATGCAATCTGAGGCAGCTCATCAATTATGCAACGACATTAGAGTGAACCTTGGGACTTATAAGTCTCAAGTGTTCAGTTATGTGAATAAAAGCTCTGACTCTAATACTCCTTTGGAGGAGAGGATTGCCACTATTGGTCCTTGTTTTCCCTTCAAGATTCAAAAACCAAAGCGCCAAATTGTCTTAGAGCAACAGTGCTACCCATTCTTGGACCATATTATTTTAGAAGATAATAAGCCTAGAACGCTTCCAGTTGCTCCAAAATCCCTCCAACATTTGCATTGGCCTTTGACCAACAAACCTTTTAAAGGTTGGATTTCAGGAGTAGATGCAAGAGCATGGTTTCTGCGAATGAAACTTTTTCATGACAAATGGTCCAAGAACAAAATATTGCCCTTCTTGAGACTAGCTTCTTATGAAACCATCCCCTTTGATGGGGCTATGTCTACTGCCTTGTTGGCATGTTGGGACCCTGCCATCAACTGCTTCTTGTTCCGATGGGGACCAATGATTGTGACATTAGCTGATATTGCCTTCATTACTGGGACTTCTCCAACATGTAAATATGGAATTGAACTCCCTATCTTTCACCATGTTAAAGAACATAACCAGCTGTACAGTCAGTGTTTATCAACTTTTCGCCAAATTGCTAGTCCTTCTGCTAGTGCTAGCAAATGTGGCTGTCAGAAGTTTGTTGATTTCTTCATCAATAAGGATACTAGTGAGGAAGTTACTTCTCAAGAGGAAGTACTTTTTCTTACTTTTGCTTTCTCCAAATTAATGATGTCTAGAGCTGGAGGAGTAGTAACATTATGGTTATCTTTAGCTGTTAACATCTCCTCTACTTCTGAAGAAGTAGCTTTGGCTCCCGTTCTATCGGGACAACTTTATAGATGTCTCTTCAAGAGTAGAGAATCCTTCAAAGGTTTTGGAATTCATACCTCTGAATCTCCCATATTCTCTACTGACAAGGGATTTGGACCCCTATGGCTCTTGACTTATTGGGGCCATATGTATCTACCTTGTCTAATGGTTATCAATCCCTTTTCTGCTTTTAAAGCATCTAGGGGTTCAGAGGAGGAAGATCTTTCTTTTGATCCCCTTTTGTTCCTCTCTAGTCTTGATGATTGTAGTTGTTATGGTGAAGTCAGCTTCAATCTTATATCTCCAGACGAGGTTTGGCATCCAAGTTTGATTTTTTCATACTTCTTGGCTTCTAAGTCCAATCCTGGTATCTGAAATATTTTTCTGGGTAAGGTGGATGTTTCTGTTGCAAACGAAACTTGGCGCCATCAAGCAATGCCTACTTGGCTACAATCCCTGAACATCCACTCTAGTTCCTTAGGGAGTGGGAACTTTTGGAGCAGTGTTCTTAGGTCTAGGTAGCTGCTGAGCCTGAATACTTTGGCTTTGAGGCTTATAATCCACAGCTGGTAGCTATGCAATTTGGATTGGTTCAAACACTAGCTATTCCTTACTTCTTGACCCGCAATGATCCTTGGACTTCAAGGGGTCGTTTTGAAGAAGGTAGAGCCCTTTAGAGTAGAACTCTCAGCCTTACTTCCATGTCCATCTCTCCTTGGAAATGGATCACTAAAGCTGTTCGAGGCTTCCATCTGTGGTGGGATCATGTATTCCCTAATGACTTAATGTGTTCTGATGCTTTGGCGAACTTTGAGGATCAACTTTTCTTAGGCTGTAAGTAATTTCTTTCCTTAGTTATTTTATAACTTTTTGTGGGAGTGAATATTACTAAATCTTCTTTGTGCTTTACTTCTGACTTTTTAGCAAAAGCTGGCAAGAAGAAGCTAAGAGTGCCTGATGGCATGACAATATAGTCTAGATATGACCAACTCTATTGGAATACTATAGACAAAAGGGTTCCTCCTCATACCTCTTCAGAGGATGAAGATGATGCTGCTTATGATCAAGGGACTTCCTATGGAGATGTCCAGACTGTGGAGCACATCCAAACCATGGGGCCACTGGAGCAGATTGACCCTTTCAAAAGAGCTGCAAGGAAAAGAGATTACAATTGTCTCTCTGCTTCCAAGGACACTCAACTCAAAGGGTCAGTGGAGCAACCTGAGCCTCTTAAAAAATCTTTAAAGAAGAGAGATTATGGCTGTATTTCTACCTCCAAACCTTTAAGGCATTCCAGCAGAAAACGTCCTAAGTTGGAGGTTTCTTCAGAGATACCACAGTATATCATCTCCTCTAATGAAGATGATGACAAGACCATATCTCAAATTTTCAAAAGGAAACCAGGAGTTAAAGCAAGTATAAATTTTACTTTTACTCCTTTTATGAGAAGTTTCACTTTTTGGAATACTGATTAATTTATTCCAAGTTCCTCTGGTGCTGATGACATTGAGCCTAAGATTATCAGTGATCCTTCTTCTAAGAAGTTATCACCTCTTGGCTCTGTCAGCCATCCTTCAGGAGATGCTCCCAAGATAGCTGATCCAGAGTTAATTTCAAAGGGTGGTCCTGTTGATGAATTTATCATCAATCATCCCACTTCAAGTGGTGCTGCCCCCCAGTTGGAGAATGTGGCTACCCCCTCTTTGGAAGGATATGATGCCCCCCAGTTGGAAGAGACCGAGCATTTTCATGTGGAATCTCCTGATGAGGACTTGCTTCATCAATTTGATGAAGATCTCTTGGAATCAAGTCCTTTAGATATTGAAGTTCCAGGCTCTCATGCTGCTACCACTATTGTTATAGCAATTCCTTCTATTGCTGGAAGTGAAGTTCCAAAAGATGTTATCCCTTTAGAGGTCACACCTTTACGGAGCAGCACTGAACTTGTGATTACCTCTGTTTGCAAAGGTTCTTCATCAACTTCAGCGTCTACTTCAGGGACTGGTCTGCCTTTCTTTCCTCATGAATTTATCTTAGACTTCCTCTATATGAGTCCATGTCCTCATAATACCAGACTTCACTCCCTTGCTAACTTGGCTTCTCTTCTTTATGATGTAGAGGGAAGCACTCAAGAGGCAAGCGTAATGAAAGAGTCTGATGGTGGGAAAGAGGTTAATCTGCAGACAGCTATCATTGTAAGGGATCAACCTACCTCTGCCAACAGTGATCATTCCATTGATGGATCATCTGAGCATATAAAACAAGAAGATAAAATATGGGACCTCTGCTTGACCTTAACCAGCAACCCATATGATCAGGCTTCTGCACAGGCTCTTAAATAGATTTTAGAATCCCTGATTTCTCAAGGCTTTGAGTACTGGATGCCTTTTCTTGATTATGTTAAGGAAACTCTTCTTCTTCAACAATGCAATGCTGAATCAAGAGTCCAACCTTTAAAATTCTCAGCTCAGAAACTTCAGGAAGAGGAGACTTATTTGGAAGTTCAAGCTAAATCCTTCAGAAACTTCAGTAAACAGATCCAAGATTCCTTTTCTTTTGATCAGAAGCTGAAGCTTCTTTCTGAGGAGAGGCAATTTTTACAAAATCGCCTAACTGCGATTAATAAAGAGGAGATTAATATCAATAACGAGAAGTCTTCACTCCAAAGCTCTATTGATACTGAAGAGAAGAAGCTACACCAAGGGCGAACAAATCTTGCTCATTTGAGGCAAGAGATGTTCAAAGATATGGCTGTACAGCAAAGCTTAATTCTCCAAAAGGAGAAACTTTGTAATAATTGGTCATTCATTAAACACCTTAGTTTAGCTGTTAGACAATGTTGGAATGTCTAATATGTAATATTATTATTAATTTTGTAATTTTAATGATCCATTGCTGTTTGAAACAATTCTGCATGTTTCTGTTGAAACACAAGATCATGTTATTCCCATATAGATGGGTGATATTTCTTTAGAAATTTGCCATTCAAGGCTCTATCTTTTATGTTGCCATCTATATCTTTTAATAGATATGCATTTCCAGACATTTTCTTATGAATGATGAAAGGGCCCTGCCACTTAGGTGACCATTTCCCTATCTGTGGATCTTTGTAAGCTGCTTCTGGCAGGAACATTTTCCACACTTTATCATTCTCCTGGAATTCTTTAGGCACTACTTTTTTGTTATAGGCCCTAGCAGATTTTTCTTTTTGGATTCTCATTTTGGCTAGGGCTTCTTCCTTAGCTTCTAGAGCATCCATAATTTCAATATTCATCGTCTGTGAATATTCATCTCCTGATAATCCCATTTGTTGGGCTACCCTTGATGATCTTACATTCACTTCAGCTGGGATCACTGGAGCATGCCCATAAACTAAGTTAAAAGGCGTAACTCTTGTTGCTTCCCTTTTAGAGGTCCTGTAGGCCCATAGGGCATATAGCAACAACTCATCCCATTTTCTTGGGTTATTGTCTATGAGTTTTGAGATCCCTTTTACTATGATCTTATTGGTAGCTTCAGCTTGACCATTTGCTTGAGCATAGTAAGGCGTTAAATGCAATTTAGGAATCCCAAACTGGTTAAGATACTCCAGTAAATCAGGATTTCTAAAGATTGTGGCTTGATCAAAGGTTATAGTTTCTGGAATTCCAAATCTTGTAAAGATTTTTTCTTCCAAGAAATTTATGACAACCTGGGTATTGAGCTTGTTGAAAGCCTGAGCCTCCACCCATTTGGTGAAGTAATCAGTCACCACTCGGATGTATGAATGCTTCTTAGAGGATGCAGGATTAATTTCTCCTATGGCATCCACTGCCCATCCTCTGAAGGGCCAAGGTTTAATAATGTACTTAAGTTCTGAAGCTGGTGTCCTGCTGATAGGCCCAAACTTTTGACATCTTTTGCAACCTTTAGCATAGTCTATACAATCCTTTCTCATAGTAGGCCAATAGAAGCCATGTTCGTGCAACAGCCATCTCATTTTTAGGCCATTTTGATGAGCACCACATAGCCCTTGGTGAATTTCTGCCATGAGGGTTAGAGCCTCTCCAGCATCCACACACTTTAAAAGTAATCCTTCAGGATCCTTTCTATGTAATTCACCGAATTGCATGCAAAACTTAGTTGCTGCCATTTTGACTCTATTTGGCACTTTTGTCCCAGTTGGGTTCTGGAGATAATGAATTATTTCGTCTCTCCAGTTCATTTCCACCCTTAAAATTGAAATTCTATAGACTTCCAATATATCCTCTGATCTTTCTTGATCAGATTCAATGAGAGGTTCTAGGATCTTTTCTTGGAGAATGATATCTTCATTTTGTGAAGGTATCTTTTCTCTAGCGTAGCTATTTGGGACAGCTTGATCTCGCTACTTTGTTTTCTTCTCTAGGAATGTGTATGAAAGTGATTTCCTTAAATTATTTAGACAATTTTTGTGCTTTCTTACCATACTCCTGAGATACCAGTGATATACTTTTGAATTCCTCATTTATTTGATAAATGACTAATTGAGAATCCCCATATATCTTTGCTTTCTTAGCTCCCAATTCTAGCAACATCTCTAATCCAATTAATAAAGCTTCATATTCAGCTCTATTGTTGGTACATGGGCCCTTTAAGGCTATTGCTAGTTTAGTTGGAACCCCATCAGGAGATAGAATATATATTCCAGCTTCTGCTGTTTCTCTAGTGTTAGATCCATCAAAGAACATGACAAATGGAAGGATGTCCTCATCAATGATCCCTGAGTCACAACAGGGATGGGTTGCTAAGAAATCAGCTAGAGCTTGACCTTTCACTGCCTTTTGTGGCACATATATTAGGCCGAATTGTAGTAAATGTAAACTCCATTTGCTTAACCTTCCTTTTATAAAAGGCTGGGATATCATATATTTTATGACATCTGTTGGAGATACTACTTCCACTGTAAATGCCATGAAATAATGTATGAGCTTGATTGATGCATCATACAAGCACAAACACCATTTTTCTGCCATGGTATACCTTTTCTCAGTATCATGCAGGATTCTACTTAGATAGAATATAGCCTGCTCATGTCCTTTCTCATTTTCTTGAGTAAGGAGACTACCAATGGATTCTTCACAGGCAGACAGATATAACCTTAGTGGCTTTCCATTCTGACTTGGAGGTATCAATACGGGAGGACTTGCCAAATCTTGTTTTATTTGATCAAAAGCCTTTTGATGCTCCTCGTTCCATTTAAATTCTGATTCATGTTTTAATCTTAGCAAAGGCGAACACTTTTTAGTTTTTCCAGCTAGGTTGGCCATGAATCTTCTAACATAATTGACCTGTCCAAGGAATCTTTGCAATTCCTTCTTATTAGAAGGTGGCTTGGCTGCCAACACTGCTTTTGCCTTATTTTGGTCAATTTCCATTCCATTTTTATGAATGAGGAATCCTAAGAAGTTACTAGCTTTAACTCCAAATGCACATTTGAGTGGATTCATTTTTAGGTGATATTCTCTCATTCTAGTGAATGACTTAATCAAATGCTCTTTATGTTTTAAAAAATCATTTGACTTTACGAGGATGTCATCCACATATACTTCCATGATCTTACCAATCATGTCCTTAAAGATTGCATCCATTGCTCGTTGGTATGTGGCTCCAGCATTTTTTAATCCAAATGGCATGGCCACATATTCAAACAAGCCTAATGATTTTGGACATCTGAAGGCTGTTTTGTTACAGTCTTCATGTGCAATCCTTAACTAGTGATATCCTGCATACCCATCTATAGAAGATATGTATTCATATCTTGATGCTGCATCTCTTAGGAGATTAGCCACTGGCATGGGGTATTGATCTTTAGGCGTAGCTTTGTTCAGATCCCTAAAGTCAATGCATATTCGTATCTTGCCATTTTTCTTAACTACTGGAACTATATTGGAGATCCAGTTAGCATATTGGCAAGGCCTTATGAACTCTGCCTTGAGGAGTTTGTTTATTTCCTCTTGTATAGGCTATGTTAGTTCAGGCGCTAGTCTTCTAGGACTTTGGGCCACAGGCTTAAATCCTTCCTTGATAAGTAGTTTATGCTCTATTATTTTCCTATCAATGCCAGGCATTTCATGATGTTCCCAAGCAAAATAGTCCTTAAATTCTTTTAGAATTTTTATGATTTCCTGCTTTTCTTGGTTAGTGAGGAGCTTACTTATGTAAGTAACAAGTGGATTTTCATTATCCCCTAAATTTATTTCCTCTAGTGGATCATGAACCTCTTGTTTAATATCCTCACTTTTAGCCCATACTTTCTCATCCTCCTCTTCTAAGGATTCAGTTTCATGTAAAGTTGAGCAACATGCATTAGAGTTTATAAGAAAAACCTCTTGATATTTTCTAAAAACTAAATCTTTCATTACTTAATCAACAATAGGGGTAAACCCATTACAGCATTCTTATTGGTTTATAGACATTATAAACTTTTGTAAGAAAAATACATCCTAACTCTACAAACTAATGAGAGATAAGGGTTGATCATAGTCTGGCGCCTGTTGAATATGTTCATATTTTGAATGTCTTCAACTTCTGGGACGTCATCGACTTCTTCAATGAGAATTGCACCTGAGTCTTCTACCTCTTGGTGAGTTTGTGACTCAAGTTGTAGAGCAACCTCAATTTTGATGGTAGGAACTGACTTTAGAGAGTCCCTAACAAAGACAGAACCAGGAGATATAATTAGATAAACTTCCTCATCTGCTTAAACCATCTCATAAGTGTCACCATTCCACAAGATCAAACCTTGGTGAAGTGATGATGGAATAGCATAATTATGATGTAACCAATCTCTTCCTAATATGGCATTATAATGAGTATCATTTTCGACTATGAAGAAACCGGTATAAGTGGTTTTAGTTCCTACTCTTATCTTTAAGATAGCCATTCCTTCCACTTTTTCTGATAAACCAGAAAAACCAGTTATGTTGATATGTATGTTATGCAAATCTTTTCTAGTCTTTCCTAGTAATCTGAATACAAAGAGTGGCATAATATTAACAGTAGCTCCAGTGTCTACCAATACTTTGCCTAAACGAACTCCCTCAAAATCAACATTTAGAAATAAGGCTTTAGTGTGCTTATTATTAACATCAACTGACCTAAAGATTTTATCTATGATTAATTTATCTAGGTTAGCCTTTAGAGATGTTTTGTTAGGCACTTTCTTATGAGGTGCATTCAAATAAGATGACAATCTTTGAGAAGAAGTAATTTTAAATTTACATGCCCTCTCTTCCTTCTCAACTTCATCTGCCCATGACGTGGTATTGGTCTGGAATTCTGGTTGGCCTTCTGACTTTTTTAACTCTGTTGGTAGCATGACCACATTGCACTGCGCGTTTTGCTCCTCTCCCATCTCTGTTTGAGGCTCGCACATCAGTGGGTCTCCATCCAGAGTTAAGTCACTATCAGAAACCAATAAGTCCAAATCCTTAGATCCAAACTCTGAATCATAATCCTCATTAAAGCCATCTCCCGACTTCTCTTTCATAAGAGAGTCGCCTCCTTGAGGCTGCTGGCCACCATTCTTTATAGATGGTGTATCATATTGTTCCTCTTCCAGAGGTAACAACTTAGTAATACCATCTTGTAGCGCCTCCTCATCAATTATGATGTTTGCTATAAGGGACTCTTGCACATTTTGAGTGCTGATCTGAGCCCTTGCTGCAGCAGCTTTTGCACTTAACTCCTTCATCTTTATTGTCCTACTTTTAGGAAAGTTTTGGACATCTGATAGTGGCCAAGGCCTAACTGCTGACTTGATCTTTGACTTCCCTTGGCCCCTATGGGAATTCACCCTCCTTTTAAGAATTTTGGGTACAAGAGTTTGACTTGGCTCCCTTTCTTTCCCCTTTAAGGAAGGGCCTGAACTGGGACTGTCCTATTTCCTTGGTCCTTGACTTCTGGACCTTTTCTGGAATGGACGCTGGTAAGCAGGCACATAGAGATCATTTGGGATGATCTGAGTTCTAACCATTTCAAAGGTTAGCCTGTCTGCACATAGTGAGCACATTCCATTTCTTAGAGCCTTCAACCCTTCTATCGCCTTAGTCTGCAATGGGAATTTTAGAGCAGCTTCTTTGTAGGTTTTAGCTCTTTCCTCAGGCATCACCAGGCTTGGAGGTGGGCTGGAATTAACAGGCACCTTAGCTTTGGCTAAGTTGGCCTTGTAGGCTTCTAGCTCCATGGCATGATGTTCCATTTCTGAGACAACTAGTCTTTTGAGACTTAACTGCCTAGTTAGGAACCCTCTGAAAACTTGGCACTGGTCTGTTGTATGTGACCCATTCATATGCCATCTGCACATATCTTCCAATCCCTCTTTATTAGATATCTTTGGCATAACCAAGATTCCTTCGTCAAGCAATCTGTTGAAGAGTTGGTTACCTATTTCGGTAGCTTGAGATGCCTGCAAGGTAACAGTAAAAACATTATTAGTCTCTACCATACCACAGAATAGTTCAAATGGTTCGTCCATTCCAACTACATTAACATCTTCATCATCCGGAAACATGATATTTTTCTTATCAATTTCATCCTGGATTTTATTTCTAAAAACGATGCATTCAGAAGTGTCATGAGTTATTGCATCATGCCATTTACAGTATTTTTTACCCTTAACTTCCTCAGCAGTTCTTACTTTATGCCTTCCTACCAGTTTTATCTTTTTGTTAGATAATAACCAAATAAAAATAGCATTAGATTTCTTAGCATCAAAAGTATATGTCCTCTTTTGTTCAGATTTCATATCTTTTGGCGCCATAAATTCTTTCTTCTCTAGAGGAGCATACTTATAAGGTACTCCATGAATGATTTCTGCCACGTCCACTTCTTGTGCAGTTTCAAAGTGGAAGGGCTCGTCATTCTGAGCAAAGAAGTTGTGGTGTCTTGCTGCACTTTCAGCCTGTAGGTTCCTTTCATACCTTACGGTCAATTCTGCTAATTCAACAAAATCGCCAAAGGCATGACCATCAAACCTTTTTCGAAACTGAATTAACATTCCCTCTTGAGCCATTTGTACAAATTCTCTTTCAGGGATGCTAACATGACACCTGATCTTGGCCATTTTGAATCTAGATAGGTAGTCTTCTATAGACTCTCCTAACTTATGTTGGATTCTAGCCAGATCACTTAAAGTCACTCCTGGTTCAGTGCGTGCAAAATGATTTGTAAATTGCACTTGCATATCTTGCCATGAGTGAATGGAATTTGGCGGTAAATTAGTGTACCACCAAAAAGCAGTCTCAGTAAGAGACATGGAAAACATTCTAAGTTTTAAGAAATCATTGTCAGCTGCTTCCCTACACTGACAATTGAACCTAACTAAATGTTCCTCGGCAGAAACTCTGTCATTGCCTGAGAACACGGTAAAGTCAGGTATCTTAAACGTTCTAGGAAATGGGTTGGCTCTATCAATCCATTCAGGGTAAGGTTTTTGACCTATTTGCCTCTGATTTTTCCTAGAATTATCCCCTACTAGTCTTTGGACTAGTGCCTCAACTTGTGCTGCCAATGGATCCTGATGCGTTCCTGGATAGCCCATATTCCCATTCCCCATGTTTCCTGTTTGATCATATACAGGATTAGGGTTAGGATTGAAAGGTTGATTTTAATAACCTCCCATATGGATCTCTTGGTGTTGCATAAAAGCAGGATTGGCTGCACCTTGCGCCATTTGCAGTGGGAATGTGTGTCCATTTGTGGGCATCCTCTGCTGATAAGCACCAGTTGCTTGGGCAAATGGAGCTTGGGGTTGATTATACCCCGGAATATTCCCATAATGAGGCGTACCAGCCATAGTTGGTTGGCTATGAGGCATGTAAACATAGGGTAAAGAAGGACTCCCAGCTAGGGATGGTAACGGGTCGGATCTGGACCGGGTCCAGGTGGACCCGGATCCCGGTCCTTTTTCAGACACTAGATCCAGATTCGACCCGGAACCAGTGGGTCTGAAAAAGTTGGACCCCAATCCAGATCCGACGGATCCTGTGGATCCGGGTCCAAAAACGGGTCTAGTGCATTTTATGTAATTTTAACTACTTTTTGATATTAAAATAATTTTTATTATACTAAATGTAATTTTTATTTATGGTATGACCTAGCAGTTGTTGGACGTAAGCCAACATCATAAACACTGATACATTGATACTCAATATCTTAATCCAGTTATATACTTTTAAAAAATTAAGAATCAACCATAAAAACGTTAGTTAGGCAATCAATGAGGAGGAAACTAACTTGGGGTGCACGCCTTAATTCCTAAAATTACTAAGGACTGGAGTCTGGAGCACTAATAATTCTGCAGCCGATTAACAAAACGTCATCTGTCATTCAAGAAATGCAGAGAAGCTTAGACGAAACTGGTGCGGACGTGCGGTGGACCTGGTGGCTGGAACTGGTGGCCGAAACTCAGCAGTTTGTGTGGTGTGTAGAGAGGGAGTGAATGGGAGTTAGGGTTTAGGGATTGAAGGGGAGGCGTGAGAAGAGAATGAAATGATGGTTGATTTTTTAAAGTCAGAGGCTTAGAACTTTAGAAGTGAAGAAGCCCAGCCCAACTTATTTTAAAAAAAAACGGATATGCGGATCCAACGGGTCCAAAATTTTAGGATCCAGACCCGTAAAACGGATCCGGGTCCATGATCCATTGCCATCCCTACTCCCAGCCATATTTGGTTGGTTAAGAGGCGTATATGCATGCGGTGTACTATTGTTGTTTGTAACAAAAGTATCTTGCCTCTGTCCTCCTCGTGATGGTCCAGATTGGTGTGTGTTGTCACCAACTTGTCCACCACCCATGGAAAACGAAGGTTGGTGATGTCCTGACGCCTGGTGCCAGCCTGGCTCCACGCCCGCTTCCATTTCATCACTTCTCCTAAGGTTTCCATGATTACCCTCTCCATGGCTCAAGGGTATTGCCCTTGTTTGGTGTGCATGAGAGGAAGTTTGTGGATCGCCTGAAATAAGTATATCTCTAGTTTCAGGGTGGGAGAAATGTACCCTCGAAGGGTAACCTAGTGGAGGAACATCTGGCTCTATACCAGAATTTCCCCTTGCTCTATTCAATGGGACCTCTTCTAAGGCCTTAAGTAGTTTCTCATTTAACTGATAGTGTTTTTCGACTAGTGGTTCTAGACGAGTAACTACTTCAGTGGCAAGAGATGTTGACATTGCCGTGAAAGTTGCACTCATAGTATCATTAATATCTACAAGTATCCTATCAATCTGCCTAGAGTTAATCTCTCTATTCTCTTCACTTATCCTTTGGAGGATGTCAGTGAAGACCCTGGCAGACTCATGGGCTAGAGTCCTGTAGTTGGAGTCAAATTGTTGTCTCTGACTCTCTCTGGCTTCTAACAGTAAATTCTTTACTATTTTCGTGAACTTTCCATACATTTGTTGTATAAGTCCACCACCAGTACTACCAGGAGATGAGCCTTCCCATTGTGGGGTCTCTCCATTTGACTCTTCATGACTATGGTGAATTGGTTCACCATTGTTACCATGCACCCTAGTTTCTGGAGGGGTTAAAGAACTTGTTTCCGTATTTTGGAAACTTGTTTCCGTATTTTGGAAACTTGTTTCCTCCTGAGCAACTTCCTTATTCTTTTTAGAACGTGTATCCGGCATTTTCGTAAAAACAATCGTTTTTTACAGTTGGTTTTTCGAAAGTACGAAGAAGAAAGTTCACAATTTGATTATGAATCTTCTTCTGCCACTGTGGTCGCCAAAAACTTGTTGGTGCAAAATCAGTTAGTTGACTTTGCAAACAAGTCACTGCACACCCAGTAGTTTGATACTGAATGTCTTGGGAGACTTAGCCCCTTGGGGGTTACCGGTTTTAATTAGATAAAACCTTGCTAACGTACTTTATTGCAATTTAATTTAGGATTAAACTACAACGCCTAATAAATTCAGGCGAAATGCAATAAATAGAGCAAGCAATAATTAATCTATTAATTAAAGCACAACATTCCCATACATGCCACAAACTTTAAGAAAGAAGTTTACAGCACATAGGGGGATAAGCCAGGCTGGACAACTAAAGGGAAGACACGAAGGTTGTTACCTCCATGGTTCCTTGCTTCAATCGGAGAATTACAAAACCCGTCGCCAGAACATGTTCTACGTCTAAGGAACTAAACTATAACCCCATAAGGGGGTTGGCTAAGCTAAGGCTTGGCTACGCTAAGAAAAGAGTAGTTGCAAGTTGTTGTGTGTTTGTGTGTTTTTTGCTTGATGATCATTCTTCTATTTATAGAGAAACATGGTGTGTAACTTTCGTGCTTGCTTGGAGGGAAAACATTTGCATCATCTTTGATTCAAATTTCAACCGTCTTCTGGCGCTGAACAACCGTAGCCTTGCACGTTCTTCCCTACGTGGATTTGTCTAATGATTACTCTTTAACCGCCTGCACGTTCATCATTCTTGACTTTCATCTCCTGATGGTCTTGATGGTTTCCTCTATTTACTTTGACTTGTATTGACTTTATCCAATGGGCTTTATGCTCTTTTTGGGCATTCATATTGGGACGAAATTAAACCTTTTGAGGTCTAATACAATGTACCATAATAAATGCTGCTGGACATCTAAAAATGGTGGTAACAAATTGCCCCCCTAATTTATGGAGTGTTGTACTCAGCACCCACAAATTATAAGCAGAGAAGGACTTTTAATGGGTGTAGTCAATGTCATCCAGTAGTATTCTGAATGTGACTTCCTCCATTGTTCTAAGGTGATCGATGAACTTTCTCTTAGGATGACTGAATTTGGTTGAGAAGAATAACCTTTCGTGTATTCCTTCACCTTTCTTTCTAGCCATTGTGAAATCCATTAAGAAATTTTCCTCAAGATGCGGACTTGTACGGTTATTGGAGATAACCAACAAGGACTTACATCATAGGCCATGAGATCGTACCAAATTTGACATGCACATTTGTATTGTATCACATCTCTTGATGATGACCAATCCACCAATCTATATACTTTTATTTTCTTTGTAGTTCCTTTGACAAAGAGCCTCTTTAGATATCTCCAAGGCATGTTAGGTTTACATATTTCTTCCGTAATGACTTTTCCCCATGATTTGCAAATCAGAAGAGATGTAACCTGATCATTCCTTTCAAGTTTAGGAAATATCCATTTTTGTACGAGATCTAAATTGGACCCTATTTGGAAGGCCTCATATCCTCTTTTATTTTCCGGATCCTGTTGTATAATAGGATTATCTCCGAAATATTTTTTGGATAGATTAAACCCATTTGGTGGCTTCATTCTTGATAAATTTATCTTTATCTCCAGATATGACATTTAATGCCTTGTGATGATTTGGCCATTTTGATGGATATGGCATATGTTCTGGAGCAGATTGACGAAAAATGGGAGTATATGTGCAATCCATTTTGATTTAAAGTTCTGAATCTTTTAGAAATCACACATATATAGCACCTTGATGCCTTAACCGTCCGATAATTCTCCTTAACTGCCTAATTTCATGAGAGCAGGATTTTAAGGAATATAAGTATTAACTGGACACGTGTTTGTTTTTTACTTCACTTTGGTGAACCAAAAACTGATGTTAAAGCAATTAAATCATTGAAAATATATAGAAATATATTTAATAAGATTACCATTTGAGGTAATTTCATGACATTAATATAATGATTTATCTTTACGAAGATAAGATCATTAATTACATTTTAATTGAAAATGCTTGGGTCTAGAGACAACATTTGGAAGTAACTCCTACATAATATCTCTGCCGTAGCATTATATTCGTTGGCTTCCAACTCACGCCCTGCACTACTCTTGATGGTTGCAAAGTAGTAGTCTTCCCCAGGGGAGTTGTTGAACCTTGCCTTGAAGATGATCCTGTGATAGCTACTGTCCCAGGCGTATCTCCAGTCAATCATCGCAATGTACATCCAAGGCAGGAAACATTCTTGGGCTAATACCTGCCACAATCTGCAAACGCACTTGAGAAGTACTATCCTCCCTTGACTTTCGTCTTGGCCCTCTTCTATCCTCACCACTTTAAGGGAGGTCTGAGTGCAGGAAAGAGTTAGACTCTTGGCGTAGACCCAATTCATCCTTTGAGGCCTTGGGAAGTTTAAGATAGTGGAAACCTCCTTGCCCCACTTCTTACAAACTGATATGTGTACCGACCTTTGTAGCTCTTGATTCCACTAGCCCAGGATCCTCTGACCCCATCACAGGTGCATCGCCAAAGATGCGCGCCATTTGCTCTACCCATCTAGCCCTCTCATTTGTGATGAAGGCTTCTTTGTCTTCCTCTATGATATCGAGGGCGAAGCGATGATTGAAACAATCATCATCAAACTCGGCTGGCAAGTTTGCATATGCTTCGTAGTCCATTTTAATTTTTTAAAATGAAAATGTGATGATGGGATGCTATGGCCAAGTCCCTTTAAATAACCAAGTCATTTATTCAACGGCTATTTTCATAATAATTTCTAGGATCAGTGAGTAATTGAGTACTTTGACCTCTTTTTTCGAGAAGTTTATGGACTTTTTATTGATTATTTTAAGGTTACCAATTTGTTGATAAGTCTTAAAATTAATATTTAGGCATTTGGGCCTAAAATTACTTCCTTAGGTTTATTATTCATTTTATGAACAATAACCAAGCCCGCAATTGGTATATGATATGGAAATATATTATACATTGATAAGATAAGATTTATTTCATTAATGAAGTAAATCATGAAAAACAGTTATCAACGGAATTAAAGCTAAGTACATAGTTTATTAAAGAAGATTTAAACTTAGTACTATGAATAGGATTACTAAGCCTCTGCCATGCTACTTGATCTATCAAGTGCGAAGATGGGCGAAACTGATGGTGATTTGTGGTTCCTCATGTTCATCCATATCAGGATCATCATCATCGGAGTAATCATCATCTAATAACATAGGGATGCCTCTTCCTAATAAGTGCTCTTGCCACAAGAGACATGTACATTTGTACTGTATGAGTTTTTTGAAACTCATATTCTCGTCCACTTGGACTACCCTATACTTTCTTGTGAACAAGCCCAAACTGCTTTCACAAATTATGGATCTGTGATACTTCAGTGCAAGTTCAGGAGGAAAATTGTGTTTTGCAATGCATTCTCCCCATGCCTTGCAAATGCTTAGGAGTTTTAACAAATCTCCCTTTTTCCATTTTCGGCCATAGATTTAGTGCTAGGAAGTCTATATCACTTCCCATTATGGTTGCACTAGACCTTTGCTCCTTGAGATTCCCAGATTGGACCTTTGGGTCCTTTCCAAAGAGTCTTATGATTTTGAGTTGCCATTTTTCATCTCCTCTTCTCTAAACTCCTCCCAATCTTCTTGCGTTATGTCCTTATTGAACCGGTGCCTCCAACATTCACCAGGAAATGGTAGGGGAGCGACTTGTTGATTAGCCATGCTCACGGACCTTGGGGTTTTTTGAAGGTAGAGTAAAGATATTGTGAGTGAAAAATTCTTAAGGTTAAGGTAGCATATTTACAACACATAGGGGGTAAGCCAGGCTGGACAACTAAAGGGAAGACACGAAGGTTGTTACCTCCATGGTTCCTTGCTTCAATCGGAGAATTACAGAACCCGTCGCCAGAACATGTTCTACGTCTAAGGAACTAAACTATAACCCCAGAAGGGGATTGGCTAAGCTAAGGCTAGGCTACGCTAAGAAAAGAGTAGTTGCAAGTTGTTGTGTGTTTGTGTGTTTTTTGCTTGATGATCATTCTTCTATTTATAGAGAAACATGGTGTGTAACTTTCGTGCTTGCTTGGAGGGAAAACATTTGCATCATCTTTGATTCAAATCTCAACCGTCTTCTAGCGCTGAACAACCGTAGTCTTGCACGTTCTTCCCTACGTGGATTTGTCTAATGATTACTCTTTAACCGCCTGCACGTTCATCATTCTTGACTTTCATTTCCTGATGGTCTTGATGGTTTCCTCTATTTACTTTGACTTGTATTGACTTTATCCAATGGGCTTTATGCTCTTTTTGGGCCTTCATATTGGGACGAAATTAAACCTTTTGAGGTCTAATACAATGCACCATAATAAATGTTGCTGGACATCTAAAAATGGTGGTAACACCGTCAAAGATGAGGAGAGAAAGAAGACTAAGAATTAAATTGTAATCAAAAGTAGAATATCTTTGAGATTAATGAAAGCAAAGGCCAAAAAAACCTTCAGAATTGATGAATTATGAAGCCTAAGATTGATGAGAGTTTGAAGACAAAGAATTCAATGGTAATTCAAACAATCAGATTGAAATTTACAAAATTCATTGGAAAAAAAGACAATAATTCGAGACAAACCTGCTGATTAGAAGACTTTTAATGAAATTTCCCAATTTTCGTTGTCAAATTGTCTAAAATCGTAGCTTCCCAATTGCGTTAAAACTGATGGGAGGTTGAAGAAGAACAATTCAATGGAAATTCGAACAAAAAATTGATGAAGATTGTCAAGTAAAACAAAAAAAATCGAACAACAAGATTTAAAACAAACCGATTAACTTCTCTGATCACCTGGAAGAATGAAGATTAAACGCCAATAGAAGCCGTTGAATTTCGGAGCGGTGGTCAATTAACTCCCTCGATGGTGAACGAATTCTGGAATATACTCCTAGCCCCTAGGAGATACAGCGAGCAGTTTTTTATCAAAATACCAATGCTTTAATTTTTGGACTTATTTTGTTGGCGGCCGATAAAGGGCTAAACATAAAATTTGGGATTACTCAATTAATTTAAGATGAGTATTATTAAGTACACTGCTCCTAAAACAATTTAATTAAGAAAGTCATGATATTATATTAAAAAACTTTATTTATTTTCAAAAAGAAAATAATTTATACTCTAAGAACATATACCTATTCTAAAGTGTTACTTTAAAATGTGTTCAAATATCAAAATGTTACTTAAAAGTGTTACCTTTTTTAAAGTGTTACATCAAAATGTTACTTAATTGAAAAAGTGTTACATTAAAATGTTACTTATAAAAAAGTGTTACATTAAGTGTTACATATTAATAAAGTGCTACCAAGGTGTTATGTACATATTTGAAAAACTTGAATTTTGTAAAGTGTTACCCGATACATGTTACCTTAGACCAACTTTGTACTAGTGATTAATGACATCACCTTAATGACATTACTAAATCCTCCTACATCATCAAATTTATGGGAAATGTCAATATTCTTATTCTCTTTAAATTTGATTTTGATTTATACACTAGTGTAGGAAAATCTAAATTTCAACACATCCTAATACGTAGAAATGCATCGAAAAACGTGAAAGAAATGCTAACTAGACCGCTGCGCCAACGCAGAAACCTGCGCTAGGCATAGCACCGTGCGCTAGGCATAGCACCGTGCGCTAGGCGCACTGGCCTGCGTCTGGCGCATGATCATGTGCCTGACGCACAACTCGAATCTTCGGAAAAAATTCAGATTCTTGGCTCTTACACTTTGGATTTGATTATAATTCTCACTCCTTTTCATGATTCTTATTCCTTTAACTAATGGATAAAGGATGTGATTAGTGGGTAAAGAATATATTCTTATTCTTTATCCAATAAACAATGACTTGACCATCAAGAAAAAAAACTGATTATCACCGATTTTGGGAGACGATTAAAATTTCGGCGCCTAATTGTGACTTTTTTTTGTTTTTTGAAAAACTAACTTAAAACAATTAATGAAAACTCGTCAAATTAGTAAAGACGAGCATGATTATATTACAAATTATTTTATTAAACCGGTGTTAGTAGTTATTGACTACGACTCACGGAAAATTATATTTCTAAGCCGGAATTGTACGACCAAAACGCGAAAAAAGGAAAACCATACGATGGAATGAAACTCGCATTCTGGGACAAAACATGCCTTTGACGGGGCGCGTGCTCCACAATACTTGACGGTTTTCGTTATCTTTATTTCTTTTCAAAATCTTTATTTTAAAATTTTATACGCAAAAAAGGGTTCAAAATTTGGTGTCTACAGGTAGTAGGGGTGGTTAAGTTCAAGGTTTATACAAGGCAACAACCTTACAAACATATGATCGTAACATATTAAAAATATCATAACAAGGTAAAATAATCAAGCATTTGGAATTCTCAAACACTTCAAGAGTTCTCGATTCCAGGTCACTGCAAACTCCTATTCAAGAAATGAACAATGATAATAACTCAATTAAGGATTTATTAATAACCAACATTCTAAAAGCGTTCAACACTGTAAACCATAATATACTAAAATATATAGATGCCAATCATGGCTTAAACTTTATTACAAAAACAAAACTTGAACAAGTTAACAACTATTCAAAACCTCTGATTATGCAACTATTGAAGTGGAAAATTATGAGATGGACTCTTATTGTTGTATAACTTCCTCGAAGTCTTCAAGTTCTGGCATCATTTCAATGAGTCCTCCAAGTATCTCTTCAAGAAAGAAACTTAATTGTTCATCATCTTCCATGGGCTCTTCTTCCATAGGCTGATCCTCCTCCATGGGCTTTTCTTCCTCTTCCTCCTAGATGATGGGTACTTAGGGTGGTCCTAGGTTTACATGAAACGGAATGACAAAATCATAGTTATTATCCTCATGATTGCTCACATAAACAGCCGGATGACGGATATAATGCCCTATCTCTGGGTTATGGTAGAGATCCGTAATGGGTCCTGTTTTCGATTCCTCAAAGCCTGACATAGCATGGGATGAAGGTAAAGCTTGAAGTGAAGAGAGGCTTTGGGATGCGACAGATGATGGTTGGAGTGACAAGGTATCAGAGGCATCAAAGGATGGCACGGGGTTATCCTCTGGTTGGAACTGTGGTTGAGGCTGGGGTTGTGGTTCGGGTACCATAACCCAAGCTCTCAAAGTAAGGTGCAGCTCGGTCCGGATGTGTTCTCGAGTTAACATCAACTTGTGCCCAATATAATACTTGGCATAGTTCGGGGCTCCACTAGGTAGGATTAGATTAGCATACTTATTCTTCACCTCTAGGTAAGGGTGTTCGTCTGGAAGGTGAGTCAAAATGAAAGGTATGGCAAACTTAGACAAAATCATTTAAACAAGTTTATAATACTTTTTTGGCCATAAAAACATTAAGCTTGTAGTATATAACACTACAAAATTATTTCATAAGTTTATAAATTAGCAATTGAATATCTAAAACTTTAAATTTTGACAAATATTAGATATTTATGTTTATATTGCATACATATATTGCACATATATTTTGCCACATATATCATACATGTATTGCACTATACATATATTGACACGTATATTGTACATATATTGTACATATATTGTACTTATATTGCACTTATATTATTGTACATATATCATACATTTATTGCAATAGTATAAGTATGTGTATCTTGATTTAAAGTATTTGTATCTGAAGTTGGGTCGATAAACCTCGCTGCGATATATATATATATATATATATGTATGTATAGAGAGAGAGAGAGTTGAGACTTAGATTACATAAATTCATGTATCAAGTATACTTTTTATCAACTTTATATTGGAGGCTCAACAATCAAATGCACGCTAAACAAAGCCTCATTCTCACCAACACATGCTTAGATCAACTGGTAAGGGAGTTGTTCTAGACTTAGATTACCTAAATCTCAAGGTATCAAGATTAGCTTTCTGATCCAAACTGGATATTGGAGCTCAACAACGAAGTATGGTTCACCAAAAAAAAAAAAAGCCTCATTCTCACACATTTACATTTGCACAATAATGTTGTATGATTTTTAATTAACTGTACAAAATTCGTTTTTTAGAAATTCCAAAGCCCAGTTGCTGGAAACATCTTGAACGTCATAGGAAAAATATTACATCCTATAAACTATTCTGATAATACAGACGAAAAATGAAATGAAGTACGAAATTAAAACTGACTATAGTTACATCATCACATTTTCTTTTTATGGAGATGTCGTTTATGCACAAATCTACTTGAATTTTTTATGAAAACATGTTTTTTGGTGATGAATAACAACTTGATTAATAAGAATCACATAAGCACATATTTCCTAAGAGTCTCCCCATTAGAGTTGACTATTCTAGGTGGGGTGATTTAAGGTTGGGAACCTATTAGGACTTCCACATACCTAAATCAATCCAAAAATTAAAAAATGATAAGAAGAAACAAAGAGAAAGTTAGTATGTGATAAGAAAATAATCAAGAAAAAATAACAAGAGCTTCAACTTTACATTGCTAACTCAATGATGCACTTCCTTTTGCAAAGTTTTCTACCTTTTTTGTGATTTTCTTAATTTCTAAGTGAAATGGAACCAGTTTGGAAACTTACAAAGTGTCCGGCTCCAAGAATCGAATAGAATTGCAAATTCTTATAGGCCCTCATGAACCCCTTTGCTGCCTTGTCATTTTCACAGTATAGGGGTGTCCTACCCTCAGAAAATTCTTTAGGTCTACCCTCAGGTAATGATGTTAGCGTACAAGTGATGAATTTTGTTTCTCCACAGCTAAAATAATAAGAACGGCATGGCAGTTGGCAATTTATTAGCTATTTATAAATACAATGCTCAAGTGTATTCAATGGGTAGATGTACCAATCTCTATGTTTATAAGATATCTGCTTAATTGTTCCAACTTCCAAGTATTATCAAGTGTACAAGGTTAGACAGAACAAGCTTATGTGGTACTAGAAAAAATCAGTTTTGCACAATAATGTTGTATGATTTTTAATTAACTGTACAAAATTCATTTTTTAGAAATTTCAAAGCCCAATTTCTGGAAACATCTTGAACGTCATAGGAAAAATATTACATCCTATAAACTATTCTAATAATACAGACGAAAAATGAAATGAAATACGAAATTAAAACTGACCATAATTACAGTATCACATTTTATTTTTATGGAGATGTCGTTTATGCACAAATCTACTTGATTTTTTTATGAAAACATGTTTTTTGGTGATGAATAACACCTTGATTAATAAGAATCACATAAGCACATATTTCCTAAGAGTCTCCCCATTAGAGTTGACTATTCTAGGTAGGGTGATTTAAGGTTGGGAACCTATTAGGACTTCCACATACCCAAATCACTCCAAAAATTAAAAAATAATAAGAAGAAATAAAGAGAAAGTTAGTATGTGATTAAGAAGATAATCAAGAAAAAATAACAAGAGCTTCAACTTTACCTTGCTAACTCAATGATGCACTTCCTTTTGCAAAGTTTTCGACATTTTTTGTGATTTTCTTAATTTATAAGTGAGTATGGGATTAAATGGAACCAGTTTGGAAACTTACAAAGTGTCCGGCTCCAAGAATCGAATAGAAACGCAAAAACTTGTAGGCCCTCATGAACCCCTTTGCTCCCTTGTCATTTTCACATTATAGGGGTGTCCTACCCTCAGAAAATTCTTTAGTCCTACCCTCAGTTAATGATGTTAGTGTACAAGTGATGAATTGTGTTTCTCCACAGCTAAAATAATAAGAATGGCATGGATGTTGGCTATTTATTAGCTATTTATAAATACAATGCTCAAGTGTATTCAATGGGTAGATGTACCAATCTCTATGTTTATAAGATATATGCTTAATTGTTCCAACTTCCAAGTATTATCAAATGTACAAGGTTAGTAAAACAAATGGCTAAACTTTATAGGGAAAGCAGTTGAGGAAATCAATTGGAAGGCAAATGATGTAGACGTTATCTCCAGTTTTCTTTACTTCTATATAAGAAGACATCAATAGGAAGGCGTGTAATGTAGACGTTGTCTTCCGCTCAAAATAATTTAACCCCAAACAGGAGGGTAGGCCCGGAGTGAGACAACCCAGGGCCCAAAAAATTGAATCAATATGCTAGATTAATTTTGACGCTAGACACGAAGTCACATAAAACTCGTCGGCTTCTTCTTTTTGGTTTTACATGTCTGCATGCATTTCCTTTTTGGTTTACCATCATAAATTACAACAATAATTGTTTTTACTCGTCGGTATTTCCTTTTTGAGTTATTTATGTTGTATCAAAATTTTACAAGCTTTTACTGACAACTCGAATTATGGTGAATTTTATGCTAAAATTGGTCAAAACATGACCTTTATCCAATTTGTTGTTTGAAATCTAACTTACTAAACTTAGTTTGAAGTGAATTTTAGTATAAATATTCTAGACACTTTGAAAGACTAGTCTGGAAATTTTCACTTGAATTAGACATTTTTAAGACCATTTTTTGTTTATTTTCTTAACTGAAGAGAAAATCAATGTTCTCGAATTTAGTGATTTACATGAACGTTTTTGTTAAAATGATATAAAATTGTATAAAATTCATATGAATATGATTTTAATTTTTTTGGAAAGCTACTGATGTCTACTTTAAAGTTGATGTTTTTAGTTTTGTCTAAATGATTTTATTTCAAACTTTATTGACAGAACAAGCTTATGTAATACTAGACAAAATCAGTTTTGCACAATAATGTTGTATGATTTTTAATTAACTGTACGAATTTCGTTTTTTAGAAATTCTAAAGCCCAGTTGTTGGAAATAACTTGAAAATCATAGGAAAAATATTACATCCCATAAACTATTCTAATAATACAGACGAAAAACAAAATAAATTACGAAATTAAAACTGACCATAATTACAACATCACATTTTCTTTTTATGGAGATGTCGTTTATGCACAAATCTACTTGAATTTTTTATAAAAACATGTTTTTTGATGATGAATAACAACTTGATTAATAAGAATCACATAAGCACATTGATGTCTTGTTTATTGCTTTACTTTTTGATAGTTTTTAGTTGGTATTATAGTTGTTTTTGAGTTAGTTTAGGCTAGTTTGTTAGCTATTTCCTTAATTAGTGTAATTTTCCTTCTTGTATGCACTTTCTTTGGGCGATTTGTTTCATTTCAGGACTTAGGAGCATGCTTGGAGGACACTTGCATAACCCCAAATATTAATATCGAAGAGGAAGGTCAAGGAAGCATCAAGGAAGCATAACCGAGTTCCGGGGGCAAATATAAGAAGTTTTGGAAGGGTTTACGCACAAGGGTCAACTTCAAATTACCATAACTTTCAGCACACAAAACATTTTTGAGCAATTCAAGTTGGAGATGAAAGTTTGGCTCAATATATTTCCAACAAGTGGTCATAAGCTCAATTCCGATGAAAAACGAGTGAGACATGGCCGTTTGAAAATGAACTGATGAAATTGAAAACTGACCCGAGTGCTCGGGTCAACTAACCCGCCCGGGTCAATCTGCGGAAAATTCAAATTTCAATCTTGTTGGTCCGACCCGCCCGAGTCAACCTCAACCCGAGCGCCCGGGTCATCTCACCCGCCCGGGTCGGGTAATTTTTTCCGTAAACGTTTTGCGATTATGCCTTTTATGCGGGGCTGTTTTGTAATTATTGTGTTTTATTTCTTATGACTATATAAGAGGGACTCCTCTTATTTTAACTTAGGCAATTTTTAATTAGAGATTAGAGAGAGATTATATCTTGTTTTAGCATTGAAGTTTAGAACAAAACCCTAGGAGAGAGAAAAGTGGAAGTTTGAAGCTTTGGATCTCCATTCTTCATTTATGAAAGCTTTAAGTTGGTAATCTTTGTTTATTTTCTTCTTTTCTTCCATTATTCTTGTTTATTTCATGCTTGTTTGTTTAGATCTTGCTTTATTAGTTGATTATTTGCATTTTTCTCTTTTTTCCTCCATGGTTATGGTGATGAAGTTATTTCAAGCTTTGTTTTGTTTTATTTCCATAATGTGTGAGTAGTTTCTTACTAGGGGAAGGGATGTAACCTTCATTTACTCTTTGAATCTTAGATCTAAGTTAGGGGGTTAACTTTTGGAGTTGAACTTGTTGATCAAACTTGTTTTACTTGGTTTGTTGGGTGCTTGATCACCACTTAACTTGCACATTTGGAATTCCTAGTGAAGGATTGAGAGATGAAGCTAGGAATAAACTAAGTTTGGTTGCTAGACTATGATCTCCATGAAAATAGGCATTTTCTAGTTTAGGGAAGCTTGATTAGTCATGTTGTGCTTGATTTGGCTAGATCGGTTGTTCATGCCATGAGAATAGGTCATGAGTGACTAATCAAGCTCCTCTAATTAGCTCGAGAGAGTAATTAGAGTTCATATGTGCGTGATTTTCCCCTTGTGATCCCCCATTTGTTTTCCCCTTGGTTTTGATTGTTGGATTCTTGGATTGAATGTTGGTGAATCCCCTAATCCCCTAGTTCTTTTACCCTTATTTTATCTTCTTTACTTGCTTGTTGATTTACTTTGCAAATTTCCTAGTTTATTTAGATTTTAGAATCATTATTAAACTTTCAAAAACCCAAAAATTGATTTAAGTCATTGTAGTTAGCTAATTAACTCTTGATTTAACCCTACTTCCTTGTGGATTCGACCCTATACTTACCCTATATTGGGTAATTTAGGTTATATTTGGCGAGTATACAACAACCCGTTAAATTTTGGCGCCGTTGCCGGGGAAGTAGCAGTTAATTAACATTAGCTAATTAGTTAATTTTGAGACTAAATTGTCTTTTTCTTTATTTTGGTGTGTTTACCTCTTGGTTGTTTTTACTAATATTCTCCTTAGCTTTGTTGGTTTCATGTCACGGAGATTGAGGGACGATCCAACCATCCCCATCAATCATAACCTTGAAAATACATTGAGGCAATTAAGGAGAATCTTTAGGGAACCTACGGTCCAACCATCGATCGTTGAACAACCGGGTTTTGAACAAGAGTTGTCTATCTCCACTACTTCTAGCACTATGGGGAATGAGGCTCCTAGAGCATTACGGGATTTTGGGCATCCTGAGGCATTTGAACTCAAAAGTGGTATTCGCCGCCCAACTACTACCGCCAACTTCGAATTTTCTCCGTATTTAATTCGCATGATCAAACAAGAGCCCTATGGGGGTATGACTCATGAGTGCCCTCTTGAGCATTTGGCTAACTTCTTGGAGCTATGTGCCACGGTGAAGCAAAATAATGTAAGTCAAGAGTTTGTGAGGCTCAACCTATTTCACTTCTCTCTTGTGGGCAAGGCTATGAAATGGTTGCAATCTATTCCGGAAGACTCTTTGACAACTTGGGCACAAGTTACCACGGCTTTTGTGGATGAATTCTATTCTCAAGAGAAGACCTCCGAAGCTAGGAGGAAGATAGCTAATTTCTCTCAAGAGGAGGATGAGACATTGTATGGAGCTTGGGATAGGTTCAAGGATCTTCGAAGATCTTGTCCTCATCATGGTTATAGTCAATGGATGCTTATGCAAAGCTTCTATGATGGTCTCCTTCCTATGACCCGTGCAAGCCTTGATTCGGGTGCGGGAGGCCAACTAACAAAGCTTCCGGTTGACACTATTGAGCCTACAATTGAAGAGGTAGTAAGACACTACTCTTGGGGGAATTCTACTAGAACCGCAAGCAAGAAGAATGCAAGCAAAGGCAAGTATGATCTTGATGCCATTGACCACATCAATGCAAAACTTGATACCCTTGCAAAGAAATTGGAAAAGGTAAGCTTGGCATCTCCTAGCCAAAGCACTTCCCAAGCTTTTTCTTGTGAGATTTGTGGTGGGTGGACCATGCTAGCTCTTATTGTGGTGGGTCTATGGACCATGTTGCTTGGGTGAATATTAGGGGTGAGGGAAATCCTAACTTCAACAACCAAGGAAGATGGAATAATAATGCAAGTGGAGGATGGAAGAACCCTCAACCACCCCAACCTTACCAAGCTAGACCACCCGAATTCCATAACCCCCAACAAACATTCACACAACCACCCCCTAGAGCTCCCTTTGAACCAAATCAACCAAAACAATCCTCCCTTGAATACACTCTCCAACTCTTCTTAGCCCAACAAACAAAAACCAATGCCGATAACGATAGAAAGTTTGGGGAGATACACACTTCCCTCCAACAAATGAATGCCCACAATAAGATCATTGAAACCCAACTTGCCCAAGTCGCTCAACAAGTGACCAACAACTCCTCAAACTCTTCTACCCAACTTTCTAGCCAACCCATCATTCGAGACCAAATTAAAGCCATCACTTTGAGATCCGGGGCTCACTATGAGGGTCCTAAGATTCCCGAAATTGATGATGTTAGTCCTTCCAAGGAGAGTGAGAATGTTGATAGTGGAGTGGGTAAAGAGGTTGAAGAAGTCATTGTGGAAGACGTTCAAGAGGATGGAACTCCTATAGTGGTTGAAACTAAGAAATCAAGCAAAAAGTCTCTTCCAATGAAGAACTATACTCCTTCGGTTCCATATCCTCAACGGTTAATGAAGAGGCAACTCAATGACAAGTTTGTCAAATTCCTTGAAGTAATGAAAAGTCTACAAGTGCATATTCCATTTCTCCAAGCTATGGCTCAAATGCCTACCTATGCTAAATTTCTCAAAGAATTTCTCTCCAACAAGTCTAAGCTTGAGGAAAGTTCTACTATTGCTCTCACCGCCGAAGTTAGTGCGGTTCTCCAAAACAAGCTCCCCGAAAAACTAGAAGATCCGGGTTCTTTCTCTATACCCGTGAGAATTGGAGATTTGGAGTCAAAAAGAGCGTTGGCCGACCTAGGGGCGAGTGTTAGCCTCATGCCGCTTTCAATTGCAAGAAAGCTCAACTTTGAGCTTAAACCTACTAGAAGATTAATACAATTGGCGGATTGTTCGGTTAAGGTCCCCGTTGGTGAATTGGAAGATGTGCCGGTGCAAGTAGGGAGAGTCTTTATCCCTTGTGATTTTGTTGTGATGGAGATGGAAGAGGACTCTCAAGTGCCTCTCATCTTGGGAAGACCCTTCTTGAAAACGGTCGGGGTGCTTGTGGATATGAAGATAGATATCATGACTTTGACAATCGGAGATGAAAAAATGGAATTTGCATTCAACAAAAGTATGAAAGCCCCCATCATGGAAGAAGTGCATTGGATGGACACTCTTGAGCAAGATCTATCAAGTCTTAAGACCTTGAATGAAGTAAGGGACCCCTTTGACGATGTGATATCAAGGAAGAAACAAGAAAGGGGAGGTGAAGTTTGCAACCTCAAGAAAGTCGTGAACAAGGTTTCCATCTATCATCCGAAAGAAGGAAAGTTTAAGGTATTCGAAGTCCCATTGAAGAAGAAGGAGAGTACTAAGCTTCCTCCCACTTGTAAAGAGAAAATGGAGTTTGTATCCAAGAAAACCAATAGTACTCCACTCATGAAGAATGTGGACCACATAGATGCATGTAGTCATGAAGTGGTGAGCCTCAAGACTTGGGATGAGCATAATTGGGTTTATGATGGATGGCATGACCCTTTGTGTGATTCAATGCAAGCCGTGAAAGATGACAAAAGATCAACTAATGAAACTCATGGTTTGATACTTCAAAGATTTTTCCCCCAGTAACTTTGAGGACTACTCTTTCCGTCCTCCATGATGACCTCACACATGGTCGAGCTATCGACCTTAAAAAGAGCACTCTCAGGAGGTAACCCGTATTTATTGCTTTTATTTTCTTTCTTTCTTATAATTTTCTTTATTTTGAGAGCTTTATTTGATTTTAGTTCGTTTGGCATGTTGGTTTGTTGGTTTGTTGGTTAACCTTCCCCTTCCCTTCCCTTTCCCCCCCTTTGATTCTCTTGTTCATGCATTGAGGACAATGCTTTCTTCTAGCTTGGGGGAGTAATTATCCGCTAGCTTAGAGGAAATATATATATATATATATATATATATATATATATATATATATATATATATATATATATATATATATATATATATATATATAATATATTACTCATTTTCAAAAAAAAAAAAAAAAAAAACCGTATATTTTTAAAAACCCAAAAATAATTTTCTTTCTTTTTTTTCATCTTCTTTCTTTGTTTTAGCTTTCTTTCCTTTTCTTTCCCTTCTTTTTCAATCTTTGTTTTTAGTTCTAAAAATAAAATAAAATTTGAAAAAGAGCAAAAATAGCAAAAAAATCTGAAAAACAAAGAAAAACAAAAAGAAGTTTTAGCTTTGAATAAAGTTTTGATTTCCTTGCCCAAGGAAGATGCTAGTTGATGATATATGTGGATTCCTTGCTTGGATTTTGAGTATATGTTTAGAGGCTCCTTTTAGAAGAGTGTGAGTTTGGGTTGTGGTGCTTTAGGAGGTGATTAATCTTGATTGCATTAGAATCAATCAAAATGAAACCAAAGAATGCTCAATTGGATGTCTAGTCTTGAATCTTGACTATGTTGCTCATGCTTGAATAAATTTAGCTTCAAATTTGCGGTCCCTAGTGTCCCTAGATATGCTCATCATGTCCCCAAACAAAACTCTACAAGAAGCTTAGTTTTTACTTCTTTTCGTTTGTAATAAGTGGTACAAAAAGCCACAAGTTCTCATGTTTCTCTTTAGTGAGTAGTTACTCCTCTTTTGTATAGCAAAAATCCCCATAATAAGGGAAAAATAAAAAGCCAAAAACAGTCAAAAAAGGCGTGAAAATGAAAATAAAAAAAAAGTGAAGAAAAATGAAAAGCAAAATGAATAGAAGAATTCCAATAAAAGAGGTCAATTTGTGGATGCCTACCACACTTAGTTCAGTTTTTCTAAAGTTTTGAGTAGAGTGAAGTCTAAGGCATATTTGTGTGTCTAGGGATGTGGACTAGTGGTTTGAGCTTCTATAACACTTGAAGGGCCCTGAGTCTTTTGGATAGCTAGGTGTTCTCTAATGAGCGAGTAAAAAGTCTAATTAGGTGTCCTTTTGTAATCTTGATTAGTTTCTTTCTCTACCCATAACCTATGAGTACACTTGGAAATTAGTTGTTTTGAAAGTTGCTCTCTATCCTTTCTTGTGAACCATTTCATTGATAGTTGACTTGGGCATTACTCTTGAATTTGATTGAATAAATTGTTGATGAAAACTAGAGTTGTGGGTTTGAAAACTCTTTGGAAACCCTCGCGAGATCCCACTCGCCCTCTAGAGCGATCTAGGGGTTTAAAGAGCTTGTTGCATGTGCTACATGCAATCGTGATTCCTACGAAAATGAGTTAGTATAAATTCTTTATCCTTCCTTCCTTTTTCATTTTTCTTCCCTCTTCCTTCTTCATTTTGTTTTCAAATAAGTTTTCATTCTCCTACTTGTGTTTTAATCTATTTTGCTTGAGGACAAGCAAAGATCTAGCTTGGGGGAGTTTGATGTCTTGTTTATTGCTTTACTTTTTGATAGTTTTTAGTTGGTATTATAGTTGTTTTTGAGTTAGTTTAGGCTAGTTTGTTAGCTATTTCCTTAATTAGTGCAATTTTCCTTCTTGTATGCACTTTCTTTGGGCGATTTATTTCATTTCAGGACTTAGGAGCATGCTTGGAGGACACTTGCATAACCCCGAATATTAATATCGAAGAGGAAGGTCAAGGAAGCATCAAGGAAGCATAACCGAGTTCCGGGGGCAAATATAAGAAGTTTTGGAAGGGTTTGCGCACAAGGGTCAACTTCAAATTACCATAACTTTCAGCACACAAAACATTTTTGAGCAATTCAAGTTGGAGATGAAAGTTTGGCTCAATATATTTCCAACAAGTGGTCATAAGCTCAATTCCGATGAAAAACGAGTGAGACATGGCCGTTTGAAAATGAACTGATGAAACTGAAAACTGACCCGAGCGCTCGGGTCAACTAACCCGCCCGGGTCAATCTGCGGAAAATTCAAATTTCAATCTTGTTGGTCCGACCCGCCCGGGTCAACCTCAACCCGAGCGCCCGGGTCATCTCACCCGCCCGAGTCGGGTTATTTTTTCCGGAAACGTTTTGCGATTGTGCCTTTTATGCGGGGCTGTTTTGTAATTATTCAGTTTTATTTCTTATGATTATATAAGAGGGACTCCTCTTATTTTAACTTAGGCAATTTTTAATTAGAGATTAGAGAGAGATTAGATCTTATTTTAGCATTGAAGTTTAGAACAAAACCCTAGGAGAGAGAAAAGTGGAAGTTTGAAGCTTTTGGATCTCCATTCTTCATTTATGAAAGCTTTAAGTTGGTAATCTTTGTTTATTTTCTTCTTTTCTTCCATTATTCTTGTTTATTTCATGCTTGTTTGTTTAGATCTTGCTTTATTAGTTGATTATTTGCATTTTTCTCTTTTTTCCTCCATGGTTATGGTGATGAAGTTATTTCAAGCTTTGTTTTGTTTTATTTCCATAATGTGTGAGTAGTTTCTTACTAGGGGAAGGGATGTAACCTTCATTTACTCTTTGAATCTTAGATCTAAGTTAGGGGGTTAACTTTTGGGGTTGAACTTGTTGATCAAACTTGTTTTACTTGGTTTGTTGGGTGCTTGATCACCACTTAACTTGCACATTTGGAATTCCTAGTGAAGGATTGAGAGATGAAGCTAGGAATAAACTAAGTTTGGTTGCTAGACTAGGATCTCCATGAAAATAGGCATTTTCTAGTTTAGGGAAGCTTGATTAATCATGTTGTGCTTGATTTGGCTAGATCGGTTGCTCATGCCATGAGAATAGGTCATGAGTGACTAATCAAGCTCCTCTAATTAGCTCGAGAGAGTAATTAGAGTTCATATGTGCGTGATTTTCCCCTTGTGATCCCCCATTTGTTTTCCCCTTGGTTTTGATTGTTGGATTCTTGGATTGAATGTTGGTGAATCCCCTAATCCCCTAGTTCTTTTACCCTTATTTTATCTCCTTTACTTGCTTGTTGATTTACTTTGCAAATTTCCTAGATTTTAGAATCATTGTTAAACTTTCAAAAACCCAAAAATTGATTTAGCTCATTATAGTTAGCTAATTAACTCTTGATTTAACCCTACTTCATTGTGGATTCGACCTTATACTTACCCTATATTGTTTAATTTAGGTTATATTTGGCGAGTATACAACGATCCGTCACACATATTTCCTAAGAGCCTCCCCGTTAGAGTTGACTATTCAAGGTGGGGTGATTTAAGGTTGGGAACCTATTAGGACTTCCACATACCCAAATCACTCCAAAAACTAAAAAATGATAAGAAGAAACAAAGAGAAAGTTAGTATGTGATTAAGAAGATAATCAAGAAAAAATAACAAGAGCTTCAACTTTACCTTGCTAACTCAATGATGCACTTCCTTTTGCAAAGTTTTCTACCTTTTTTGTGATTTTCTTAATTTCTAAGTGAGTTTCTAAATCCACTTAATTACTAACTTAAACCCTTTTTTGTATTTTTCTTTTGATGAATTTCTTTACTTACTAATTATAACTTTTGCTTAGATGGAAAAATTAAGGAGGAGCAGAGTAGTATTGAGATTTCTTAGAAGTTAGAAGTTGTAGAGTTAAGTGAAGTTGTGGTTTTTGGTGTTGTGTGAAAAAATTATTGTTGTGAAGTAAAAAAAAATGGGGGGTATTTATAGGGAAATGAAGTGCTGAACTAGGGTTTGAAGAAGGTAGAAAATTAGATTTTTCACCCAAAAAAATCTGATTTTTATCAACCCAAATTATCTTAATGACATCACATTAATGACATCACCTTAATGACATCACTAAATCCTCCTACATCATCAAATTTATGGGAAATGCCATTATTCTTATTCTCTTTAGATTTGATTTTGATTTATACACTAATGAAGCAAAATCCGAATTACAACACATCCTAATATGTAGAAATGCATCGAAAAACGTGAAAGAAGTGATGACTGGACCACTGCGCCAAACGCAGAAACCTGCGTAGGCACAACACCGTGCGCTAGGCGCATTGGCCTGCGTCTGGCGCAGGACACTATGATCATGTGCCCGGCGCACAACTCGAATCTTCGGAAAAAAACCGAATTCTTGGCTCTTACACTTTGGATTTGATTCTTATTCTCACTCCTTTTCATGATTCTTATTCCTTAACTAATGGATAAAGGATGTGATTAGTGGGTAAAGAATATATTCTTATTCTTTATCCAATGAACAATGACTTGACCATCAAGAAAAAACTGATTATCACCGGTTTTGGGAGACGATTAAAATTCCGGCGCCTAATTGCGACTCGTTTTTCTGTTTTTCGAAAAACTAACTTAAAACAATTAACGAAAACTCATCAAATTAGTAAAGATGAGCATGATTATACTACAAATCATTTTATTAAACCGGTGTTTGTAGTTATTGAATACGACTCACGGAAAATTATATTTCTAAGCCGGAATTGTATGACTAAAACGCGAAAAAAGGAAAACCATACGATGGAATGAAACTCGCGTTCCGGGACGAAACATGCCTTTGACGGGGTGCGTGCTCCACAATACTTGACGGTTTTTCGTTAGTTTTATTTCTTTTCAAAATCTTTATTTTAAAATTTTATACGCAAAAAGGGTTTCAAAATTTGGTGTCTACAGGTAGTAGGGGTGGTTAAGTTCAAGGTTTATACAAGCATTTGATCGTAAAATATTAAAAATATCATAACAAGGTAAAATAATCAAGCATTTGGAATTCTCAAACACTTCAAGAGTTCTCGATTCCAGGTCACTGCAAACTACTATTCAAGAAATGAACAATGATAATAACTCAATTGAGGATTTATTAATAACCAACATTCTAAAAGCGTTCAACACTGTAAACCATAATCAAGTTCATTAGGTGATTTAAGTTTCATCATTGAATTAGAAGCATATGGAAGGCCAATGAAAAAATAAAATGAAATTAAAATGGAAAGGTTATATTAGATGAAGTCCTATAGTGACATAGACTCGATAGGAAAGGACGGAAATGGCTTAGCGTAAGGACTCTCTGACTCATCCTAGGAAACCAGAAATATGAGACTAAGCCTTCAAATTGAATTGTTGATGCACAGCGCAAAAGGATTGCTGATTCTCGCTGTAGCAAGTATTAGTAGTATATATTGTCATCGATCATTTTTCGCAGCGCATTGATGGTATTCGACAGTAGATGTCAGATGTTCATTGTTATGTTGGAATTCGCGGTAGAAATGTAGGTTGCACCTTTTGAATTTTCTTTAAGTGCAGGGTTTGGAGTAACCCTATAGATGTGATCGCGCCTCTAAAGTGAAGGCGCTAGATCCTATGGAAGTGATCGCGCCTTTATTGTGAAAGCGGTCAAAAGTAATCTTCATGACTCTAAATGAAGTCGGGGTGGTGATAGTATGATTGATGAGCTTTAGAGTAGGCTCACATTTTGTTCCTCAACTAAGCGTTCCTAAGTTATAATCTCTCGACCGGTCATGAACAGAATCGCGTGAACCTCGCTTATTAGTTTATAGAAATTATTTTTGAAATGAGAAATGGAAATGAGAAATGGGGATGGGAAATGGAAGAATGGAAATGGAAATGGGAAGTGATTAGAAATGGGTTATGATTATAAATGGGTATGATTTTGGACTAGTATGGGCTTGACCATGATGGAGGGGCCTAACTAAATGCACATGCAGACGTGGACTGGACTATGCAAGCAGACTAAATGATTAGACTTTGCTGAGTACTAGACTTTGCACTTACAATAAGCAAACTAGACTCAAAGCAGGGTAGACAAATAAAGGTGGTTAGACTTAGGGGATGAACTTTTATAGTCTGAAGACTTGACTTTTATAGTCCGTAGACTCGACTTTTATAGTCCGTAGACTGACTAAGGTTTACATATAATGCAAACTAGACCTAAGGAAATTTTATAGTCCTAAGACTCAACTTTTATAGTCCGAAGACTGACTAGGGTTTACATATAACGCAAACTAGACCTAGGGAAATTTTATAGTCCTAAGACTGAACTTTTATAGTCCGAAGACTGACTAGGGTTTACATATAATGCAAACTAGACCTAGGGAAATTTTATAGTCCTAAGACTGAACTTTTATAGTCCGAAGACTGACTAGGATTTACATATAATGCAAACTAGACCTAGGGAAATTTTATAGTCCTAAGACTGAACTTTTATAGTCCGAAGACTGACTAGGGTTTATATATAATGCAAACTAGACCTAGGGAAATTTTATACTCTGAAGACTGACTTTTGTAGTCCGAAGGCTGACTAAGGTTTACATATAATGCAAATTAAACTAGACCTAGGGAATTTTTTTAGTCCTAAGACTGACTTTTATAGTGCGAAAACTGACTAGGGTTTACATATAATGCAAGCTAGACCTAGGGAAATTTAATTTTATATCCGAAGACTGCCTTTTATAGTTCGAAGACTGATTAGGGTTTACATATAATGCAAACTAGACCTAGGAAATGAACTGGCCCTAAATGGACCTAAGATTTGGATTTGACTAGACTTAGACTTAGATTGGCATGGATTAGGAATAGACTTGGACTAGACTCAACATAAAGATGAAAATGGGCCTAGATTTTGATATGAACTAGACTTATATGGGCCAAAGATCGACTCTAATGCTAGTGAATGTATGGACTCAAATTAGACGGGCCTAGGATGAATGCAAAATGGACTCTAATGCATATGGGCCTAGCATGAATGCAAGTGGATTGGATTTGGTTGAATTGTATTGATTGAAGGTGTTTCGACTGGGATTAGAATTTTCGAAATTTGTTTTTGAAAGGAACCCCTTGTTTGTATCTTTTGTTAGGAAAAGATGATGGATTAATTTTGAAAATATTTTTTTAAATGTCGTGTGTGATGATGATTAATAAATACTTTTTGAAAAAGGTAGAATAGAAATGGGTGTAGGATTGATTTTGAAAAATATAAGTTTTTAAAATTGATTGAATATGGTAAGGTAAGATTGATAGGGAAGATTAGTTGAACAGCAGGGAGAAGGTAGACATGCATGATAATTTTAACTCTACCATGACCAGACTCGACCTTGCATGAAAAGACTGATTTTTTTACTTGAATTAGACACCTAGAATGACCATGTTTTTTTAAGCGAATGCAGACATACAAACATAGGACTGAACATAGGATAGACCACCACCACGACTAAATCGACGACAAGCATGTGATGCACAGACTACGTGTCGTGCAGCATTGCTGCGCGCGGTGCATAGTCGTGCGTCAGGGGCGGGCGTGGTGCGCCAGGCGCAACTTAATGCGCTTGGCGCACTACTCCCCTAAGTCGATGTTTTAGCCAATTGACGAACTTTTGTTTGTTATTTAGACGCGATTCTAGGTACGACGCATAATAATGACAATTTGACTAGTTAATAACAGGCAAAATTGCAATCACAAGCAAATGTCATATAACATGGATGCAAAAGTTCTCAACCTAAAGTCCAGTTCTATGTTTGAAACTATGATCAGGTTTAGGTTAAGTCTGAATGGTCCATGACTAAGAAATTGATCCCACGCTTCGTACCTCTGCTTAAAGAGGAGGCCACGTGTAAGACGCACTCCAGTTCTCAAGTCAGGAACAAGAGAACAATGTCATGGTTGGGTAGGTTTGCTTATGACTAAGATCTAACACTATCGCTCATGAAGCTTTTTGGAAGGACAAAGCGCAAACCACCCGGAGGTGGTCTCACGCATAGAACATGCGCTAATGAGGCAAGGTAGATTGTCCTTATGGTGGCTTAAACAATAGCCATGCATATGCAAAACAGTAATGTCATTCTAAAGCATAAAAATAGTATGAATCGTATTTTTCGAGTTTCGCCTACTCATTTAAAAAAATTAATTTTTTAAAATCCTCCCCAGCAGAGTCGCCAAATTGTAGGCGTGTTTTTATTTCGCCTACGCGGGATGATCGCGTATTAGATTTGACTACCCCACTGTAAAGGTTTTGTATTGAAAATTGTAAATTGTTTTGAAGTGGCCAACAAGTCTTCAAATGAAGACTCATAAACCTAATTGGATATGGGAAATCGTAGGGACAAATTAGGGACTTATCCAATGTAGATTTCCCCGCCCTGACTCCGTAGATGGTCAAAATGAACCAAAGATTGAGTTAGGGGGTGAGGGTACAACACAGTCAGGAACCATATGTTGCCCATTGCTGGCGTCTACTAAATATCGATTCATGTCAATGTTTGTGCAAAAGAATAACCAAATAATATTTTAAGCACCCTAAAAATAATTTAGTCTAGGTTGGTTCAGGAAGACTATTTTTTAATGATATGTTATTATGCAATCAAATTACAGGGAACCTAGCAAGTTATCCAAATTAATCTGATTAATATTAGAACAGTTCTTTAAGTCTTTGATTAGCAAAAATAACATGTGGGTTATAAAAGCAATAAAGCAGGACAATCATATAATATGTATAGAACAATCAGGCAAGCATATAATAATGTATGAAAATAAATAAAAAGAAGGAAGGATTAGAATACACAATAGAACGATTTTATATCAAAGATCTACATCATGAAATAAATGGTTGGTAACTTCAATATAAAAATAGAGAATTTATTCAAGGACCCTCAGGATTATACCGTGGCTTGGGTCTGCGAGATTGGCAACCTTCGGGACGAGCAATCGTGAAGCCTGAAAATATGAATGTGTATGAAAGATTTGAATGTATGTATGAAGATATGTGTTTGTATGTTTGTAGATTTGAAAAGTATGGAGTTTTGTAGAGAGGTTCATAAATATATTTGTAGAGCTCGAAGTGTTAAGTGTGAAAATCCGTTCTGAAATCAGTAGGGAAATCAAGTGTATTTATAGGAAAAACGAAACTGCGCTTCACACGCCAGCTACGCCAGGTGCAAGCTAATGTGTCACGTGCAAATACACGTGTCAAGCGCAGATTAGCGTGCCTGACGCGGCATGCCCAGTAGAAAGCGTACACATGGTACGCGCTTTGAAAAAGATAAGAAAGAAAAAGATGCCTCTCGCACAGAGAAGTGCGCTTGGCGCATGACTCTATATGAGTCACAAATCCACGTGGCAGTTTTGTGCGCTAGGCGCACGCTTACGTGACAAATACGTGGAAGGAGACGTGCGCTCGGCTCACGTCTGTGCGCTCATCGCAGGCTGGTGCGCTCGGCGCACCGCCTTGCTTTTGACACGTTTTGACAGTTTTCTTGACAAAAACGCGGTTTAAAGATTTTCTTTTGTCTTTTAACTCCGGAAATCTGATTTTACGGGATAAAATCCGATTTTAATTATAAAAATATCTTTGAAAATATTTATTTTATTTAAAATAAAACAATTAATTATTATTAAACAATTAATTGGGCTTTTCAAAGGATTGGACTCAAAATATAATTAATCATCATGAATAATTAATTGGGCTTTAAAACAGGACTTTACCACTTTTTCGAAATAGTTTTGGGATGGCTCCTCGGACTGCTCTCCCCTTGAGTCGGACCAATTAAGACCACGGTATGTTTCATCATCAGATCCTTAAATGAGAAGACACGATTATGTGTCTACAATCTGGCATTCATCTTATCTTCTATCATCTTTGGCATAAGGGACACAAATAAAATATGGTTGCATAGAGACGCGAGTATCCCATTTATTAGAAGCACTCGCCTAGCGGGTGATATAAAGCCAAATGTTTCCAATCCCCCACCTTTTGTTGGATTTTATCTAGTAGGGCTGCAAACTTACTCGTGCTTCTGCCATCCACCTCGACGTTACATCCCAAACATATCCCTAAGCTGTCCTCCAAAGGTGTCTCGATAATACTTCTCATAAATCTCCTGAATCATGAGGGTGTATGAGGGTTGAATATGATCATTGACTTATTATATTTAATGACAAATGATAGATATATAGAATAAAGATAGAAAAATTACTCCCGCTCTTTCTTCCTTGCTCGTAGAGCAATTAAGTGAGCTTTAGAAAAATTACTTATGCTCTTTCCTTACTCGTAGAGCAATTAATTGAGCTTTCTTAATTTTTTATGTACTTACCTTGAGAAATTATATACTAGTAAAAGCACTTAAGAGCGATGTGATATCCGACATAATATTAGAAATATGTTAATAATGAATAGTGTGTCTGGGCTATACAATTCCATGATCAGTTGGGCACAATCTGTACAAACTTCCCGCTTCAAGCAGAAGCTAAGTCATTATTGCAGGCCCTATAGCTGATGATTCACATGCAGATTCTCTTTGGACTTGAAAGTGAAGTTTCTTAGTTTCATCTCCTCGTGACTCCACATGAAGGTGGCTTGAAATTGAATTTTCCCACCACGTGACTAAAAAACGAGCTTATAGCTAGAACAAGCAAAACCAACTAAGTGAAGATTTTGGCAACTTTCATACCAACATTCCATAACTCTCTTTCCTCTTTCCCCTCTCCTCCTTCCTCTATGATATCATCCTCTTTTGGTTTGAGTACCCAACGGCCAAGACTAGTCATTTACATATTTCTAATATTATGTTTGGATATCACATCGCTATTAAGTGTTTTTACTCAATGGCGGAGCTAGCAACTTATTCAAGTGGGTTTAAGTCAATCAAAATTAACTCTTACATAAATATAGACAAAATCATTTAAACAAGTTTATAATACTTTTTTGGCCATAAAAACATTAAGCTTGAAGTATATAACACTACAAATTTATTTCATAAGTTTATAAATTAGCAATTGAATATCTAAAACTTTAAATTTTGACAAATACTAGATATTTATGTTTATATTGCATATATATATTTCACATATATTATTGTACATATAGCATACATATATTGCAGTAGTATAAGTATGTGTATCTTAATTTAAAGGATTTGTATCTTAAGTTGGGTCAATAAACCTCGTTGCCATATATATATATATAAAAAGATGAGTCTTATATGAGAATATATATATATATATAATATAAATAATATATAATATATATATATATATATATATATAGAATTGAGTTCGAGTAAGGAAGTTTTACATGAGAAGTGAGAAGAAATTCTAACCCTTAGATCATGTTTCATTTAATGGCCAAGATTAAAAACTTAAAAAAACTAAAACCCCAAATTTTAAACGCTTCTCACGCATAACCTACTTTCTCTCTCCTCTCTCCTCTCTCTCTTATTTCGGTTCTCTACTTTCAATCCATGATAGGTTAAATTTTTCTTTTTCAATATCAATTCAGTGAATTTCGTCCCAAATTATTCGTGAAATTCGACACTCAAGATTAGTTCAATAGACCCATACAATATGGGAGAAGAAGGTTAGTATTTTGTTTAATTTTTCGTTTTTGTTTAATTTTTCCTCTTTTTTTTAGAATTTTGAAATTGTTGGTATATTCGAAATTGTTGCTATACTCAAGATTATATTCGAAATTGTTGCTGTTGTTGTGAAACGAATTTTGATTACTGTATGGGGACTGGCGGTCGTGGGACTTCAATTGTTTGTTCTGCAATTTTAACGCCGACTAAATCTTTTGAATTGATCTTGTTTTTGTTTTTTTACACCATGAATCGATCTTGTATCTCCTAAATTAACGCATACAATTGGACTAAAGAAAGTTGAATGATCTGATGATACAATTTTGTTATCGAGAAAGAAAATCACTTTAGCATGCATGCACATTGACAATCAATTACTAATATTTGTGATGTTGACAGTAAGAGTTCTCAATTGTCTTCTTGGTATAATTAAACATGTTGACTCAATCCAAGAACAAAAATAACTATATAATTGAATAGTGGTGATTAAGTCTTCTAACTTTTGTCACTTTGCATTTTAGAGATCCATGGGGTATATAAACCTAGTATCTATGTCACTGATGAGTTATTATGAGACAGATCTTGATTCTCTGTGTTTTCTTAATTCGATAAAAAAATTCACATTTTAATCGCAAAATTACGTATAGTAACGTTCTTTTTTACTGGTTTGATTTTTCATTTTTGTTGTTGTGTTATGCATTATATCATATTGTAATTGTGGAGGCGTTGTTTCGTCTATGGTTCTTCACTTGTAAAATTTGGGAGCACTGTAAGTTATACTTACTTTTAAATTATGATTTTCACTTTGTAATCATGTTTACTTTGTTCAATTTGGAGTACCTCCATGGTCTAAATAAGAAGTTCACGGCCATTAAGTTTTCCAAATTCGACTCCATTATTAATACACGGCGCCCACGCACATTATCAGACTATCACAAAGTACATTAGGCAGTTCTGATTTTAATTCTTAATTGATGTTTTTAAATCCTGTGTTGTATCTATGTGATCGAATTTAGAAAAGATAAACCTGAATCATATTTGGTAAACACTACATATAAAAGAAAGCCATAGTCATGAGTCATGTGAGTGTCTTTTACTGTCTGCTAATACTGTTTGCAAGGATGTTGCTGGCTTTTTGGGCACATCATGTTTGAACACTTTAAAACCTATTAGCTCAAATGGAAGAGCATTGTGCTATGCACAAGATGTGGGTTCGATTCCCACATAGGTTATGAAATGACTCTTGTTACAAGTTAGAAACCTAAAATATAGAACAAATTGTTGTCTACAATTGCACTCCTGTAAATTTTAAGTAGAGTCGAACTTGTTTTCTTATTGTGATTCAAGCTAGTGTAATTTATTTCTTCTTTTACCACCTCAATATATAAGGGAGAAAAATTACATCCTAAAAACTGAACAAGACCATTAAAAAAAGCATATAAAATAATAAAAGCTTGTGTGGGAGTCGAACCCACATATTTTTGTGTTTGCACACAAAATACTCGCCAATTGAGATAACAGGCTATCAAGTTGCAACATTTGATTAAAGTTATATAAACAAGTAGTTAGAGTTACGGCAACATTTAATTAGAGTCATAGGAAATAAAAGTTAGAGTTACGGCAACATTTATTTAGAGTCATAGGAAATAAAAGTTAGAGTTATGCAAACATTTGATTAAAGTTATAGGAAGTAGAATTTATAGTTATGCAAACATTTGATTAGAGTTATAGGAAGTCAAAGTTAGAGTTACATCAACATTTGATTAGAGTTACATGAACCAAGATTTAAGAGTTGAGCGAACATTTGATTAGAGTTGTATAGACTAGTTGTTAGAGTTATGGCGACATTTGATTAGAGTTTTATGAATTATAGTAGTTAAGAGTTATATGAACTAATTATTACTTTCTAGTTCCTATAACTCTAAACTAGTGTTCTCATTTTCATAACTCTAATTACTATTGCATAAAACTCTAAACAAAGTTGGTGTAACTCTAGTAAGTATCTTCTATAACTATAAAGAAGTGTTGTCATAACTCTAATTACTACTTCCTATAACTCTAAAAAAGTGTTGCCATAACTCTAAATACTACTTCCTATAATTGTAAAGACAAGCACTTAAGCACTTCCAAGGTTCCTAGTAAGTGCCCTTTACAAGTACCTATAACTAATACTTCCTATAACTCCTATGAAGTGCTTCTATAACTCTAATTACTAATTTATATAATTCTAATAAAAAACGTTGACATAACTCCAAATACATGTTCCTATAATCGTATACAAAAGTTGGCGTAACTCCAATTACAAGTACCTATAACTCTAATTTACTGTTTCCATAACTCTAACTATTAGTTTATATTACTAATCAAATATTGGCATCTCTTAGTACTACTTCCTATAACTCCTATAGGCTACTTTTATACCTCTTATTAATTTATATAACTCTAAGCACAAGAAAATAACACATCTTTCTATAGAGAGTTGGAGTTTATAATACTGATTCGAAGAAATCATAAGCAAAAATCAGTATAACTACATTGAAAAGCAAACTAATGGAGTTATAGGAAATTTGAAATAATAGTCCAGTCATACAAATGTTTATACCACTAACTACAAATGTTACTAACGGCGGCCATAGCATATTCGAATAATAGTCCAGTCATACAAATAATAGTAGCGAACCATAGCATATTCGAATTACCCACCCTCAAATGCTCTACTATTATTACTTGTAGAAGAAGAGAGACAACCCACCAACACATTAAATAATAAAAGATTGCCATCAAGAAAATGTTGTAGAAACAAACAATAGACTCAAAAAATGAACAACAAATTCGCAAACAACGTATATTTGCCCAACTTACAAGCAATCATTTTAGAGTGCAATACTCAAGGAACTATGAAAGAAACATGATTATGGAGAAGCAAAGAAAAATTCGTCAACAACGTATGAAGAAGCAACAAATTTTCGCAGAAAAAAAAAAAAAAAACTCCACCAAATTTTCGAAAAGAGAAGCATACAAATTTCTGAAAATAAACTAACCTTCATGCGATGTGGTAATTGACTCCATGAAATTTCTGGGCAAAAGGAGATGACAGGAGAGACGTACAGTTGGAGGTGGAGTTATTTTTCCACGTACAGTTGAAGGAGAAAAGAGGAGAGAGAAAATTAGGTTTGAAGGGATGATTAAAGGTAGTTTAAAGTTAATATTAGTTTTTAAATCTTGGCCGTTGATAGGATCTAATCTAAGGGCAGTGATTCTTTCTCATTTCTCACCTAATTTCCCTTCTCACATGATCTTGCCTCTATATATATATATATATATATATATATATATATATATATATATATATATATATATATATATATATATATATATATATATATATATATATATATATATATATATATATATAAGTGAGTTCATATGAGAATGGATACTTGCATATATATATAAAAGTGAGTTCATATGAGAATGGATACTTGCATATATATATATAAAAGTGAGTTCATATGAGAATGGATACTTACATGAGAAATGAGAATGGATTTTACGCGCTATAACTCTAATGAACAAGTGATGTAACTCTAATGAAAAAGTGATGTAACTCCGAAAAAAATATTAGAAAAAAATAATTTCTAAAAAAATAATTTTTTTTTTGGGCTCGAAATTTTTTCGAGGGTATAACTCTAATGAACAAGTGCTATAACTCTAATCCAATTGTGTGGTTGAGATTCATTCTCATTTCTCATGTAAGGAGACATTCTCATATGATCCTTATATATATAGGGTCAGGATCCGGTGAGAATGGGTCCTTATGTGAGAACATATATTATATGCGAGAGCAGATTTATGTTTAGAACATACGCATCACTTTTTAAAACATACGCATCACTTTTTAGAACATATGCAATACTTTTTAGAACATGCTTAAATTTTTGTTTTTAGAACATATTCAACACTTTTTAGAACATATGTTATGATTTTTAGAACATGAACACATCTTTTTACGTAAGAACCTAATCAACACATATACATATATTGATATATACATGTTATAAATTTTCAAGCTTATGTCCTAAATTATTTCAAGTATGTTCTAAAATATTTTAAGTGTGTTCCAAATTATTTCAAGTATGTTCTACATTATTTTTAACATGTTCCAAAGGAGAAAGTAAGTAATTATCAAATAATTCCGAGAAATTTCGGTGTGTTTTTGGTAATTTTCAGTTGATTTTTGTTTCTTTTTTATTCCAAAATAATGCAGAAATGAAGGATACAGTACTATTCATATTTATTTTTTTCATAAATTTATAAATTAGGAACATCAAAAATCTAGTGCGACTATTTAGAACACGACAAGAACTATATAGATCACAACAAGAAATATTTAAAACATAACAAGAACTATTTAGAACACAGTAAGAACTATTTAGAACACAACAAGGACTATTTAGAACACAACAAGGATTATTTAGAACACTAGAAGAACTATTTAGAACACTAAAAGAAGTATTTAGAACATTAGAAGAAGTATTTAGAACATATGTTTTACCATATTTAGAGCATAAGAACAACCGCGTAGAACATCCTTTTTTTATTATCAACAAAATAAGCACAAAATTAACATGGGACAAAAATATGTTATGAAATATATGCTCTAAAAATTTAAGTATATACTTCCTCAAAAAAAACTTAAGTATGTTTCCTCAAAAAAAAAAAAAGTTTAATAAGTATGTTGTTTTAAAAAGTGTTGTGTATGTTCTAAAAATATAAGTATGTTTCCTTAAAAAAACATTAAGTATGTTTCCTAAAAAAAATTAAGTATGTTGTTCTAAAAAGTGTTGCATATGTTTTAAAAAGTTAAGTATATTTCCTAAAAAAAAGGTTAAGTGTATTGTTCTAAAATGTGATTGCATATGTTCTAAAAAGTGCGTCACATTTTCTAAAAAGTTAAGTATGTTTCATAAAAAGAATTAAGTATGTTCTAAAAAATGATGCATAAGTCAATAATAATGACATGAAAGATACATGACATCAAACCAATTAAAAAATGACATAAAATAGCTTCAAAATGATACGAAATACGTCAATAATGACATGAGATAGCTTTTATATGACATGAAACACTAATATTAGTTCACACATGTAAGATGTTGTTACATAATAACTTATGGAATAACGTTACACGTAAATCGCACTCTTTTCTTTAACACAATTTTTATATTTGTTGGGGAAAAAGCAATCTATCTATACTAATATATTAAAAGTGTTACTAACAGGAATTGTGCCACGTACGCTATTCCTGTAGCTGACTTCACGTACTCCACATACATTAAAAAAATAGATTATGCATGGTATAAAGATCCGATCCTACGATCTCAAGCTCAGATATTCATATGCCTTAACCACTAAACCAAGTAATATTTGATGTTATAATTTCAATGTAAAATACTAATAAATGAAATATATAAGATACTGGAAGATACATCAAAAAAAATCTGTTAATGACCCCACTTGGACGAAAAATTGGAAATAATCCGTCATCAAGTGATAACCTTAGTATAATTACATTCGAGTAAATGGGCTAGACTCTAATTACTAACTAGTGGCATTGGGTCGAAAATCGAAAGGGTTTAAAAGGGGTTTATTTGTTTCCATTATGTTTGTTCCTCTCTCCTAGAACAAAAACCCTGCACTTCCATTTTAATTAGTGCTTCTTCTTATAAATTCATTCAACTATTGAGAGAAAATGGGATGGAAAGCAGCTCAAAAACTCATCAGGAATTGGAAGATTGTGAGAGGAGATAATGTAATAATTAATTATTACCTTTTATTTCTTTTTCTTTATTCTGTAATTCAACGGATTTAGTTTTTCAATTTTGTTGTTGAATTTGTGTTTGTTGAAATTTATACACAGGTGATGATAATTAGGGGTAAAGATAAAGGCGAAACGGGTACCGTCAAGCGTGTCGTTCGATCTCAGAATCGTGTCTTAGTTGAAGGAAAAAATCTTGTAAGATTCTTTCTTGATTTTGTTTTGGATTGAAAGATTTGCATACAGTTGAAATGTTATGATGGAAATGAATTCCTTTGAAGTTTTGCTGAATACTTCAAATTTACAAACACTGTGATTTAGAAGATTGAAGAGAGAGAAAGAAAGAAGACCTTGAGAAAGTTTTCACGACGAAACTTGAAAAATCCGTGCATATGGATGATCTAAATGGAGATATAATGTCAGATTATTATTATTATAGTTAAGTAGTAATTATAGATGATTTTGAAGAAAATTGTGGAGAGGAGATAGAGAAAACCTGATTGAGTTTGTCAATGGATAAATTAGTGGTTTTAGAGATTGTAGTCTTCGACTTCGAGTTGGAGTTTTTTTGGAGTTGAGGTTTGTTCCCATTTTCTCTGTTTTTCCTAAGCTTTCCATCTTTGATTCTTTCTTCGTTTATTTAGGGTAGTGTAACTAGACTGGCAGAGAAATTAGAAATAGCAGACTCGGGAGACGAGACTTGCAAGATTCAAGAGAAGTTTCTAATTTCAACTGAATAAGTGGTTGTTTGGTATACATGGGAATTTAATTCCTATAGGAAGTTTCATTTCTTAGGAAGTTATTTCCCTTTTGTAATTCCTAGGAGATTGACTAATGTGTTTGGTTGACATCAAGGAATTTGTAATTCCCATGAATTGATGTGGGAATTTTGAATGACCAAGGGAGGCTAGGTAAATAAATTCCCATGTTTTGTGGGAATCTGGTAAGTAGTAGAATGATTGAATTCAGAAACTATAACTTGTCTATTATACACCTGGGTGTACTAAGATTGATGTATTCTCGCCCAACTGTTTGGTGCACCCTTCTTTCTCCTTCATCTCTCTGCTGTATGAACAAAACGGAAGGATAGCCATGAGGTAAGTTCAAGCACTCTATTGATGCCCGAGCAATTTCTCTCAGATGCTAGAGCAAAGACAAAACATCATACGAGGTTTTTTCTATGTAAATTAAAGTTGTCCCTTACATTTTTCTAGTTCTGTTTTGGACCACAAGGCCACCACAAAACACCAATTTTTTGGCTACCCGTTGATGCCAGAAAATACCATCCGTTAGCCGCAAAAGTTTAGTGTTTGAAGCCCTTAAACCTGCCCTTATTTTCAGTCTCACTTTCTTGCACTGCTTCTCTTTCTGCCCTTATTTTCTCTCTCCCTGCTTGTGGCACCCGCTGCTGCTTGGTTGATTCGTGGTGGTGAGGGGGCAATGAGGATAAAAGAGGGATAAAGAGGTAAAAAGAAGGGAATAAATCTCAGGTGAGGGGCAGCATTTGATATTCGGTTAAGACACCTGATGTCAGCAATTGGTACGATTTTGCAAGAATTAGTATCTTAAAAGGTAGTTAATGCACAAAATAACTTTTTGCAAGTTATTTTTTTTTATAAGAAGGCACTTATTTAAAGTAGTTCTTGGTAAATTTTCCTTGGAATATATAGTCGTTTAAATTGCAGGTCCCATTTTCGTAGAATGTATTGGGTTACACATATATGTACTGGTATGTGGTTTGAGTTCTTGCTCAATTCCTTGAATGGATTGCAGGATTGAACATACTAAATGATGATATCATTATTTAACTTTAAGGAGTGTTTGGTTGAGAGGAAAGCATTTTCCTCAAAAAGTGGTTTTCCCATTATTTTTTGTTGGAAGTTTGTGAAGGGTGGAAAATAGTTCTTCCAAGGGATGGAAACCATTTCCCTTACTAAACGAAGGATATCAAATTTCTCTCATTATCCTTTACCTTCTTTTATTTTTTTGTTGCTCCTATTTATACTTCCCCTTCTTAAATTTTCCATTTTTCTACAATTGGATTTAACTTGAAAAATGATTTCCATGAAAAATCAAATTCCATTAAAAAAGTTTCAGTCCAACCAAAAAGAGCCATGAGGAATGTGATCAAAATTCAGATATACATTTGCATGTCGCTGTTTTCTTAAACTTCTTTTGAATGTCTGCATGGTGTAGTATATTCCTTATGCTTCTATTTTCTCTTTTTTTCTTGAACTTGCCAGGTCAAAAAACACATAAAACAAGGGCAAGGTCATGAAGGTGGCATTTTTACAGTTGAAGCTCCACTGCACGTTTCAAATGTGCAAGTTGTTGATCCAGTTACCGGGTATATATCCAATTGGTCAATTCTCTCCAAGACTCCAACGACCTACTAGTTACTATGCATATAATAGATTCCAACTGTATATTTGACTGATGTTCTTTTGTGCAGAAAACCTTGCAAGGTAGGGATTAGATATCTAGAGGATGGTACAAAGGTTCGAATCTCAAGGGGTATAGGAGCATCAGGGTCTATAATCCCTCGCCCTGAAATTTTGAAGATAAGGACCACGCCAAGACCTACTGCTCGTATGTATCTGATTTTCACATTCTGCAATCCGCTGTCCTTGTTTGACATTTTATACTTACGCCATCTCAATTGAACATGGTATAATTGACTTAATGGTCAATTTTAATTAGCTTTAACCATTATGTTCCATCAATATATCGTTACTCATTAAACAAGTAGTAAATGTTGCAAAATCAATATTTGAAAGAAGTTCAGCAATTTTGATAAATTAGTATAGAAAGCTAACAAATTTTGACGATAAAAGTGAAATTTGGTAAATTGTTTGCGATGGAGGTACTAGAAGGTTTTTCATCTGATGATTGTTTGCTAAGAGCTCTTTGTTGCAATAATACGATAGTGGCTTTTTCTTTATGTTGCAATTAGGGCCATTATGTGGAACTTCTTGTCATTTAGGTTGACTAAGTTAGGCTATGTTTTTTTCAATGCAGAAAAAGTTTTAAGTTCTTGGGGTTAAGTTTGTTCAGATAAAGACCATTAAGCTCAACTGAGGCTTAAGAAGTTCAATTCACGATTAAATGTAAGTTGAGCTTAGGGCTCATACCATCATACGTTTAGATAAGATGAAATAAAACCTAAAGAGTTAAAATAAAATGTGGGCAGAGATTTAGAGGTATTCAGGTGGAAGAAGCATAGCCTTATAGAAAGATAATGGTCATAGTATTCTCAAAGAATTCTAAAGATAATGTTCAGCATGATTTACTGAGTAAAGATTTTTACAAGAAATTGGTCGTGATGGGGTATAGATTAGGAAGAGATGATAACAGATGAGAGAGATAAAAACTTGGTAAAATTCCAGGAACATATATATTGAGCCCATCTGTAGGAGCTATGTGAGTGCTTTTAATACGTATCTGTCAGGACTGATGAAGCAGATTCCTACAAAAATTGCTGTTCATGAGCATATATAGGACCCTGCCAAATTGCCTCTGGAAGCCTTAAAAGTCGAACTTCCTTTTTCCAAATGTTCCAATTTTGATTCTGCCATTCTTGACCTGTCTTTTACTATTCAGCTGTGAAATATCAAAGAAAAGAAATCAATGTGAAACAGATTGTTCAAGCTTTTCTGATGAGCGAATGAATAGTTTACAATGAAACCTGCTGGATAATTGCTTTTACAAAAATCTATGGGAAGTTTCAAATAAGAGTTGCAGTTGCAAATATCTAAATTCTATTTTAAAAAATCTGTCAGGCTCTGAATATGCGTGCATAATACACTACTCTCTTCTTCCAAAAATAATTGTTGTATCTATTTAATAATAACTGTTAATGGGAAAAACCTCCAGAGTATGCTACTTTTTCCACTGAAAGAATATCTATTAAGTTAGATGCATTTGTCAAAAGATTACCATTACAAGAAATGTGATGAAATTAAGAAAGAAATGAATGATAGGTAACTTTCTAACTTTGGCCTTACATATTAAAATACAAAACTCACCTTCCCAAAGCCATGTTATTTCAATGGATTTTGATGGAGGATTTTGTTTAGTCTCTTGCACATTGTGATGATAGTTTTAAGAAGCATGTAGAAACCTTGAACATTTATTTCTTGAGGGAGAGAGTACCTGATAAAGGGTCCGGCTTTTCTAATCATGGAGCCTCCAGACTACCAAAAGGAAGTATACTGTAAAAGGACAGATACAAAAGCTTGACATTTTCGTTTCCTTTTTCCCTAGTTGCATTTTTCATTTTTCCATTGTGCTGTATATTACTCGATTAAGAGCTTATACAAATAATGGATTCTACTCTGCCCAAGGGCAGTGATTTAGAATTATTACTATGGTAAAAAGCAACTACTGCAAGCAAGTTAGCATTATCTTTGTCCACGTCTGATATCAAGAGCTTGTAAAATGTTGCTGATATTCAGATTGTAGGGCTATCTATCTTGTGCTTCTCTACTTGTTTGCTTATACCTTTCTTTCTCATGCAGCTGGTCCTAAGGATACCCCGTTGGACCTTGTCCTGGAGGAGACATATAATCCTAAAACTGGAAAGGGCATGCCAGATCTATAAGGGGCTGAATCTGTAGATGGTTCAGATGGAAAAAGTATTGGCTCAAGGACTTACTGACTGCAAAGTTGATATTTTCATATGTTGATGCAGTAATTTTCTCCACCTGATATAATGCTTCATGGTGGTTAGTTCTAATAATGCCTTGTGGTGATTGATTTTGATGTAGCTTGTGTATGCTAAAAGAGATTGTGCAAGTGATCTGTTTCTTTGCAGAGTGAGCAGTTGTGTTGGTTTTTTGTTTGAGCATTGCCCAAATGCTAAAATATGCAGTAACAGGGATATCTTAGAAACAGAAGGGATATATAGTGTTTTTTCCCCTTATTTTTATTATCTTCTGGGAGTAGAGGTTTGCAGACTCTGGGTGAAGCTTAGTAGTGGAAGATTTTTGTTTATGACAATTAACAACCTACAGTTTCTTGTTTTGCTTTTACATGGTGTTTCGTACATCAGACGAAGATCATGGGGATTAGAAAGTGGAATGAGGACAGAGAATTTGATGGGACAAGGATAAAATGATATTTCCTCTGTTTTCTTTCACTTGCAACTGTTGAGATTTTATGCTATTCATTTGCTTGCATTTGACCACCTTTAATGATCTATATGTAAGGGAAAATATAGTTACATGAAATCTTGTTAGATTCGTCTCAATGTATATTTTCACAATATCTAATTTTAATAATTTTTACATATCTATAATTAAACATATGAAGAGTTTAAGTTATGCATTGGTGAACTTGAAAGTCAAAATATTACGAGTAAAAGATAATGGAGGAAGTATATCTTGTATTCGGTGTGTATCAGTAGTAAGTTGGAAGTACATAGCAAATCTATTAGAATAACCTTACTAACTCCCCCCCTTCCGTTTCACGAAGAGGAAAAATGTATTTTCTCTTCAGTCCTCAGTCCTCACCCCTTCCCCTTGTACTGGCACCCTAGGTGTAGATTTGGTAGGACAATCATGGATTTTTATCCCTATTCCTATCTCTATTGGAAGAGAATATCATTATCGCTACAAACAAACAAGGGGGTAACTAAATTATGAGTCAATTTGGTACCAAATTCAGACTTGGTACCAAAAACACTTCTAATCTGCGACCAGAGTACAAGTAAATTTGATACCAAATCTAAACTTGGTACCAAAGTTTAACTTTGTACCAAGTTGACTTCATTGTGGTATCAACTTAACTGTCCAATGCATAAAATTACGAGTGTGCTCGTGTTGGAGTCTTTGAAGACTCCAACAATTACACGTTTATACAACCTCCACAGTCCACACTATTATAGCATGCCTATGTCATACTGTTTTCCATGTTGCATGGTGACATGCCTCATACTGACCATGCTTAGTGCCTAGTCACCATTGTCATATGTGAATGGTACTATATGATCATTTTTTTTTCTTTTTCTTTTAGTTCCATACTCGTTGTGGACTTATCTCAGTAAAAATGTCTTGAATCAAATTCATTCTTTGTCATTTTACCTTATTCCACGGGTATACAATTATATCATATACTGAACTCTAGTATTATAATTTGAATGCCACCCCGTTGCTTCCCCAGTTGAAGGCAAACCTTTAATGGCTGCAAAGCATCATACTATGTGAATTCAGCTATAAATGCACATCTCCTTTGTCATTTCACCTTCTATTCAAGTTAATACTCCCATCATGAACACATAGTGGAGAAAACAAATACAGTAAATTTCCAACAGCAAAGGTCAACAATGGTCACGGGAGATCGAAACAGGGAGATCAAATAACTCCGCATCCCTTCAGTCCTCAAAAACCCCGTATATAATGGGCATAACGTGCCAACTAGGTCCTCTCTCCTTTTTGTCCCCAAGTCCACACTAAGTCTAGTGTGAACAAGTTCATTTAAGATTTTTACCTCTTTCTCTCTCTCTGGTAATGAGCACCTTGAATATTGTTAGTGTATAGCCAACAAAATTTTACAGATCAAACTTTCATGAATTATCAGTAAGGACGGGGTGAGGCCTTGCCAAGCATCCCATGTAGCACATTCCCGATAGATACTGGAAAACTTTGAAGTATTTACTAATGACGTGCTTATGACAATTCATTAAAAAAACCGTATACTTCTATGTTACAAAGTACTTCTATTCCACACCAGGAAATGGGCGGCTGAACCAATTCTAAAGCGTAAAACATCATATGCACACATCTTGATACGAAGCTTACATAAGCTTAACCAGCATGGTCCCGCGATAATGTGATTTTAGTAGTGACAAGGTCTTCTTCACATCTCTCTGTTCTGATCTACAAAGTACAACATGCAAGCACCGATAATTCTGCAGGCTGTGATGGAAGTTGAAATAGGATAAGTGCAGGATGATTAAAGAGTACAGAAAACAGAAGTAGGGGAATAACTACCTAAAAGTCTGGAATTCATGACATAGATGCAAGCTCAGGCACGAGTAATAATTATGACTTGTTACAGTCCAAAGGCCACTCTCTGCACAAAGTCTGGGCGCCTTTTCGTAGGCATTCGAAGTAGTCCAGTAACCTGGAGCTCTGAAACTCCCTTGCAGAAACGTGCTCTTTGAAAAACAAGATTAAGGATATCAAAGCCAAAAAAATTCTGAACTTACGGGACCATTCCCAGTGCAAGAAAAACATCATTAGAATCATGAATAAGCAGCAATTGGCATAAACCCAAAAGGTAAAATATTTACCCTATGCTTTATCATCTCTTGGGGTTAGTAGTAAAAGACATTTGAAGCTAAACAGAATTATAAATTAAAAAAGCCATAACAGGCTACAAGTAGAGACACGGCCATGAAATCTCTAATAAATAAGCAAATCCATAGTCCTATAACTCTGTAAGTGCACATCGACAACATAAGAATGACAAAGAGACAGAAATACAATTAAGAATGATAAAGGATACTGAATTGCCGCTGCACTGTAGCTATCCGAATGTTCAGGAATTTTCTTTTTCTTAGGTGTTGAAGAATGCTTTGACTTACTCCTAGCTTTGATCGATGGATTTACAAGAATTGCCTTAAAAGACTGGAACCAATCGTGAACATTAATGATATCACCATGCTCTTGAGCCAGAATATACCTTGACAGGAGAAATTGCAAATTAAGTAATAGTACAAAAATATCACATAATATGTCTTCTGAATAATTTGAATACCAAATTCACAGTTTTAAATTGATGTACGTTAATAAATACAAGGAGAAAACTGAAGTTCTGTTGGAGTTCTCTCACTGAAGCAGCCACCACCAATCGTAACTTGACCCAATATATAGTATAGTCTTGCAAAAAAAACAACTAAAACTCCTCCCAACCAACATCCTACCACTAGAGGATTTTGAAGTTCCATGTTGTACAGATCGGTCAGTGCCTTAGCTCATATAAGCAGAAGGTTGTTGTCTTGTTGACCAAAACATCCTTTATTTTTAGAGAAAAAATGAAAAGAAAAGGAGTAGCAAAGGAAATCCGGTAGAGACAAGGCAACACTTTTACTAAATGTAGAAGTAGACTAGCTGCAGCCTGCAGCAGTAACAAAGGCTACTTTTAAGAAATTGGAAACGGAAGGAATTAGATAAGAGCAAAAAATTACACAAGTACAAAAATGAGACAGATACAACAGCTTAATTTCCACTACTGAACAGGAGACATTAGCAACTACTTACAAAATTGAAGTGTCATGAAGAGATGGCAGCAATCTGCTTTCTCTGGTACTGCAGCAGCCGCAGCGCAAATATTTACGGAACTCCAGCAGATCAGCTTGAATTCTTTTTCTAGGATCACCCAGTAAGGCCTAACACAGATGAAAGTTGTAAAGCTTCGACAATCACAATAAGGAATGTACACAAAGAAGAATTATTTACAGACATTCCATAGCCACTAATCCAGATTTTGTCTACAAAAAGATAAAACTGTTTCCCCAGGAAAAGACAAATCACATCTACTCAACCACACAAAAGCTAATCCTATGATTCAATGCAAAAGAAGTCCATAAGAGATGCTAAAGCAAAATATTTGTTTAAAGACTTCCTCCCTGAAGTCATTCTCCTTCAGGTATATGAGCTAGAAACTTAATAAGTCATAGTTCAAGACAAATGAACTATGGTCTTAAGCAAACATAATGTTACGAGCTTTGGTGGGATATGGACTGCAAGATCTCATCAACTAGCAAAAACCCAAACTTCTTTTTTCATCATCAGTATACAGAACCAATCTTCCTCTATGAGAACCTGCAACTATAAAAGCCTTCAGGGCTAAAAGGTCGAGAAAAGACTTACTGTTTTAAGCTTGTCAACCTCCTTAAAGCACAAGATTTCGTGAAAGGGCAAAGACTCAATGGGCTTCATCTGATCTCTGGGCAGAAAACATTAACTCAATGACTGTCAGTATAGGCATATATCAAAACCTATCAAATATAAATTAGTTCATCATTTGGCATACAGATGACCCTGATGAAATTTACGAGCAAGTGAGACTGGAGATAAGAGGAAAAATTTAATCTTAACAAAAGATAGAAGCTTATTTACAGCTAAGTTTGCCAAGTTTGACGTCACTACAAACCAGGACAGGTGAAAAGTCATGTATGGATATCTATCTGGATAAATTGTCATACCCTGACAAAACAAATCTAACTAGTGATGAAAAATAGTAGTGTTTTTTTCATATCTATAGCTGCGGCGGGGGGGGGAGGAGGGAGGGGATCTAGCGTGAGTTCAGTGGATTCAGCTGAACCCACAAAAAACCTGGGGAAAAAAACAAAATATAAACAAGCAGCACGTATTAAAGCAGAATGAAACGCTTGGCTCAGTGGTAGGATAACCTATAGTCACCCACCAGATAGGTAACGGGATCAACTCCTCACTGAACTTTTGTTTTCTCCCCTTCCCTTTTCTTTTTGGCTTTCCCTTTTTTAGGCTCATTTCTTACTTTCTAGTTTAAGGAACAGACAATCTCTCTGCACGATTTCACTCAATCAGATTAGGACTTTTTGGCGATTGCCACCATAGGTTATACCACTTTTAGTTTTTACCACCACAAGTTATTTTTGCGCAATTTTCCCACCTTGATTTGTCCAAAGATTATGAACTTACCACCACATCATGTTTTCCGTCAAATTTTTCCTATGGACCGTTATACCCTTCGTTAATTCAACGGCTATTTTCCAAATAACCACGATTTTCCCTCCTTTGCCTATATAAACGCAACAAACGCACATTTGCATCCAAATTTTAGGGTTTACAAATCAGATTGCATTGAATTAGAGGTTTGCAATAGTAGACTTGGAGCTGTTTGATGAACCTTGCAAGGAAAGAATTAAATTTGAAGGTACGAATTAAGTTACTTTTCGCAATTTAGGATTTTTTTTCCAATGTGAATTAATAAAAACTTGCAATTGAGATAGAATTTGGTAGATTGCTGCCACAGATTTGAGGATTTTTCAATTGAAGTCTTTTGAAATAGTGTTCCAATGTTTTTGTTTGTAGGCAATGGGGAAGAAGACTAATCCACTCTTGTCCCCTTCAAAAGAGAAAAAATGTGTGGGATTCCTGTAGCATTTTGCAATTCCTGGACAGATGATAACCCAGGTAGAAGATGAAGATTTGATGCTAGCAAATTTTGGGAGCGAAAGTCTGGTTGGAACGGATATGGAGACAGAATGTCAAAGACAGTGACAAAGGTCGATGATGATGAAAGAGAAAGAAGGAATCTGAGATTAAAGAAAAAGGAAAATGGTGGAAAGGTGAAGAGTCATCAATGTTACAAGTGAAGTAGTGAATGAAGGTGGTGAAAGGGGGGAAATCATGCTTATTTGGGGGGTAGACGAAAAAATTGACGGAAAACGTGATTCGGTGGTAATTTTATAAGCGTTGGACAAATCAAGGTGGAAAATTGCGCAAAAATAACTTGTGCTGGTAAAAACTGAAAGTGGTATAGCTTATGGTGGCAATCGCCAAAAACTCCTTTCATTTGATTTAATATGTAGTTTAGTGTAGTTAAGATTTTCCACATGTAACGTAATATCTATAATCAATTAAAACTGACACAAAGAGAATTATTTGTTTCAACAGATAACTTATAATTTTTTTTCAACCTCCAATTGCCCATCAACCTGATCTTTTGGTATCTCTTACCATTTAAGTATGAGACAAATAGAGGAAGTAATAGACTTTCAATATAGAATTAATTTCTCTCTTAATTGGTCATACTCTAAAGCGCATTCCTATAGACTGGTAGTTTAAAAAAAATCAAAAGCAATACAAATAGGGTGTAAACATGTAACTGAAATTAAGACCCTATTTCTTCAAACGCAACAAATTTACCGAAACAAAACCAAAAAAATAGAAAAGCATATATGAGGGCCTGAGGCTGCTACGAACTCAGGTATTTTAAGCAAATTAAATCAAACAAACAATTAGTAGCCAAGATAGAATACTGTCTTGATTAACCAGTGTAATAAATAAATTACATCCGACAATTCATCTGAGAGGATTTGTTGTGCTCTCACAATGTGTTTTCTCTACTAATTATCTGAATAGTTTTCTCTCCTACCCCCTCTATATTTATAGCTACACATCATGAATCCTTACTAGCAAAATAATTAACTCTGACACATCATAGTTACCCCGATAACATAATATATTCCTTATCGCCTGTTACATAAAATATACCTCCTGTCTCTTAATACTTGCAATCGTTTGACTTTTGCATTATTCATCTATTGACTTTGACTATACCTCTTTTATGATATACTTCCTCCGTTTCTTTTTAAGTGACACACTTCTCCCTTTTATGTGGGGGCTTTTTGTGAGAAGTGTATCACTTAAAAAGAAACGGAAGTGTGTCACTTAAAAAGAAACGGAGGAAGTATAAAATAAAGATGATATTAACTAAGATGTTGTTGGATTAATCTCAATATGTATTTTTGAATATCAACTTTATATATTTTAACTAATTGATAATTAGAGATTTAAAGGTCAAAGATGTGCATTGGCAAGCGTGAAAGTGAGATGGTTGCACATATTGTGAAAGAGAGGAAGTAATTACTAATTGTAATTTATTCTCGATATTCTTCTTGGCTTTTCTCTCATAAGCAAAATGAATAGGAGGCCTAATATGTGGATCTGGATGCATGCCCCATGTAATAAATAATATCCACATCTCAAAATAAAAGAAGAGAGAGAACGACACGATTCTATCATCAAATAAACTCCAAACCCACATGGGTCATCTTCTGGATCCGCCACAATCATGGTTTACAGGATCAGAACGAATAAAGATGACATGTCTATTTTGGTGCAACACTCTATCAGGCAAGATCGCAAGAGACAGTAGTATGCTACAGAATGTTTACGACTGTTTGTGCACGACTAGCCAGTAGCTGTCAAATGAATCTGAGGGTAAAATGATGCAGAACCATCCTGGATCAGAAAAAGCTTAAAATCTAGTGAGGAGAGAGTTACGTTAGGGATTCCCTAATAGAGGTAGGCGATTGCTGAAAAATAAAAAATAAACGTCAGGACAAGTATCAATGGTCTAGCAAAGGGATGATGACATTACCGAAGCATCCATTCAATCAATGCAACAGCTTTTTCATTCGATACTTTTGGATCTTTAGGTGCATCTGTCCCTCGGGAAGAAAACCTCCTGAAAAACATTTTGTAACGGAAATTAATCACTCAAAATAATGAAAAGCATAATGGTTTCAGCACAGCGTTCTACTCTGATATGCTATTGCCTTCAAAAGCATCATCCTGAAATGAAAATGACTAAATGTAGACAGCAACTTAAACAATACAATAAACCATGAGCAACTGCTCAGCAAAAGCAGGAAAGTTACAATAAACTATGAAAATTTAGCACCTCGAAGATGCCTACATTCAGCACATTGACATGTTCCTCAATATTATACCTATTTTTCACACTATTAAGATGTAGAGGTGTTGTATCCACCAGCAGGAAAACGAGTTGCTATTAATGCTTAGAGAAGAAAATAGGAAGTGGTATAAATAACAAAATTAGGTATTGAGGAAAAAATAACTTTTATTACAGAGACTATCCAAGTGCCATACTGGAGTCAACCATCAATTTGTGGACTATGGACCCGAGTGCACAGTGTGCTATGTGCACATCAGCACATGGGTCAAAACGACTTCCCTCTCAAAACAAAACGCATGAGAAGCAATGAAGAATTAAATGAAAGGAACCTCCTCTAAACAGAAAAAGAACATGTGCAAATTGCAATTGACTGAAAATGAGGAAAAAAAACTGAATACAATACCTATCATAAATACACACTACACGAAAAAAGAAGAAAGAATTTAAAAATACTAACCCAATATCCTCTAAATAAGGAAAAGATTTTTATCAAACTAGGTTACAAAATATTAGTGTTATCCTTTCCGCTCTCTAAATTGCATCAAACTGCTTTCTCTGATAGTATATTCTTCATTTATAGGAGTTGTTTTTTACTCTCCCTTAAGCAACGTTCGTATTTATTTTAGGTTGCAACAATTTCCATTTATAGGTGTTTTTATTTAGTTGCAACATTTCCTTTCTTGGTAAAGGTTTTGGGGCAATTTGACAATTTTATCCTCACTTTAACTACCCCACATGCAAAAAGTATGGGCAATTGGGTCAAAATTTTACTTTCTCTCCTCTTTCCTTAATATTTGTGCAAAAAGGCATTTGTTGCAACTAATAAAAAACAGAGGTAGTATATATTTGAGGGGAAGTATGAATTGGTTTTCCTGGTGAAACTAAGTTGACCATCTAAAAATATCTTTCTAAAAATTCACTTAGTCTAGGGATTGAAAAAGATCCTTTTCTAATGGAATCTCTAAAAAACTACTTAGCTAACCGTCATTCCAGTATACTAACTTGCATGAGTTTAGGGAGTCTTCATTCTTTTTTTCGGTTAGTTACAGGATCTTGCTGATGATGTTCTGGCGATTTATTTTCTTAAAGTAAAACGACTAACTTGCATTTTGTATACTAATGTGTGCCATCTGATAGAGGGTGCATCGTCTTAATTACATTCAACCAACCCCCAACCCCCTTCTCTTTCTTCCCTTTCCCCCTCTATTATGTGCTTAGTTGCCTAGTGCAGGAGTCATAACTTCAAAACTATCTACTTTATAAGTAAATAAGGTATAATCAATATTAAGGTTATGGCATTGATTATAATCCATTCCACATATATAACCACAGTTTTCATTTTTCCCTCCAGGAACTGTTTGTCATTTGTGGGTACCAGAGTCCAATTCTATACTCACATTATTGTAGTGAACTGGACTATTGGAAGGGGGTAATATTGGTATTGATTATTAGGTAGCTTTGGGATAAAGGAAGAGAGTTACTCAGGGGAAAGTGTGAGAAGAGGAGAATTGTTATAAATAGGGAGTAGAGAGATAAAATCACTAAAAAAAGTTTGAATTGTCATCTTAGTTGCTTAGCATAGTTTGGGAATGAGTCAAGCCACTCGAAAGTTTGATAACTATCCTTACTTTCAAATGAAATTGAATATTATTGCTCTTTGATTGGTGAAACAAATTGAGAAGTGTCTGTTTTCTCCGTCCTAGTTACAATCCGAATTACGTGTCCACATCTGGGTCAGGGCGGGTCAAGTGATGAGTCCAACCATCACGGTATTGAGTCACTCAACAAAGGTGCTATGATGTTCATAAAACAGAATGAGCAGACAAATTAGTTTAACAACAGTATGGTGAAGGACAGAAAATTACAAGGAAACATTCACCAAATCACTTCCTGAGCTCTTGCTATCCACAGAATTCATCAAAACTTGCAACACCTTGACTTTATTGCAAATCTAACAGAAGAAAAATGATGCATGGAAAAGGGTAAATCAGCTATGATTATACAGAACAATATTTCAGCAAGTGAGCATATATATATGCAAATATAGAACATAAATAAAGTATCCATCGAAGGAACTTCATACACAAGTCAAAAGGAAATACAGAAAGACATTTAAGGAGCAGAGACTCAAAGCTATCTTAAATAATTATTGGTCACTCCTATATTTAAATTATCCACATACTTAATGATCTTGAATTACTTTTCGTTCTCTTTATTATTGATTTTCTTTACATTAAGAACATATTTTAGTGGGACCTAAATGACACTTTCACCATCAAAGTTCCTATCTCTTGAATTAGAATTCTAAGCAGGAGTTCACGAGTTTTGCAACACGGTATCTTAGAGCTTAAAAGGCAATTCAAGAACCCTTACAACTTGAAAAGCAATTCAAGAACTATTAAGAGACCAGTGGTTTTCCAATCTGATGGGTTTGGTCATATCTCTGAGATTTGTGCCAAGAATGCATTTTAGGTCTTCCGTTGCCCAAGTAATGATATTTAGTAACAAATTATGTGGAAGAATTCTAAAAACACCAAAAAGAAACATGCATGAGTAAAATATACTTGACACTTTGCTTCTGATGCTCAGATGCTGTTATATAAGTGATAAGATTAAGAGAATTTAAAACATAACACTACACAAGTTCCTCTAATCATAAGTTTGAAATGATCTCTCTCCTTTATGGTTCTTTTTGGTTGTCAACTTTTTTAATGAGTGTCATCTGAGACACAGCAAGGTCAAGGGAAAATATAACATTACTTGCAATCTGAGCCAAGCAAAACATTAGCATTTTAAACAAATGAACAATATAATTTCCATGAGATTTTTCATCATAGAATTCCAGTCTACAAAATAAAACATTACTTGCAATCTGAGCAAACCAAAACATTTGTGTGTCAAACAATATAATTTCCATGAGATTTTCCATGATAAATTGCCAGTATACCATCATAAGTCAAAATCATACCTCACATGCATCATCAGCATGTCTCTCCCAGCTATTAAGCAGTTCAGACAGCGCTGCTGGTGGAAGATCCCTGGTCAAACACATACTTAGATATCCAATAATAGAAAGAGCCATAATCAAGTTAAGGTTTATCTCTATGGCATAATTAGAACACATACTATGTACGTTAACACATGTAATTACTCAAATAATTAAATTCAGACCTAGTACAGGCATGGCTGGATGACTCTTGAAAAGCAAGTCTTGCATATGGTGGGGTGTACTGCTGTACGCTAAGACGGGTAATTTTTTTTGAGGCAGCTTAAGGGGAAAGGAGGACTCTTATGAGATATGGGTGACTTGCCCGTCTTACAAGTTACACAGATACACCCATTTGTATACAAGTTATTGGCAATAACTGAATATCACTAGATTTTGGTTACTAAAATGTAGAAGATATCACTTCTACATATGATGAGGTTCAAACAAACAAGAAATTATGTTTTGAACTGGTATACCAATTTCTATAAAACAATTATTTATTGCAAGCATATTGGAGTTTTTAAAGCTTTACCTATCCACTCTCCATTAGTCTCATAACTAGTTGCCAATGCCCACCTACCTTCAATGAGCTTGCAAAAGCCAATGGCAGATTCCCAACTATTTACTCGAACTCCAATACTCAAGTCACTGAATACCCATATATAGTTTCACAGACTAAAAACAAGGGAATCCTTGCACATCCACCATTTCAAACTTTGAGCAATCTGGTGTTATCTAACAATCTTCTAAGATAGACAGAGATCCGCTTACAGACAAGCAGTGTCAAGGTCAGATCAGCTTTCAGCTTGTTACTATAACAACTGCACTTCTCATCCACTTTGTATCAGGATAAGGGATGACAGACTAGAATGGTAACTTCATTTACACCTTGAACCCCTTGTTAAGGAGGGATACAAGTATTATCAGTTTACACAGCTTGCTTTTGCTAAAACATCTATAGAACTCAAGCCTCATAGTACTCAATTTGTCAAGCTCTTGAGTCTCTAAGATATAAGAGCTTCATTTGTACATGATGTAAGGTGTGTACCCCTCTAGTCTATAAATAGAAATAAGGCTAGATAGAGAAAGGTATCCAGAAAATAGTGAGGTAAACACATGTGGAGAGCTCTCACATCTCGAATGGTGAGAAGGTTGTATTGATCATCCAATTAATCAATCAACTTAACTATCCGGTTACTAAAATTGTATGTATTCCTTTCATTATTTCCATTTCTCTCTCTCACTGATCAATTGAAGAAGGATCAGTTTGCCTGGAACCCAGAAGCCACTGCTGCTTTTAAGCAGCTACAACCAAGGAAAAAAATCGAGAATGCAGTCGCGATCGCGGTAACGTTTGCGTTGTAGCAGAAGCGGCTTATAATGGATAAATGGAACGAATCGCGGCCGATGCGGCGTGAATTTTTTTCAAAAAATTCACATTAATATGTTATAACCTTATTTGCATTGTTTTAGCTTATGAAGCATTATCACAACATAATATAATCAAATCTATCATAATATCATGTTTAATCAGCTATATAATTAATTCATAAAATATTTTTGGCCAATGTTTCAAAATAACGGATTTAACGGGGATAAAAACGTTCTGACGCGACGAGTTCGCGTTAAGGAACGGACAACACAACGAGAAGAATGTGATTTTAATTATGGCGTTCTGTAACGGGATTTAGTGGTTCCGTAGCAGGGAGTTCAAGACCTATCAGAGGCTGGGAGCTGAATGGTTTTGGCCTGGGATGAGGAAAGATGTGGCTCAATTTGTGGCTTCTTGTGTCATCTGCCAGCAGCAAAAAGCGTCCACCCTCAGCCTGTTGGACTGTTGTAACCCGTGCCCATCCCTAGGGAAGACTTATCTATGGATTTTATAGAGGATTTGCCTAAATCCCATGGGGTAGACACTTTGCTAGTAGTGGTGGACCGTTTGACTAAATATGCACATTTCCTAGGCCTCAAACACCCCTTCACAGCCCATTCAGTGGCTTTGCTGTTTGTGGAAGATATTGTAAGGCTACATGGGATACCTGCTTCCATTCTGTCGGATAGGGACAGGGTCTTCCTCAGCTTATTCTGGGGAACTTTTCAAGTTGCAAGGCACATCTCTGAAGCGTAGTATAGCATACCACCCCCAGATTGATGGGCAAACAGAGGTGGTGAATAAGAGTTTGGAAACTTATTTAAGGGGTTTTATTACTGGCCAGCCTAGATCTTGGGCAACTTGGCTTCCCTGCTGAGTTTCGATATAACACATCATTTCATGTTTCCAGTGAGTGTACACCATTTAAAGCCCTGTATGGAAGGGACCCCCCTCATCTCATCAAATTCCAGCAAGGTAGCACCCCAGTTCTTCCGTGGAAGAGATGCTTCAAGAAAGAGATGCCATCTTGGATGATTTAAAAGGGCATTTACTTATAGCTCAACAAAGGATGAGAGCTCAGGAGAATTCTCACATAAGAGAATGTGGAGTTTCAAGTGGGAGATTGGGTTCACCTCAAGGTTCAACCATACAGACAACATTCCCTAGCTAGCAGGCCTCATGAGAAACTAGCTGCTCGTTTCTATGGACTTTTTGAAGCTATACAAAGGATAGGACAGGTTGCTTACAAGCTGGCCCTTACTCCCTCTTCTAAAGTGCACCCTGTCTTTCACATCTCCCAGCTTAAGAAAGCAGTAGGTACTGCTCATGTTTCCCCCACCATTCCTATTGCTCTCACTGAAGATTTGGTTCTGGATACTAATCCTGAGAAGCTGCTACGGGTGAGGTGTGGCACAGTGCACTGAGGTTCTTATTGGGTGGCAAGGACCGCAGGACTTTGAAGCCACATGGGAAGATATGGCTGCTCTCTCTCATAGGTTCCCTCAATTCCACCTTGAGGACAAGGTGGCAATTTGGGGGGAGGGTAATGCAAGGAATCAAGGCCCTCCTCCTATCAGGTTCACTTATTCAAGAAGGCAACAGTAAAGAAGGGGGGAAGTTGGTAATTGTCTCTAGTTTGTTGTGAGTCTGTTACAGTTACTGTTAGTAATGTCAGGGCATATTCAAGGGTAGAAATTAGGTGCGGGCAGGTACATGATGTAAGGTGTGTACACCTCTAGTCTATAAATAGAAATATGGCTAGAGAGAAAGGTATCCAGAAAATAGTGAGGTAAACACATGTGCAGAGATTGAGCTGAGATCTAGCAGATACCAAAACAAAAGCATGACATCTTCATGAGATTGGTTTAACAGTGTAGAACAATAGAACCTTATTTTCAAAATTCAAAATCTGAAATCCATTATGAATCTGGTACCATTGATGACGCAGCAATATATATCAACTAAAGCCTCAACCTGCCCAGATATGTTTAGCAACTTTAGATAAAATGACAAAACATAAACAAAACTACGAGTGAGCTTTACTCTGTGTGCTGGCTGCTTGATACAACACTCCTGCTAAGCTTAAGAAATTGGACCATTGAGGATCGAGGAGAGATAGTCCGCACAGGCTAATATAAACTTACCTATGAGTTAAATGTATTTGAGGTTCATTTCTTAGGAAGCAATCATCAAGTTGCACAGGCTAATGATACATAAATCTTCTAAATCGGAAAGTCTCAATTGTATGCAGAAGATAAGATACCTACCTTACCTTATGCACTGCTTTGAAAATGGAAGCTCGTATGGAAGAGCCACCATCTTGACTAGAAAAACACCCATTCCTTGAAAAAGTCCATTGGTCATAAGAAGTACTTGATTTAGGCATATCAGGATCAAGGGCCTCACTATACAAATCTAACAGCTGTACATTTAAGGGCTTTCCAGCTTCATGTAGGCACTGCAATTAGATTCTATCCGTTAATTTATATACATGCAGGATCACCAACCAGATCAGTAGAATCAAAATGGAAATGTCTGAATCTTAGATGATAGACATTATTTTTTTTAGCTTCATTTTTTATGGCCAATCATGACATAATTGAGTATTCCCTCTTTTCATCATGTTTTTCCTAGTTGACTTTTCTCAAAGATCAAGAAAGTGGAAAAGACCCGATAAGAACAGCATCAACTAGAGCAGTGATTCACATACAGAGAAAATATTGATAGTTAGGAGATAGGACAGACAATAAGATACATACCACAATAAATAGGATTAGTAACTGTGAAAGCAGGGACTAGGAAAGTATATCTTGTTAACATTTATGACGAATTATAATCCACATTATCAAGTGCACATAAATGTTTGTGTAAAATTTTATGTGCAATAGCCTTGAACGGATAAAAAAAAATCTAATGCACAAATCTAAAATCACCTTGAGCTTCAGCGATATAAGGAACTAATAGAAGGAAACAGAAAGGAGAAGCTTGGCAGCTCACCAGGACAACAGTAGCCCAGCGTCGCTGCAGTCTCTTCAGTTCTCTGATAGCATCGACTAAGTTTTCACTGGTGAGTTCACCATCTTTATCACTTTAAAAAGATGGACAGATTCAATTGGTATCAAGAGCAAAATATATCAGCAACATAGAATAGTTTCAAAACAAAGAGGCATCATTACATACCTTCCGCGAGAACAAAGTTGAGAAGAATGCTTCAACACCATGTTCTGCATAACGACATGTTTCTCCTTCCAGATTTCCTACAAATGAACTCAACTAAAAGTGTAAGGTCTAACGACTAATATAACAATGAGGAAACTCCACCATCAAACAGTTGTTGATGCTAAATCGTGTCTATTTTGCACATATAGAGTATAGACATACACAACAAACACTCTACTAATAACATGCAGTTTGTGCTTTTACAAGGTACCGCAGATGGTGCTGCATCTAAATATTCTCCAGTCTCATGCATATGATTTTTTAGGTCGAAGATTACTAACATTGACCATTATTCTTGATCACAAAACAGAGAAATCCCAAACAGAAAAGAAAGTAAAAGAAGATATAAAGAGCAAGGTACCGTTAAGCATTAATTTAATAAGAATCATATATACTACGATAAGTTAATAACCATAGTCAGCAAGTTTTTACCATATAAAAATACAATATATTCTATTGTTCTGAAACAGAGGGAAACAAAGTGGTGAAGGAGAAACTATATACTTCCTCCGTTGTTAATTAATCACTACATTTTCCTTTTAAGGAAGATTACTATTAACACCGCATACCCATTTTTAGCAACTATTCCCTCTCAAATATTTACTTTTTCCATTGCTTTAGTATCTGTGCTTAAGGACATGTTCTGAAGAAGTGATTAATAAAAAAAGGGAGGAAACTTAAATAATTACAGCAGTGACAACGCATGACACTATGTTGCTTTGCCGGAAAGATACTCGCCTAAACTTCTTCATTCAATCTGTTGAGGAAATTGGGAAAGGTGTGATACTTAGCAGAAATTTGCTTGTATATCAAAACAGTCACAAGAAGAGTTCACAAGATAGTTATCCATATCAAGGTCCATTATATATTATAATTAGTCAATCAAAGCCAGTACAGATAATAACGGGTAGTAATTACTATAATTTAGAGCAGTTAGACGGCAACACTCCATCACAAAAAGATTGAAATAAAAAAAAAAATTGCAGTAAAATGAAGTAATACTTTATTGGGGTGGGGAGTAGGAACCACACCTGAAAATCATCTTCAGCACCCAAGTCTTTCAGCAGGAAGCTTAGGGGCTCTGAAGATAAATGCTGCATACAAGCAATCTGGGGGAGGAGAGAAAAGAACATGAATCAGAGCACAGACTTCAAAGCTTCCATTTAATAAGCTGCATTGCTATATTGTTGTACCTTTAAAGCTCTTATAAAAGAAGTCAAGGTTCCATCATGTTTCAGAAAATAGTCTCTCATGAAAAGAGCCACCTTGTGGCCAACATTGAACCATGAACAAGGCCTTAAAAGAACAGTTTCAACAATAGCATCCATTCTTTGAAATGGAGATCTCAGTATAAATTTACTAGTGCGCATACACAGCAGAGCATTTGAAGATAGTATATTTCCTGGAGCATCAAGCGTTGTGGCGATCCCCATTACTAAGATGACTGGAATTTTAACCACCCATTTGCTGCCAAAGAAACAAACAAAAGTAAGGACTCATAGACCCAATGAGGTGCAATGTGTGAGGTTATCCGAATACCAGAGAGTGCAAGAGCAGCATCTAGTCATCTGTTACACAAGACAAAGGAAGAAACCAACAACAAGCAATAGCTTGTCCACTGTTATTTATAATAAGTAGCAGTGAATTAATATCTGGACTGGACTGATAGTAGCCACTTGTCAACAGCAGCAGTGCAGAAGCAACACATTTGGTGGTCATTATGAATCCTCGTTAAGGTCGATTTGCTATAAAGCTATTTACAGTAAGTCCATGCAAGCAGCGCCTCAGAAGGCAAATGTTATGCTACAATTGGGTTTTAGAACTGTAAAAGAAATATTCATCTGACTCTTAAAAATTAAATCAAACTCTTATATATTGGCAGCTTAAATACCTTAACATCAGAATAAAATCAGACAAGACTGAAGCACAACATCTCTCCATATCTTCAATGATTATGACCACTGGCATACACTCACTTTGTCCACAATACCATGATGCTAGAATGGACATATCAGCATCCTGCTCAATAAACACATGATGACTCTTAATATAGATTGTTAATAAAATAAAATAAAAATATTTTGCAGTAAAGATTTGCTAAAAGTGACTCACATCCAGGGTCATCATCATAAACTTTCTCAATAAACGACTCAAACAACCACCAATCCCGTTCTTAGCTGAGAAGTCCAGTGAAGACATGTTAGCTACATGGCAGCCACAAGACTTCAAGTGATTTCTAAGTTCTTCAAAGGTAATTTGATCATCAACGAACTCCATATTCTCTGCAAACATCATTATATGGTTTATCATGTGAATACAGAACTACATAAATGATCACATTATTCGCTGAATCAGCTTAGAGCTATAAGGTTACAAAGACATTAATATGTTTGATAATCTCACTAAGATCCACAAAGTCATTCAAATTGTCCTCATCTATAGCTTCTTGGGAAAATCATATTCCCTCGATCCCATAAATAAAACATACATTTAACAAATAGGATGTCCCATATTAAAGTATGATTTACTTGTAGTAGATTTTACTTCTCTACTTTTTCTCTAATGCCACACCCATCCGTCAATATTGATCTCTCTATGTTTTCTCTCTCCTTAATTTTGTGCCAGTTTCTAATTTTAAGCTTTAACATGGGACACAACAGCGATTATTATAAAAGTCCAATCAACAATTAACTGATCAAGTATTACAATAGCTCATGCGGAGATGAATGAGAACGTCAAATGGATGCCAAAAATACAAGAAAGCTGCTTTTCTGTATGGATTATGATGTAAGCACGAATAGAGACTTGTAAATGAAGTATTACTAGTATAGACAAGCGCAGTGAAGATCTGTTTCGAGGAGGCATCGAGGGCTATAGGATATGGCTGAGTGGCTTCAGCAAAGCCTGGTTCCCCACATGATCTGACTACTTTAAATGAATTCTGAACCCAAGAATTTACATCGTTGAATATGCTTATATTGATATCCCTGAGGACACCCTGCATTAAAAATATTAGTTTTCCCTGCATAATGGATCTTATATAGTTTGACATGATCACTTTAAGAAAGGTAATATAAAATATTACAAAAAGTTTCTGCATAAAAGTTACAGTCAAGGAATTCCATATTTCAAGCAGCTTAGAGTGCATAAAAAATGAAGAACATAATAGTTAAAATGTATAAAGCAAACTAAGGCAACAGCCCGACGGCAATCCTTGAACCTAGGCATGACTGCATGATGTAAGAGGTAAAGGTAAGCCGCAAGTGCCAACCAAACCAAGACACACATTTCCACAATTGATATATGATTATTCATTAAAAGGATACTTTCCAAGAGACATAAACTATAAAAAATAGACGACTTCTCTGTTACAGAAAACACAAAAGCTACAGCCTACATGTATTTGATTATGCACCCAAAGTTTCATGTCTCATGCCTCAACAGCACTTAAGTTGAATAACCTCACCAGATCCTAGAAGACAATCACAATATAGACCACAAGCCTCAAGCATGCTTCTACATAAACTAGAAGACCATTGCATTTCAGAATATATCCATGTAAAAGAAAATATATACGAAAGTTGTGTGTATCTACGATATAATTAGTTCGATATAGTTCTCGATCATTATTAATTCATTCTCTCTTCAGATTAGGGTTTGGCTCATAGAATGTGATTTTATCAATTTTCTCTACTCCATATTAGTAAATAGCTAACCGGTTACAAAAAATGATTAATAAAGCAAATAAATTATTGATTGGCCCCAATTATCTTATGCACAACTTAACAATTCCACATTACCTGAAACCCTTCCATGCCTCGGTTCGAGTTACCATAGTTCTTAGTCGTAACACGCTCCTTGTTTACAATATGTAAGGGCCCGTTCGGTATTACTGTGGTTTTCTGTTTTTTGGTTTTTTGATTTTCAAAGTCATATGATATATGTCCGATAATGAATAAAAAATTAGTCAAATTTATTGGGAACATGATGATTTTGAAAACTGACAACTAAAAAGTGAAAACCACTTTTTCTCGTTTCCTGTTTTTGGTTTTTAGTTTTCAAAAAAACTGAAAACTGAAAACAAAAAACGATAACGAACGGGCCCTAAGGTATTTGATTTCTAACCAATTCCAAATAGTTTCTAGCAAGGTATTCAAGCAAAAACATTATAAAGGAAAATCAATAAATACCTTAATGGTGCTTTCAATGTTGGACCACACAGAATGGAAAGCACTAATTCTTAAATTGTTGAGATAATGATCATCAAATTCATTCACAGCTTCTTCATTTAATTTCCTCCTGGATTTCGGCCGGGCCGACGAGGCGGAGGATGAAGAACACCCTCTATGAAGAACAAAGAAAGGCTACCCATACAAAAAAAAAAAAAAAAAAAAAACCATTTAGAATTTTGCTTCAATTAGTCCAATTTCGCTTTCAAAAAACAAAATAAAAGAGAAAAAGAGGGATTACCTGAAGATTATTTTCTGGGTTATCATACATTGAAGAAGATGGTGAGGAATCTAAATTTTCTAAAGTCGAGTGCGCCATTTCAATTTGATTTTAACCAATCAAAATCTCTTTCCTCTATAATCAAATACAAAACATGAACATTGGCATAAATAAATTTAAAAAAAAAAACAAAGAACAATAACTAGAAATGAACAAATGAAAGTATAATCAAATTATAAAAAAAATTGAGCGAAATTGGAACTGCGTAAAGATGCTAAGTTTTACCTGGGTTTGAGTGAGAAAGTAAGCGAGGGTAGAGAATGGAAGAAAAGGGTTAATGGAGTATAAAAAAGGCGGGAAACTTGGGATAATATTGGAATGAGTTCAGAAGAGCGGTGGAGAGAGAAACGGCTATCTATTAGTGCTATTTGCTAGTTTGCTAGTTTGCTACTGTGCTAGTATATGTTTATGCGCTTGGGGGAGCAAAATATGTCATCTAACTATCTAAGACCGGCCGGTCTCGGTCGAGAACGACCAATCACTCAATCAGTGGACTATGAAGTATGAACCCGTGTCCATGTAGAAGCATGGGACTTGTCTCCTAAACGACATTGTCGCACTAATAAAATACATAGAGGCTCTCTCTTCCATTCTTAATGAAAAGAATCAATTAATATCTTGAGAATCTCTTCGAATTTAACCCCAAAATAAATCGGGAAAAGATTCATATCCCTTAATTTACGTGTTAATATTAGAAAACATTCTCTCATATAATTACTTTTACAATTAATTTTTTATTACTATCCAAAGATTGCCTTTTTTATTTAATTGCTACCCCGAAAAGGAAAATATGTTTTTTTTTAAGTAAAATTAATTCATTAATAAAAAGAAATCATACGATATCTACAAGAGAAATCGGGAATAACAAATACATAACAATTTTAAACAAATAAAATTCGAATTTGCAAAACCACAATCGTTGTGTAGTAGATCTAACAATTCCGCATACCCTCTTCCACATACAGCCTTCAACGAGGGGGTCTTTCGATATGCTGTAGTTTTGAAATAGAATTAAATCTGATACCATTGATTGTAATTGTAGATCTGAAATCTGTTTCGACACCGCATAATTCTTCATCAATGATCCAAAATTACGATAATTCATCTAGAACACAAAGGAAAGTAAACTAAAGGCTCTCCCAAGGAGAAGAGAATAAACCCTTTCTTTCAAGGGAGAAACGATCCTCTCTTTAAAGGAGGAAGTATTATTCAAACAAGAACGAACATAAACAAAGCCTAAACAACAAATGAAAATTAAAATTAAGGTGGGGCTTTCCACCGATAAAATCGATGGAAGCCCCTTTAAAATTTACTAATGGAGGCTAGGATTTAGGAGAGAAAGGGAAAGAAAGGAGCGAAGGGAGCCTTAATGTGATTGTTTATTAGTAGCCAATGGGTTTCATAATTAACCTAAGGAAAATATGTTAATTCTAAAGAATTTATTATTTTCATTTTTGTGGTTCTTAATAGCTTGTGTTTCAAGTCTTATATGTGCATGTTATTTTAAATTAGTATGGTGTTCTTTGGTTTATACCTTCATGCTCTTTTCATGTTATTTTTATTTTTGTGATTTTTTATAATCTTATGTTTTTCAAGTCATATATATAAGATGTTCTGTTATAATCAATATGATGTTCTGTGTTTGATACCATCATGTTTTTTTTAATATTTTTTTATCATTCTTGTGAGTAGTAATAGTTTGTTGTTTCTTAAGTCTTATATGTACATGTTCTTTTATAATTGATATTATGTTCTATATTTGATACCTTCATGTTCTTTTTTATTTTTGTGATTTTTAAGAGTTTTTTTTCTCAAATCTTATATTCCTGTGTTCTTTTATAATTAGAGTGGTGTTCGTTATTTGAAACCTTCATGTTCTTTTTATGTTTATTTTCATTTTTGTGATTTTTGATAGTTTTTTGTTCATCAAGTCTTGTATGCACATGTTATTTTATAATCAGTACGATATTCAGTGTTTGATGCCTTCATATTCTTTTTTTTGATAAATAATTTCATTTTTTTATGATTATCTTTGTTTGTTATTTTATATAAATTTTTGCTGCAAATTGTAATGTTGCTTTTTTCCCCTTAATACTAAATCAAGGTAGATGCAATATATTGATCTCCATATGTTCTTTTTATGTTTATCTTCGTTAGTTATTTTATATAAACTTTTGTTGCAATGTTGCTTATTTCTTATATTTTCTGATAGATTTTGTTATATATATTTAACTATACGATGACTACGTATAGAGTATAGACTTCAGTTCATTATTTTGTGTTAATATCACCATTAAAGAAAATAGCGGTTTATTTTTTCTATTGATCGAAACCACGTGGTTTTGGTATGGGGAAGATTAAAGATAGATATTTAATTTTTTTAATCAACTATGTTCCCACATTTGCCGGCAACAATTAAGGATACATATCTATTGGCAGTTAAAAGCTTTTCCTTTCTTTCAAGAAAGTTTTCAACTTTGCGTTTAGCATACGTAACTTTGCGTTTTGAAGCGCTTGCACCAAGAGATGTGTGCTCTCCGGGTGCATCTACTTATTTGCATATATCATGGTAGTTCGTTTGTTAGGCGCTTTTGTGTTTTGGGTAAAGATCCAAGATCCGAATCTTAAGTTGAAGGTTGTTTTGTTGATTGAAAGTTGTGCGAGGCCAGCAACAATTGTCAATTCTTCATCTACAATTAGTTGAATTAAATCCTGTTCTACTTTAAAACTACATTAGATCGATAGATTCCTCGCAGAAGGCTTCAATCTACTCAACAATCGTGGTTTTGCCATATTAGAATTATGTTTATTTCAATCTGATATGTATTTGTTAGCTTTTATCTCTATTGTAGATGTTGTATGACTTTTAACAAAAAAAAACACTATCATATGGTCATGGAGGAATTAAGGGGAGGCCAGAGTGGGCCATGGCCTCTTCCATGGCCCGAAAAATAATAATTAGCCCACTTTTAATTTTATAAAAAAAACTGTGTTGAAATAGGTGGTCTATTAGGCCCACAACTTTACACATGAAACAAACTCTTCTAAATAATTGGTGAAAAGATTAAAAACCGACTTTTACTTTTTACCTAAAGTTTTCTTCCTCCGTCCTTTTTGGTTTCTAAGCTACAGTCGGTTTACGGACTTCTCAAATTCCTTATCGCCTTATTGTCGTACAATTGTCTGCAGTCCTGCACCCTGCAATTATTTAGAAATTAAATAGTCATCATCAATTCATCATCCATCAGTGATCATCATGTGGTACTGTCAACAGTGATTTTGCTAATTTGCAATAGTGGTAAGTCTTTTGTCCTTACTCCTTTATGCCTTTTCATATTTCATTTTTTTTTCAATTCCAATTCATAGTTTTCTGGTTCTTTTATGTCTTTTCTATTTCAATTTTTTTTCCTTTCTAATTCATAATACTACTCCCTCCGTTTTTTTTAGTTGCTACATTTTCCTTAAATGGTTGTTTCTTTTTAATTGCTACATTGTTTAAACTTTTCTTATTTGGGGTACTTGGCCCACCATAAAGTAATACTATTATATTTGTTTTTCTCATTTTCTCTACGGCTTCAACACTTAGCAACTCACATTCAAACAAATCCAAATGCATTCAAACACATTGAAACTACATTATTGCTTTGTATTCAAGCTTCAAGATTACTCCTCCTGCGTGCAGATCTTTACATAAGACCTAGGCGACAAAGGCATAATTCGTGAGGGCCAATTCCAATTTAATTCTTGTTTTACTAACAATCTGTTTGTCACAATGTAGATCTTAAAGGAATTCACGTGTTCTTGTACATTGTTCTTTAGGTCTCCCTTTTTTATATTCCTTTATATTTCTTTTATATTCTGCATTATATTTTCATATACATGCCTGTATGTTTTAATGTTTTCATCACCGCACATGTTTGTTGTTGTTATTTTTTTTTTTTTTTATAAGGAGAACAAACTTAGACTAACACCCTAGTCGGGGACCAAATTTTTAAAACATCCTTTCGAATGATAAGGGAGAAATCCATACAGTAAGGAGGGAACCAATATAATAGGGAAGGTAGTCATGCGCCTTCCTAGCCATAAAATCAGCTGCCTTGTTAGCTTCGTGAAAGCAGTGACGAAACTGGCACTCCTGGAATTGACGAGCTTCCACACCTGCATCTTTAACAATGTTAGAAATCTCCTAAGGAATACGCCAAGAATTCATCATAGAATTGATGACCCCTAAATTATCGCCTTCTACAATGAGATGACATATGTTAAGGAAATAGGCTCCCTTAATGCCTTCAAGAAGAGCCCAAGCCTCAGCTTGGATAATTGTGATATGAGAACCTAAAGATTTAGCACCAATTAACATAACTTCACCATCACTATTTCTAATCACAAAACCTAAGAAGCATTGCCATTACTAACTTTAGAACCGTCAAAATTTAGCTTGCAAAAATTGGAAGGAGGGGGGCACCAAATGAGATAAGAACCCGTGCGAGTTTTCGTGGGAAAATTGCTCTTGAGAGAAGCAGAGGAGAAATTACCAACCTCATTGTCCACTTTAGACCATTGAGTGAAAAAACTATTAATTTGGTAACTAGCACGGCGGGGGGAAATGTCTTCATCATTGAAAATCACTCTATTTCTAAAGAACCAAATAAACCACCACACAAAAGAAAATTTCTTGATGACGTCCAAAGAAAGCACAGAATGACAATAATCTATCCAATACCTAAAAGTGAATTGACTAGAGAAGTTAAATCGTAGAGGGAGGTTTAGCCAATCACCATTATCATGAAGGCACTCAAACACATCTAAAGTGAAGGGACATTCAAAACAAAGGTGAGAAAGAGATTCAGGGGCATTGCAACACAGAACGCATTGCTGAGGAAGAAATGCCTTACATTTTTCAAGTCTATCTTTTGTAGGAAGCCCATTATGACAAGCTTTCCATAAAAAGTTTTTGATTTTGGGAGGAACATGCAGCTTCCATAGCCAAGCAAACTCAACTTGTTCAAAGTTCGGGTTATGAAGGCCCTAAGCCAACATAGATCCTGACTTGACAGAATACTCCCCATCAGCCGTCAAACCCCAAACAAGAGTATTAGGTTGAGGGTTAGAAGGAAGAAAAGAAGAAAGAATAATAGAAGCTATATGGGGATGGACAAGAGAAGCAATTTTCTCCCGATCCCAGCACCTATGATCATCAATAACATCACTCACTTTGAAGTGTTTCGACTCTTGAGTAGGAAGAATAATTTTTTTAAGGGGATATTGGAAGATCCAATTATCATCCCAAAATATAATTTCTTTGACATCCCCTACTTGTCATCTCAACCCCTGCCTAAACAGCGACTAAGAGACATAAGTTTTTTCCACTGCCAAGAGGCTACCGAGGAGACTTTATAAGTTAATATATCGTGATTCTTACTATACTTGTTCTTAACTAAGTGAACCCAAAGGTTATATTTATGTTTAATAATTTTCCAAAGAAGCTTCATTTGAAGAGCAATGTTATTAACATCTGCTTTCCGAATTCCTAAACCCCCATACTGTTTTGGTAAACAAATTTTATCCCAGCCTATCATATTAGCCGACTTATTTAGATTATCTTTATTCCAAAAGAAATTCCTATAGGTTTTATCTAAACTAGAGAGGATTTGTAGGGGAAGATAAAAACTTTGCATCTGATAGTTGGCTTTATTAGCCAGATTAGCTTGAATTAACACCGTTCTACCTGCTTGAGAGAGAGAGTTGGCTTTCCATTTAGGAAGTTAATTAACAACCTTACAATAGACTTTCCCAAAAGTTTCTTTGGTAACCCTTGAGTCTATAATTGGACAACCCAAATATTCTCCTAGGTTGGAAGTTTCACTCATATGCCCAATAGCCTAGCAAAATTAGCTTTAGCTATATCTGAAACATTAGGAGAACATTGGAACGCATACTTATGGAAATTAACTAATTACCCTGACATAGAGCAACATTTATCTAAAATCGCCTTAATAGTAGAGCAACTATGATATGTTGCCTTAGCAAAAATCATTATATCATCAGCAAAGGTAAGAAATAGGATTTTCACTCCAGATTTACCAATAGAGACTCCGATAGTTTTATCTTTTTGAGAACTTGCATAGGAGAGCTGTCTAGCAAGCAGCTCCGCACAAAGAATAAATAAATAAGGGGATAGATGATCACCTTGACGAATACCTCTCGAAGGAAAAAATCTATCACCTGGGACGCCATTAACTAAGATCGAGAAAGACGGATACAGGTGTTAATCCACTCTATACATCGAGGACAAAAACCTAACTTTTTTAGCGAGACTAAAATATAGTTCCATTCTAGTCTATCATATGCTTTTTCCATATCTAACTTGATTGCAATCCAGCCTTCTGCACCTCATTTTTTACTAAACGAATGAAAAACCTCATGCGTTATTAGAATTTTATCCTGGATAAGGCGTTATGGAACAAAAGCACCTTGTTGGGGGTGAATAATCTTCCCCATTACTAACTTAAGACGATTGGTAATAACTTTCGAAATTATCTTATAAATGGTAGAGCACAAACTGATTGGACGAAAATGATTTGCATTTGAGGGGTTGTCAATCTTTGGGATTAGAGCAAGAAAAGTGTGATTAATCTCTTTCAAAATATTTCCAAATTGGAAAAAAGCTTTGACCGCTCTAACTACAGAATTTCCTACAAGGGTCCAATATTTCTGGAAAAAAAACGGAGGGAAACCATCCGGGCCTGGGGACTTGTCAGGAGCAAGCTCAAAAGTCGCAGCTTTGATCTCTTCTAATGATACAACATTCGTTAGAAATACATTATCTTCATGGGAGATAATAGGAGAAATGAGGGAGAAATCTACTTCTTCATCAAAGGAACAATGAGGATTCGAGACAAAACGATTGTTAAAATTTCTCGTGATTTCAATTGAAATACTAGCGGGCGAGGAAATGACTTGATTGGTGTCTGTTGTGAAATTCTTAATTTGATTTCTACTCCTTCTAATAGTGGCATGAGTATGATAATATTTAGTATTTACATCACCAAGGTGGAGATAATTAGTCTTACTTTTTTGTTTCCGAGATTCACGACTAAAAAGATAGAAGTCTTTCTCGTTTTTAAAGAATACAATCTTGTTGTAATAAAGAGAAGAACATAGGGGATTAGATACACTTAAGTAGAATAATTGTTTATTCTTTGCGGTAGAATTAGTTGCGGTTTTACCCATACGCAAAGAATAAACCACGTCAAAAGAAAAGGAAAAATCAAAAATCAACCTATTCTTTGCGGTTACGGTGGAAATCGCAACGAATGTATATCAACGATAATTTTTTAAAATTATTTGACGGTTTGACCGAGATCTATATTCTTGCGGTTTCTACCCAAAACCACATCAATAGGTTGAGATATTATTTTTTTAATAAATTTTAATCTATTGTTGCGATTTCTACACAAAACCGCATCAATAGGTTGATTTTATAAATAAAAGAGCCACTAGGGTTTCTCATTTAATCTTGGGCGCCGTTTTCTTTCAGTCTTCTCTCTCACTCAGTCTTCTCTCTCTCACTCGTTCTCCCTCTCTCAGTCTTCTCTTTCTCACTCAGTCTTTCCTCGTCTCCGGCGTCGTCATCCTCATCTCCGGCGTTGTCATCCTCATCTCAGTCGCCTTTCCTCCATTAAAGCGGTTCGATTCCTCCATTAAAGCCATTAAAAGCTCTCGAGTTTCAACAAGATCGGCGGTCAAAATTCTCGAGATTCGCCATCAGTTTCGGGTTTCAAAGCTTGAAGATTTTGGCTCTGGGCGGTCGACTCTTGGAGTGCTTGAAAATTTTGGCTCGATTTTTTGTTTTTCAGATCTGGATTTTTTTGTTTATTTTTTATATTTATAGTGCATCCAACTCCATAAATGTCCGGCGTTCGTCAACTCCAGAGATCTGGATTTATAGTGCATCCTTAAATATCTTTGTACTTGTTTTTTTCGAAGAATTGAAGATGCCGGCATTCGTCACTCCTTGTTCGACCACCGCAAGACGCCAACCTCGTCGCTCGATCGTTTTTTTTTTATAGTTGGGTTACAATCACTCGTTTTTCATTAATTGTGCTTGAAATCAGCCAAGATCAGCGATAATTTTTTTAGGTAGGTTTTGTTTAGGATGGTGAGATCGAGTTTAATGATTGATGGTTGAGATTGCTGCGTGATTCTTCTTTTTCAATGTTTTTAGTTAGGTTTTGTTTTTATTTATCAGATCTGATGTTAGGGTGGTTTTTCTGAATTTATATTTTTTTTGGTATATTTTCTTTGTATAGCTTTTTTTTGGTATCTGTTGGATTTTTCTTTTATGTTTATGTATAAACACATTTAGAGATTATCTCTATTACTTCAAGTTTGTAGTGTTTCCTCTTCCTATATTTTTTCCTCTTTTCAAATTTGATGGTAAAATGCAAAAATTTTTTTTTTTTTACGGTACATATACCTATTGCTGCGGTTTTTTCCCAAAACCGCAGCAATAGGCTTCATTTTTTATTAAAAAAATAATTGTTGCTGCGGTTTTGGGTAGGAACCGCAGCAATAGGTTGCTCTATTGCTGTGGTTAAAAACCGCACCAATAGGTAATTGCTGCGCAGCCAAAACTGCAGCAATAGGCAACTTAATGACCGCCGCCATTTAATGTTTTTCTACTAGTGATATGAGCCTCTCTTGAATGATTGCCAGTTTGGATTCTACTAAACGAAGTTGCCTAAAAATATTTTCAAACTGGGTAAGGTTTCATTTCTTAGAGTTATCTTTAAGGAGTTTGCATTTTTTAACAAGATTGAAAATATGTGATTAGCCAAAAACGAGTACACCATGAAATTTTAACCAACGTATGTAACACCCCGATAATTCTCTCTTTTCTAAAATACCTTTTTAATGTAAAACATAGAGAATTATCAAAGTATTATCGCCCGTGTGAAAACGTATCAGCTTATTCAGAATTTTGCAGCGGAAAACAATAATAATAAACTTTATAAATAAAACTTAGTCAATAACAAAGTCAACTCTAAAACCAACCAACAAAACCAAACCAAACCAACTATGAAAAGTATAACTCAAAAGTACTATAAATAAACTACACAAGCTCTCTAATCCCGAACCCAATGATGCATCATCTTCAAACCTGTAGATGGACAATGCACTATTGATCCCTAAAGACTGCTTACCGAAATGGGTCATCACAGGATCAATAAGACAAAACCATGATCAACATACACAACAAAAGCACGTAATCGAAGAAACAGTACTACATACTAAACAAGTAAACAATCCTAACATGATACTAATAAATAGTAGGCAGGAATAAATAATAGTATAATAAACTTGCAGGATAAACTTTTACTTGAACTAAACTTTAACAACATTCTTATTATGGAATAGTCAATGGACCGAGTTGTCTAACTAAAACCAACTCTTCCCTTTAGAAGACGAAATACGGGCGCGACTACGTATTCCATGACCTACGATATCGAGGAACCTTTTTAAATAAAAACAGACACCGGTGATCAATCCGGCCCTGGAAAAGGCCATGGCACGCTCACCATGTACCCCAACTCCTATTTGTCCAACACTTCGCGTCGTGCACCCGCCTAAAAACTATTCTTTATCCAGTTTCACTTTACATGATTTACCGCTTATTACTTGTTATGACTCACAAGTAAAACAAACATCATAATCAATCAACAATCACAAACTTCCATTTTTATCTTAGGATTAGATAAGTGATCACATAACTTAACAATCCAAGATTAATACCAACTCTAATTCAATCTTTCTTATTTGTTGAACCTAGCCAACAACCAAATTACCCTTCATAGGTATAAAAATATCAACTTATCAAATAAAGCCCTCTGGCCCTTATAAAGATGAAATACTCAAAAGGGAACAATGATAAATCATGATCCAATACTAATATATATATTAATTCCCCCATGTGAATTAATAAAATAAAGTTCCCAACCAACATGCTTGCATCAATCTTCCATACAAACATGATATCATTCTCATAATATAAATCTCATAATCAACATGTTTACACAACGGCATAAAACATGCAAAATCCAACATAATAGAAATCATATATGAACTCAACATAGTCCTATACATGATACTACATAAATTTCCTTCTTAAAATCATAATACTACATCAATCAACACATAGGTATGTACGTACCTTGTGTAGACAAACTGATAGGCCACTTTAACAGTCTTAAAAATCGCCTAGAGAGAATTCTCCGCCTAAAATAACCAATATAAATTCATAATCAATCCTTCATGAATTTATAGCAATAATAAAATACTTTAAAACCTCCTTAAACATGTTTAAAACCTTTCCCAATAATAAAACTTGATTACTTAACCTCCTAGCATAATACCTACTACACTAGTGGTTAAAATCCATCATAAAACACCTTAAAAAATCTTCCTTTAAATTTCCAGTAATATAACATGAGTTAAAACTCCCTTAAAACATATTCAAACATGCTTAGAAACATAAAGGTAATAAATTTCATAACTTATAATAACTACTATGATTTTCTAACTTTCAAAACCCTAAAAATTCATGCTTTGATAATTAAAATCTACTTTAAACTCAAATATGCAAATCTGAATTTTATTTCTTCAATACATAAATTATATAACTTCAATCCAATAATGAATCATTAAACTATAACTTTTAAACATAAACAAATCAACACAAAACTTTAAAAATACAAACTTTGAATAAAACTTGAGGAAGAAGAAAACAAACCAAAGCAACAAAAAGAGGAAGAAAGAAACGCGCCGACCAAGGAAGAGCAAGGCGGCGGCGGCGCGCGGCTAGCGGCTGGGTGGTCGCCAGCAAGTGGCGGTGGCCTGAGAAGAAAACCGAAAGAAGAGGAGTGCCAAGAGAGAGAAAAACCGGGAGAAGAGATAGAAAGGAAGGAGGGCCGAGTAAGTGGGAGGAAAGGAGAAGAGAGAAAATAATGTGTGGGGAAAATTTTGGGGTTTATGGGGTTTTTATATTTTCCCCTTTGCGGGCTTAGGAAAAGGTAAATGGGCTAGGATTATAAATCCTTTTCCCAATCTAAGAGTGTTTGGGCTCCTCACACCCAATTAGAAATCCTTTTCCAAATCCAATAAGTGTTTCAAACATTTCAAATACTTTTCAAAGCATGACTTTAATAAAATATTTGACTTGCATAAATCATTAAAATAATTCCTTTGACTTTCAAATAGTCAATCTTTGAAGAAATAAATTATTAAAATACTAAAATATATTTAAATATAAATAACTATATATTAAAATATATTTATAAAATCCATAAATTTACGGGGGATTACAGTCAACCCCTCTTAAAAGAAGTTTCGTCCTGAAACTTGACACGAAAACTCACACATTTTCAAAAGTTTTTAACTCAACTCCCATTGGAGAAATACTTGTGCCACTCATGTGCAGTCTATTGCCAACTTAGAACACTTGTGTTACTCATGAACGCATTTCCTTATGGGAGAATCTATTTATTTTGCACCAACATGTGCAAATCGACAAAATAAGCATAAAAATACCATAAAAATAGGTAAAAAGCGTGAAATTCTATCGCATTCTACCCCCCTTAAAGAAAACAAGTTACACCCTCTTAACTCACCTCAAGGAATAAATCTGGGTACTTCTTCTTCATTTCAGCTTCAACTTCCCACGTTGCCTCTTCGGACTCATGGTTCGACCAAAGCACTTTCACGATATTGACATCCTTATTGCACGTACTATGCACCTTCTTATCAAGAATTTTGACGGCTTTTCCTCATATGTGAGGCTACTATCAATCCGGATCCTCTCGGGCTCCAAGACACGACGTTTATCAGGGATATAACGCTTGAGTTGGGAAATATGAAACACATCGTGCATCTTCTCGAACTCCATTGGCAAAGCCAACCTATAAGCTACCTTCCCAATTCTTTGCAGGATCTTATATGGACCTACATATTTGGCACTTAATTTGTCCTTTTTCCCAAATCTCATCACACCCTTAGTTGGTGATACTTTCAGAAACACTTTATCACCTACTTCGAACTCATCTTCTCTTCGCTTCAAATCGGCATAACTCTTTTGCCTATCTTGAGCAGCTTGAATTCTAGCCTGAATCAACTTCGCATTTCCGACAGTCTCCTCAATGAATTCTGTCCCCAATACTATATTCTCACTAAAATCATTCCAGCAAATGGGACTTCTACACTTTCTTCCATATAACGCCTCAAAAGGTGCCATCTTAATACTCGCATGATAGCTGTTGTTGTATGAAAACTCAATCAAATCTAATTGGTCTTCCCAACTACCCCAAAGTCAATAGCACAGTCTCTCAACATATCCTCCATCGCCAGTTAGTCCTCTCGGCCCGACCATCGGTCGCAGGGTGAAAGGCAGTACTCATTTTCAATGTTGTCCTAAGATTTAACTGGACCTTTTGCCAAAACTTCGAGAGGAATCTCGAATCACGATCTGAAATAATATCGGTTGGAACCCCATGTAATCTCACTACATGCTTAACATACGTCTTCGCAAGTTGCTTCTTCTTCCATGTCTCTTTAATTGGAATGAACACGGCCGACTTCGTCAGACGGTCCACAATAACCCAAATAGTATCATTGCCATTCCTCGTCCTAAGCAAAGTAGTCACAAAATCCATTGAAATGGAATCCCACTTCCATCTAGGAACCTCTAAGGATCGAACCTTCCCCATGGGTCGCTTATGATCTATCTTGACTTTCCGACAAAGGTTAGACACTTAGGACACGAACCCGGCAACCTCACGCTTCATGTTTGGCCACCAATAGATCTCGCTTAAGGTCCCTATACAATTATGCACCTCCCGTGGTGCACGGAATACGGTGTATTATGCCCCTCTACATAAGACGCCGCTTTAAGCTCATCACATTTTTGTGGTACACACCACCTTCCCTTAAACCTCATACTACCATCATCATGGATCTTAAAATCATCTTCCTTACCTTGTCTCATCTTTTCCTTAATCTTCTCTAGGTGCTCATCCCCAACTCGACCATCTTTGATCTCATCGAAAATTGACAACCCCAATGATAAAGCACTCAATCTTTATTATAATACTTGAAGACATTGATGAATTTGTAGATGAGCTTTTCACTCCAAAAAATCACAGGGAATCAAAGGATAAAACCGATGATGTTTCACCTTAGATTATTTACCTATTTATTTATGCTTTAAAGAATAATGTTGGATAATTCGTCCAAAGAAGGGTTTAAATTTATTTCATAGTACCTTTATTTTATTTTTTAGGAAAAGTGCAAGATTATGGTTTAGAAAAATTGTTATTAGCATCTTTTGAGGAATAAAAGTCAAATATTTAGTTATCCAAGTGAGCAAGAATTTATTTTGGCACGCGAATGGGAATATTTTATTTATTTGTTATGATTGAATTTTTATTCATGATTCTCAAACAAAGGTGTTCTTGATGTGAATATTGTTCATGGATAATTGATGATGATTATTTTATAATATTGTTGTAACTTCATGAGAATTGTTTGTTGATGTGATCTTTTGGCGGCCAAATCAAATGTTGCCTTCGTAGAGAATGACATGTAAGTATGTATCGAACCTAAAGTAAAGTACGTTAATTTTAGGTCGCGCACTAGAATGGCAAACAACAATAACGATTTAGCCTGTTATTCGCCTTTTGGGGAGAAATCGACTCGTGGAGAGAGCCGAGCATCCCGATTCTGCATGGGACATGTTTGAGAGACTAGCTAAGGTTAAACCACCATACTTTAAGGGGCAAGCCGATCCTACCTTTTTGAGAACTGGGATTAAAGAGTTTGAGAAAATCTTTGGGGTTGTGAACTGTCCCGAGAATATGAGAGTAGGTCAGCCGTGGCTGTACCTAAAGGATGAGGCCGATTTGTGGTGAAGAAAAAAACGGGGCTAGACCGAGTGCCGCCGAGGGATTCAATTGGGATTCTTTTGTTACCGCCTTGAGAGGGAAGTTTTACCCCGCTTTTATGAGGGAAACAGAAAAGCCCAAGAGTTTATCAACCTTAGGATGGGGGTATGACCATCTCCGAGTACTATAGCAAAAATCATACCACTGCCGAGGTTTGCAGACCCGAGGTAAGAGCCACCGAGGAATTAAAGGCTCAAAGGTTTGAGCAAGGCTTGACCGAGGAAATCCATCGGGTTAGGTGGTGAAACTTTTTCATTCCTAGATATTGTTTATGGAAGAGCGCCCACATTTATGGTCATTCAATGAGGCGTGATAAGAAGAATGATGTAGTGGGTGAGAAAAGAAAGGATTCCAATCTTTGGGGGAAATCAAGGGAATTTCAAGAAGAACAGGAATGGGAAATGGGAATTTCCAAGGGAGGAATAATCGTGGATACAATAATAAGGGTCAATCGAGAGAGTACCACTCAGAAGAAGTGCATTAATAACCATCCTCGGGTAGAGACTGCAAAGTGGAGACCCAAAGGGACTGTAACTACTGCCGAAGAAGGGCCATAGGGAGTATTAGTGCTTTGCTAAGCAAAAGAAATAGCAAAATGGCAATGGGAGTGGGTAACCAAGTGCGAGGTATGGATTTAACCAGTCCAGAAATCACTGATCGAAGACTCGTAGGGGCAATGTAAACAACCAAGGGAGCTACAATAAGCTTCGCTAGTGAGAGCAACAACCGTAAAAGGCTCCTGTAAACTCGCTTCGTGATGAGTCGCAATGAAGCCGAACGATCCGCCGACGTAGTTTCCTGTACTTTTTCTATTAACTCCGTCTTGGTTAAAGCGTTATTCTGGATTCTGAGGGCTACTTATTCTTTTGTTCTCGTCATCCGTTATTAAAAAAAGTCCGGGGGTTAGTAGATTTCGAGGTGATTGATTTCCTTTGTTAGTATACCTACCGGTGAGACCTTAAGGTGTACCAAGTTGTTTAAAAATTTGCCTCTAAAGATAGGAGACTGTGTTTTCCCTTCGATTTGATAGAGTTTAATCTCGGGAGACCTTAGATGTAATCTCGGGGATGGATTGGCTAAGCTTATACAAGGCCAATATAGACTACGTGAAGTTCAACAAGTAGTTTTAAGAAACCCTTGGGGAAGTTAACCTCGTATAGACGTTTTGGGAAGTCCAAGAACTTTAGGGTTATTTCCGCGATGCAAGTGAAGAAGTCGATGAAGAAGGGGTGTGAGCTATTTTCCGTAGTGTGATGCAAAATGTGGTAAAGAGTCAGTAAATATTGAGGATGTTCCAATCGTGAATGAGTTTATGGATGTATTTCCGAGTGAGATTTCGGGTATGCCGCCCGCTAGCGTTTGAGTTCACCATAGACTTAGTTCCCCGAACCGCACCTATATCTAAAAAGCACCCTATAGAATGGCACCTCCTGAGATGAGTGAATTGAAGACGCAGATTGCAAGAGCTGTTCGATAAAGGTTATATTAGGCCTAGTGCATCACCTTGGGAGCCCCGTGTTGCTTGTTAAGAAGAAAGATGGGAGTATGAGGTTTGTGTACGATTATAGGGAATCGAATAATAAACCATCAAGAACAAGTATCCTTTGCCTAGGATAGATGACCCATTTGATCAATTGAATGGAGCGAGCGTATTCTCGAAGATCGATTTGCATTCTGGGTATCACCGATTGCGGAAGTAGCCGATAAGGGATATCCCTAAGACTGCGTTTAGAACTTCGTTATGGTCATTAAGGAGTTCACCGTAATGCATTTTGGGTTAACCAATGCACCTGCCATATTTATGGACTTCATGAATAGGATTTTCCATGAGTTCTGGGATAAGTTCGTTGTGGTATTCATTGATGATGATATCCGATTTATTCGAAGAATGAAAAAGAGCATGATGAGCACTTGAGGATTATATTGGAGACGTCAGGAAGAATCGCTTGTATGCCAAGTTTTTTAAGTGTGAGTTTCGTTTGGAGAAAGTAGCATTTTTGGGTCACTACGTGTCTAAGGAAGGAGTCTTTGTAGATCCCGCTAAGATTCAAGCGTGAGTGAGTGGCCAACTCCAAAGAATGTGTCTTATATTCGAAGTTTCCTAGGTCTAAGTGACTATTATAGGAGATTTGTGAGAGATTTCTCGAAGATAGCGAGGCCAATGACCACCTGATGAAAAAGGAGTCAAAAATTCGGAAGGGAGCGAGAAGTGTGAGGAAGCTTTTCGCGATTTTAAAAGAACGTGCCGACCTCCGCACTCCTTTTGCTTTCGCCCGATGGGACTGGAGGGGCTTGAGGTGTATGTGATGCTTCAAAGAATGGTTTGGATGTGTGTCAGCGCTGAATGGGGAAGGTGATCGCGTATGCGTCGTGTCGCTGAAACCTTATGAGGCTAATTACCCTACCCATGATCTAGAATTAGCCGCTTATTGTGTTCGCCTTGAAGATTTGAAGACATTACCTTTATAGGCAACATGTAAGATCTTTACCGACCATAAAAGTTTGAAGTATATATTCACCCGAAAGACCTCACATGAGGCGAGAAGATGGTTAGAGTTGATAAAGGATTATGATCTAGACATCCAATATCATGAGGGGAAAGCAAATGAAGTGCCGATGCGTGAGTAGGAAGTCGAAATACAAGATGAATGCCTTGGTGGTTCCGAGGAGTCATGTGTCGAGATATGCAAAGACTTAGCCTAGAAATACTAAATCCCGGGGAGATCGAGCTCGTGGATCTTCGTTTAGGCCGAGGCTCGTCCTCCGACTCTAAATCACTATATGGTCTTATAACGGCGTGGTAAATATCACTTACGGCCTGTCCTCTAGCACGGCCAAACTCATGAAGAATCTCACTCAACACTCTTATCGTGCATGCATGCATGCTCTTAATACATTACGCATAATGAACTCTAGTTCGTGTAGTTATCATCATCGACTCATAACCTCCACCCCTCTCATCATCACTGAAGACGATAGGGTTGTAATAGCTCCCTACTCTAGTATCTTCTCTTTTCGACATGGCTAGGAATCTATAACAATAAATATAACTTATAAACAAGCGGTACTCTCACTTAACGTATAATCCCAACAATAACAATAAGCAAGAATAACCAACCACATAAAGCATAGGAATAACATAAACGAGTTAGCGTGGGAAGAAAAATATAATCATCGCGAACTAACTATTTAATGCAACATATAATATTTCTATCCTATATGCCATTCCTATACTACCCATCTCTCATAAAATGATAAAATAAACTAGAGTATTGAAAATAATTTAAATAAATAATTTTTTCCACTTTGGAAGGAACCGAAAAAATAAAATAATATGGTTCGAAAATAATAAGGAAAATAAAAAAATTCGGACCTCATAATATATATAAAAAAATTGGCCCCCTTTAACAAAAATAAATTCGAATCGAAATAATATAAGAATCTTGAAAAAGACTTTTCAAAGGTAATTTAAAATACCATGAATAAGTAGGAGCTCAACTCTAAGAAATTCGTTTAAGTAACTAGCTAGTTAGACGCCTAAAGACTTAAAGTTGGCAAGAAAGGCCAATAAAAACCCTAAAGCTCTTATACCACTTTGTAACACCCCGACAATTCTCTCTTTTCTAAAAATACCTTTTTTAATATAAAACATGGAGAATTATCAAAGTATTATCGCCCGTGTGAAAACGTATCGGCTTATTCGGAATTTTACGGGGGAAAACAATAATAATAAACTTTATAAATAAAACTTAGTTAATAACAAAGTCAACTCCAAAACCAAACCAACAAAAACCAAAGTGACCTTAAAAACCAAACCAAACCAACTATGAAAAGTATAACTCAAAAGTACCGTAAATAAACTATCTAAGCTCTCAATCCCGAACCCAATGATGCATCATCTTCAAATTAATCAAGGCCAATAAGTTCATATAAGTTAAGGGAAATAGTTTTAGATGACTTTAGTTGAGGTAATAAGGAATGTCCAAGTTAAAATTATAACTACAATAAGTTGTAATAAGTTTAGACTAATTCAAATAGGTTAAGTTTAGGCAAATAGGTTAAGTTTAGGGCTACAGAAGTTCACAAAACTTAAGTTTTAGAGCTAATAAGTTCAAGGCTAATTAGTGCAAATAAGGTTAAGAGAACACAAATTTAGTCCTCGGTTCCTTGCATTTTAAGCCCCTATTTGCTAGTTTTAGTCACATAATATCACTTGAAGTAAGTGCGTAAAACAGAGATGAATATAATGTTGAGTATACTTTTGGCTTCCTGAATATAATTGATTATTTTTGCAAATCAAATTGAAACGGAGAATATAGTGAGTGTGCGAAACGCAGGCAACTATATCCAAAATAAACCTAATAGCATTTTAGTTGTGTAAACATATGCAAAGCAAATCACTATAAAATTATAATATTTCCTTATATATAACTTTTAAGTCTAAACGTACTTCTTGTAATTAGTAAATATTTTTGTATCAATTTAATAGATGGCAAGCAAGGCAAAATAATCATGAAAACACGGTTTGTACACGAAAAGTATGAAAAGGTACGAGATAACTGAGACATTATGTGTAACTACGGTAATGGGAGTTGAACATGACTCCGAAGGGAAAAAGATGGCGGAAATTGAATGAGAATCATTCAATAGAGAAGGCTAGTTGAGAAAATGCTAGCAACAAGGTTTATGATAATTATAATATAAGACTTGAGAGCTTCTAAAGCATATTGGGATTTGTTTCTTATAACTGAAACTATGTGCTACTTTCAAGTTGGTGATGCAAACCCACTCACCTATTTCATGATTATTTAGATGGTTCTTGGTATGGTTATCTATGTCGAAGAACATGTGTGAACCATAGTGACAGCCCAGACACGTGAAAATCTGGTCCGTGAGATTGACATAGTTTGCCCCCTAGAGTTACGTGTTGCATCTTATGAACCAATGCCTTTTGCTACTAGGTTAAGTTCTTGTATATATGTGTGTGTGTATGTGTGTGTATATATATATATATATATACATATACATAGGTTTAAGTTCATATGAGAACCACCCTTATGGTGAGAAGCTGTGAGAACCGCTCATTTTTCCTCATTTCACGAAGATTTTGCTCATTTCAAAACGTTTTTGCTCATTTTATGTTTGCTTATTTTTTTTTTTTTTAGATAAGAGAAAAAACCTAGGTCTGCACTTGGATAGGACTGACCTCTGACAGAAGATCCTTACGGATGATGGAAGAAAAAGACAATATTAGAAGAGGAAAAACAATACACAAGCGAAGAAACCTCATGCCCATGATGGGCCATAAAATCGGCCGCTTGATTAGCTTCCCTAAAACAATGATCAAGTAGAGACGGCATGAAAACTTACGTTTCCCGCGGCCACGAATCTTTAATCAAAGAAGAAATTTCCCAAGGAATCTTCCAACATTGCCGGATAGAATTAATAACAACCAAGTTATCACCTTCAATGGCTAAAGAAGAAATACCAAGAAACTTAGGCGCCTGAGACCTTCCCCGAAGCCCCCAAGCTTCGGCGAGAATGAGAGCACCCAAACCGAGAGAGACATTGAACTCGAAAGGCACAACACCCTCATGGTTACGAATAACAAACCCAAAAGAAGCCTTCCCATCGAATTTAGACCCATCAAAATTGGGCTTAAACCACCCCTCGGGGGGGCGGTCCACGCCACCTCCTTGGCCGACCCCTTCCGCGTACGACCTCCGCAACCTTGGACCCAAACAACTCTTCGAAGATTGAGCACTTAACCCAATCCCTTAAAGAAAACGAAATGGCTTTCACCGCACGAGCGAGAGGAAGGACCATCTGGAAATAATTTTATTACGAGAAAACCAAATAAACCACCAAGCAACACAAAGACTTCTCCACATCTTCCACTAATGAATAATGGAAAACATAAGAAATATTAATCAAAACATTATCCGAGAAAGGGCCAACGGGGAGGCAATTCCACCCCATATTCTCACGAAGCATGCGAAAAACATCTTGAGCAAACGGACATAGGAAAAACAAATGATTAGCATCTTCCGAATGATGATTACAAAACAAAGCATTCTTGAGGAGTAAAAGACATGTCTCCTTTTTGGGCCTGTCTTTGGTAAGAAGCCCATCCTGGCAGATTTTCCAAAGGAAATTTTTATTCTTAGGAGGAACACTAATCTTCCAAATCCAAGTAAAAGGATTAGGCGGAGGGGGTGCAAAGCAATCCCTCGGACAAGGAGAGCACCGGACTTAACATAATATTCCCCATCCGGAGAAAGACCCCGGACCAATGAATCTCGGGCCCTCTAGAGAAGGCGAAAAATACCAAAATAGCTTGAACAAAATATCGGCGGGCACCGGCGCATAAGGCGAGATTTATCCCATTGGCGATGGTCATTTATAACATCAATAACTTTTAAGTGCCCAAACTCCATCAAAGGATCACAAACAGCAGAGATCGGATAAGGAAAAACCAATTGGTGATTCCAGGAAAGAAACCAGTCACCCCTATTAACAATCCGAGGCGGATACCTTGTTCGAAAAATAGTCCGGAGGGACATAAGTTTTCTCCCACTGCCAAGAACAATTGGGGATGACGGAGAATAATTAAACAATGGACTTCCATGGGTATATTTGTTGGAAACAAGAGATCAACCCAAAGATTAGAGGGATACTTAACAATCTTCCATAAAAGCTTTTTTCGGGAGAGCAAGATTGTTAACAACAACCTTGGGAAGCCCGACCCCAAATTTTTTTGGGATACAAATACGATCCCACTCAACTAGATTGGGAGAGCCAGGAGTCCGGAGCTTTTATTCGAAAAAATTTCTATAAACTTTATCAAGCTCACCATGGATGAAGAAGGTGCAAAAACTTTGCATTTGAAAATTAGCTTTGAGGATAAAGTGGCACAATCAACCGTCTTCCTGCTTGAGAAAGGGAATTGGCTTTCCATTTAGCCAATTTGGAGTTCGGGAAGACTGAGGCTCAACTTGATGGAACGTGTTCTTAGTCACACGGGAGCTCAATAACGGGGCACCCTAAATAATTCCCAAAGGAGAAAGAATTAGACATCTCGAAGCAAAGAAGCAAATCTACAAACATCTGTCGAACAAACATTCTAGCATACATTGGAACGAAGACTTATGAAAATTTACTAACTTCGTCCCGACATAGAGCAATAGCTTATCCAAAATTGACTTAATAATAACACAACTTTCCCCTCGGGCCTTTGCAAAGATCATAGTGTCATCCGTCGAAGTAAGGAAAGGAATTTTAACACCGGAACGACCTAACTTCACCCCCAAAAGGGTTTACTACCATTGATGGATTTATCATAAATTGGCACAGGAAGCACGCCTGCAGAATAAACAAATAAGGAGATAGCGGATCACCTTGTCTAATTCCCCTAGAGAGAAAAAACCGATCTCCGGGGATCTCTGTTAACTAGAAAGGCCGAGAGAGAGAACCACGGTTGAGACACACCGGTTTAACCCAATGAATCCACTTCCGGGGCAAACCCTAAGTGGTCTAACATTATATAAACAAATTCCATTCTAAAACGATCATAAGCCTTTTCCATATCAAGTTTAATAGCTATCCACCCTACTTTACTGATTTGTTCTTAAATGAGGTAGGAAACACCTCATACAGCTAAAAGAATGCTTGTCTTGAATTAATCGTTCCTAACAAAAGCTCCTTGCAACGGATGAATAATCTTCCCAAAAACAACTTTTAAACGATTAGCTTAGGACTTTTGTTATAATCTTGCACATAGTGGAGCACAAACTAATAGCCCTAAAATGATTATTTAACGGAAGGATTATCAATCTTGGGAATAAGGAGTTGATAAACGTATGATTAATTTACGCCAACATGTGACCCGAATGGAAAAAAAAGCTTTTGACCGCTTTTGAAATAAAAATTACCCACGAGTGTCCAATATTTTTGAAAAAGAAAGGGGGAAACCCATCGGGACCAGGGATTATCGAGACAAATCAAAAAAGGCATTATACGAACCTCATACGCATTGGGACACCGAGTGAAGTGAAATATATTTTAGTGAGAAATAAATTTTCTTCCCTTCGAGATAATTGGAGATATTAAATCAAAATCAACATCCTCCCCATGTTTTGCTTATTTTATGTTTTCGTTCATTTAACATTTTTATGTTGATTTCATTTCAAGCGTTGTTGCTCATTTTACATTTTCGCTCATTTTACGTTTTGCTCATTTAACTTTTTTTATACTTATTTACATTTTTCTCATATATTACATTTTTACTCATTTTACGTTTTCGCTCATTTAATGTTTTCTAACTCATTTTATGCTTTTGCTCATTTTTTATTTCTTGGCTCATTTTATGGAGTTTTAGCTCATTGAGAGCACGGTTCTCACCGTAAGAGGGATCTCATTAGAACCCAACCCTATATATATCCAAGGTAATTTTAGATTTAATGCAATCTACTTAATTTATGTTCTTAACTACCAAATTTAGATGACTTTGTTTTTCCTAAATGGATTATGTTAATACCAGAACTATGTAGTTCCTTGCAATCATTTTTGCTACCTTGGGGAGTAGCCGGTGATAGGCACGGCTCAAGAACTAGTGATGTAAAACTTTAAAGTGTAAAGAATAGGTACTAAAAGTATTACATAACGAATTTCAGCTTACATTTCTTTAAGTGTTACTATAGGTGGGGTTGTGCCAATCGACGGTCGGGCCAGACCGACCGAGTCGAAGATTACGGGCCTCGGTCAGAGAAAACCAAAGATTCTCCGGGTTTTCCTTAGTTGGTTCAAAACCTCGGGAAAATTGCGGTCGGATCCAAGTGGTCTGTAAGTTTATGTTTTTTTAGTAAAAAGAAAGAAAGGTTAAAAAAAAAAAAAGTTTAAAAAGTGAAAAAGTTAAAAAGCTAAAAACCTATTCTTTTTGCCTTTAGGATTATTGTTGAAGAATTATAGATTTTAATGTATGTTATTTTATAAATATGTTTTAATCTAAACAAAAATTATTTCCTTCTTAAGAAAATACAAAATTCCTAGGTCCGCATAATGTCCAAATTATGGTCCATAGGGTCCGGTCCCGAGCGGTCTCGGAAGTGTTATCTAATAACATAGGTAACACGGGCGAGTGTAGCACCCAAATAACATAGGTAACATTTGCAGTGTAGTACCCCAAAATAACATAGTAACACGAGGCGGGTGCTTAGTACCAAAAAAGTGTTACCTATTATCTATTGTAACACTTTTTGGGTGTTACTTTAAAGTTAATTATGTATTATTGATATAAAGTTTGCATGTATGAGGTTAACCATGCTATTTTCTTTTGACTAATGGATTTGTTCTGTTTTTTTTTTTTTTTGTTTAGTAGTGTATTATATTATTTCGATCTAGTTTAGCCCAAGTTGAGTTTAATTTTATTAGGCGTTCACTATGTTCAGTCCCAACTTTTATTTTTTATTAATGATCCCAACTTTGAGGTAGCTTTTATAAGGGTCCCAATACGTCGGTGACTCCGACAAGCAGGCTAAAACGTCCGAAATCACCACCCTTTCCACTTCCCCGCCACCGCTCCCGGTCCCGAAACTGCTACCGCTCGTTGCCACCCATTCTCCACCCCACAAAATTGCCACCTCCTCCCCGAGACCCCGACCTCACCGCGCCCACGAAACCACTCTCACACCACTAGAATCATTCTCACGGTGAATTCCCAACAAACCCTTACCGATTTCCTCTCCTTTGTGTGATGTCGTGTATTGTTATAGGTGATTTCCAAAGCTTTCTCTGCGTCCTTCATTGTTGCCTCGAGCTTCAAATGTTAGAATTAGTGTTTATTCGGGAAGGCAAAGGGAGGGGGAGGCGGAGGGGGTGAGAGGGGAGGAAAGAGAGAGGGGAGAGAAAGAGAGGAAGAAGGAAAACTAGTTAAAGAAGTAAAAAAAATTAACTTGTTGAACAGTGTCATTCAATTGGACTGGATTTTTATAAACAATAAACTAGTTGGGACCGATCCTCGTCTATTTATTCGAATTTTCTTTTAGTTAATATTATAAAAAATTGATAATAAAAAATATACATCTTCGATGAATCCAACATCATATGTGCTAATTTGTTTATATGTATTAGTCTTAAATTATCGAAAAGATATCACATGAATGATGAACAGTACAAAAAACCGCAGCAATATATTTTGCTTTTTTATAATAAAAAATATATATATTGTTAGCGGTTTGTCACCTAAACCGCAAGAATCTGCATTTTTTATTATAAAAACAAACATATGTCGCTGCTTCATGTAAAACCGCAAAGAATATACCGTTTTTTTTTTTTAAAAAAAAAAATTTATTTTATATTTACGTATGTTCCACCAACCTCATGCAAGAAGCAGAATGCAGCAAGCAGGATGCAGCAAGCAGAATATTTTCTGCATAAATTTCGACAGAGCTCCGTTTGTAAATTGGATAAACCCATAATTGGGAATTAACCTGTACAATATTATATGCAACAAACCATCCATCCATCATCCAAAAATTCATCCAACATCCATCCATCATCCAAAATTCATCCAACAAACAACATCTAATCCAAAATTCATCCAACATCCATCCATCATCCAACTTCCACGCACAATCCAAATTCCAAGTTTAACAAGAAATAAATACGATTCAATCCAACATAGATATCATACTTAATCCAACATATATATATATATATATCATGAAATCCAAGTCAATACGATAATGTTGGTTGGTACAAGCGCACAAATTATATTTGTTGTAAGAGAAGCAAAGAAAATTAACATTAACTAACCTATGCAATGCACTATCAATAAAGTATCTTGCCCACTTATTTTTCAATCTCAATGAGCCTGATCTTCGCATAAGGATCGCGGTAAAGGCATGGAAAGAACCCGAAAATAATTCACCAAAGTTAGCTTTTCAATAGTTAAATATATAAAATATGAAATGAATAATAAGTGAACAAAAAACTTACTTCATCGAAATCCTCCGAACCGAATATAAAGTGAGTACGCTCAAAAATGTTGCGCATGACAAAATAACCGCACTCCGTGCCTCCTTTGTTGTTGTTGTGGGCACTTTAACGAAAGTTTTAAGAAAATGAGGAAATTTATCGTATAATGAGAATGACATAACATATGCTTTTAATTGAATAAAATAAGTCTATTATACCTTAACACATCTCCAAATAAGTTTCATAAGACGAATCTCACAAGCGCTCATCCGAAACCTCCTAAAAGCACTACATAAAACAAAATCAAATGAGTTACACTTTACTTGCTTTATATTATAATTTAAATTCATTTAAAATATATCAAAACGATCAACTATTTTTTTCTAACATAGGCGCTTTCAATCTTTTAACTTCCGCTCCTTTGTTGGAAAGCTAGCGGAATCAAATACATAAATGATCCCTTGAAAGGATGGGATGTATGACAAGGAGCATCCAATGACTGGCTATCAAGAAGATTGAATAATAATAATTACTTAAAATTCACATGTCATGCAACAATCCTTATTTGTAAAACTATTAAGATAGAATATTACTCTTGAAAGATCGGGCGCGAAGATGATACTAGCACCAAGAACGACGGATCCAAATAAAGCACACCGAATGTAATTGCTACATTCTCCAAAGCATGCACATCCGCTGCATTCTCCTAGCACATCCAACAAACTCGAACAGCGCCCCAAATCCATCCAAGTCGACTCGTGTTGCCCAAAAAAATAGATAAACATAAATTTTATGTGGAAAATACAACTATCATACAATGAAATATAAAAAAAATCATAACTTTGATTATTGTTACCTCATGTACACTTCGATAATAGAAACATACACTTCCCCTTTCAGAACCGAGCAATATCCTCCTCGGTCGATAAGCGTGGCATCTTCCGAATAATGGAACAATGAGCTCAAGGTTACAACAACTAAGATTTACCGTTCCGGCGATGGCAAGGGCAAGCGCATTCGCGACTCCTACGCCTTCATGAGGGATTCCAAGAACGATACATCATCGACAACTGACTATAAATCTATAGTCAACCTGGCCGAAAGCCGCCGGCTAGACATCTAATGCCTCCCGAAATCCCTTTTGTTTTTTGTGCCTATGCATCCTAATAATAATTTTTGAGAACGCGCATAAGATTATGTAATTTTACATTTAATCCTATTATTTTTACACAAATGGATAAAATTTGAACAATTACCTCATCACCTAATATTTGCACTAAATTTTTTTGGCCATCGCACCCACGTACTCCAAAGCAAGCCGTAGTCGATTTCATATGCAAAAATGACTGGGGACAAAGTAGTGGCAAATGACCATACTTTTCGACAAAACGATGAATTTTCACTTGAAGGTGATCATTCATCATTTTAGACCCATGAACTGCATCGGTTCCCATCAAAAGCATAAGAATGTGCATGTGCCACTGTGACAAGTCTTTCCACTAGTCAGATCTATCAAATACACCGACAGGAGTCTTGTCTCTATCAATAACATACAGCTCTAAATATATAAGATAATTATTTGTATAAAGCACATGTATATATGATAATTATTTGTATAAAGCACATGTATATATGATAAATATAATATATCTTCCAAATTAGGAGAATGAGTGTCTAAAAATCCAGATAAGGGTGTATGGCCGAGTGGGTCAGAAGTAGATGGCCCAAAGAGATGGTGAAGTGTGTGATGGAACAAATGGCTTAAAAGGTAGCTAAGTAGGCCGAAAAGAAGTCATTGCCCAAAAGATGCCGAAAGGTGATGGAACAAATGGCTAAAAGGTAGCCGAGTGGGGCCTGGGGTGCCACTGCCCGTAAGATGTCAAGGTGTGATGGAACAAATGGCGTAAAGGTAGCCGAGTGGGCCGGGGGTGCTACCGGCCCAAAAGAGATGGTGAAGCAGATGGAACAAATGGTGCAACAAATGGTGGAGTAGGTAGCCGAGT
>CANSZD010000769.1:232500-260144 GCA_947648045.1 Beta corolliflora | reverse complement strand
ATGACAGCCATACAAAAGAACATTTGGCTTAAGCAAAAATGAAAGAGCATCAAGCTACGTTAAAAGATAATTTTGCTTAAGCAAAAGAATATTCTTATTGAACAGCAGATGACAACCAAAAAGGCAAAAAAATAAAGTAACATCAATCAATATCAAAAGAACCAACGACATTAACGACTTCAACGTGACCATATAAAACAATCTTCTTCTCTTGAAATTATAAAACAATCATTACCGTCACATGCAGTGGCGTATGTGCTTGGTAACAAGGGGTAACAAATGCTACCCCTGTTTTTTTTTTAAATGAATTTTTTTGAGCTTTAAAAAATAAAGAAAAGTTGAGCACTGCAGAATTCTTAATACCCGTTTTAAAATTAGTTGTCCCTTTTATGCAAAGATTACTCTCACTAAATATCAAACAAAAACCAAATTAAAATGTACACCAATCGTAGATTGGACGAATTTCTCATCACAAAGTAGAAAACTCCATTGACAATGTACGTACTTACTATAGATGAAAAAAATAGATTGAAGTCAAAAGCTTAGATTATTAATATTAAACCTAATTTATGTAGGACTAGGAAAACATATCCTAAACTAAGTATAATACCATACAAGATTATCTCTAATAAGGTCTAATAAAGACTAATTTTAGGTCTAATATGTACAAAATAAGTTTAAATAAGTTCAAATAATTAAGAACTAATAAGCTCTAATAAGTTCAGATAAGTTCAAATAAATTCATATAAACAAAAATAGGTTGTACAATAGGCCTATATAAATTATGAGTGTAAATTTGTGAGTTTTGAATGAAAATTTTACATATTTATGAATATTTTATTGAGTTAAAACTTGTAAATTGTTAGTGAGTGACTTATAATAAGTGAACTAGTGAATAATATCACGAATCGTGATATTATAAATTTGTACAAGAGTTGTGAAGTTCCTTTTTATTATCTCTATCTATTTCTCTCTTCTCTAAATTCTTGTGCACATCGACTTTTCAACTATTACAAGTAAAGGAAGTAATTAAATTCTCCTTCTACTCAACCACCAAGCCAACGTAATTCTTCTCCATCAAACCATATGACTCCATCTCAACATTGGTACAAAAAGTCTGAGAACTCTGCCATTAACAATTGTAATTTTGCTTTATTAAGTACTATAAAGTTGTATAGGGATTTTGTTTATGTTATGATTATAGTAGTCATGTATTATTTTTTCCGTATTCGATCTATTACGCTACCCCTGATTGGAAATTCTGGATCCGCCACTGGTCACATGCTCTCAAAAACACACTCCGGAACACTCTCACAAACACACGAGATGATTTCTTAACTTCTCTCAAACTATTTGGCTCAGCGAGGTCTGCCCCTGGCCTTAGAGATCACTCCCCAAACCCACCGCAAGTCTATGGCCCGCTAAATCTTACAATTTATGTTAAAAGTTCTTCATACTTCAAGAAATTCCCATGTTTAAATACATTTGACTACAAATGCTACAAGCTCAATATACATTGAACTAAGATAATATTTGAAACTATAACGATACTTTAATTACATGTAAAAGTATTAGATGGCACTCTTTAAAAAATTGGCTTTCCCGTATCACCCAAGCAACGAAAAAATCAGAAAATCCTATCCTTTTACTAAACATCATATGTTAAATTTTCTCAACATTTGCCAATAATAACTTTCCACATCCTCTAAACAATTGGCCACGGGCCACAGCTAACTCATCCCAACAACACTGAAGAGCCATCCCCACAGAACTGATGCCAACTTGCAACTAAAATCGAATGGCAACCCCATTATCCCATCAATGTAGCACTGCACAGCACATAAGCTATTAATGCGACCCCCACACAGGCTTTAATTTATGTTGCTTTGTTTCATATTTGGAGACCTTAGCATGCGATATAATGGTTAGAATCGGAGCAGATTGTGCGCTTTGGGTTAACTAGAGAAATTTATAGGAGCTAAAGGAGATGATGCCCGCTAGAGTGAGCTAGTCATCAGGGAAAATCTGTCAAAACAACTGGAGTCAAGTATGCTCAAATGTTAGTGTTCTTCACTCTCCTAGTTCTCATCAGGAGGATCCCACCTTAGATGCAAGTTTCAGAAGTTGGAACAAACACTTTCCACCCCAAAAGAAGATATAAGTGTTTTCAGCATTACATTCTCTGGGTAATGGCATAAAAGAGCGAAAAGAATGGAACAAAAAACGCCGTGTATTTGAGGCTGTTACCAAGCAGCGTAAAAAGCATGAACCTTATATATCATGACCATTTCATTGAAGACTTCACTAAGCCAGTCAGCCACAAGACAAGATGATCTTTGAAACTAAAATTGCTGAAACCAAAACCTCTTGTTTGGCCTTAGAAGCACAATCCTAACCTTGCCATCATTGAAGAAAATCCCTTCACTATTTCTTAACCTACCCAATGAAACCTATTAAAAGCTTTACAACGGGTAAAAAGATACATACACTACAGAGAAAAGACTACTAAATTTAGAATAATATACACCTTTAGAGAACCATCATCTTAGCAACTTCTCAACAACAAAATTCCAAGAGGGCCCTTTGTAGGATTACCACCAGAAAGCCTGGATAAGTTGTCACTTCAAATAAAACCCAAAATAAGAAATCAGCATAACTATCAATCTCCATGATGCTAGACTTGAATGAGTTAATTTGAAACCCTGAAACAAGAGTTAGAATATTCTCAAACATCTCTAAATCAACTAAGAGAAAGAGTACCATTCCATATTTAGAACCTCCTACCTACCAAGACAACAAGAATTATGCCATGCTCCTCCCCCTCAGAGAGCATTAGCCACTAAAGTAAACATAATATAGGGAGCAAAGGGTTCACCAGCCTCACCCAAAGAGATGCTCAAAGGCACCTCCTAGGATGATCATTATCTAGCATTGGAAAATTGAAGTAGAGAGACAACCCCAAAGCAATCATTTCCACAAAAGCCCAAGACCTTTTCTCTCAATAACCTTATCTAGGAAACTCCAAAAATTATATCACAGGTTTTCTCAAAATCTGCTTACTGATAATATCAAACCCTTCCTTGCATAGTACCAACTATCCCCTTACCACTAAGATACACATCCAACATTTGCCTCCATTCTACCATTAAAGCATAATACTTAAAAGCGAAACACCCAACGAACCACAAGCACTTCAACACAGATCATGTAAACATCAGTGATCAACTAGTTGCCCCAAATCCCCTCACAAGCTGAATGATCCTTTGTAATTTGATGATGAAAGTAACATTTCTACTTAGACATATCCCATCATCAGCAACTCTTGACATACCTAAAAGATATACTAAATCACATCCTAACAAAATTCTACAAGGAGGGGAGAGAAAATAGGAAAAAGGAAAACTCTCTTTAAGTGCTAAAACATCATATATGTCAGCTCATAAACATTAGTGGTCAACCCTCAGCTTAGCCAAATAATCCTTCCTACTTCAATGATAAAAGTGATATCCCTACTGAATGACACATCCCATCACGGAAAACTTCCGAGCACCTAAAAGAAATCCTAATTCACATCCTAACAAAACTCTACAAGGAGGGGAGAGAAAATAGGAAAAAGGAAAACTCTCTTTAAGCCCACCAATCTCAAAAAGTCTTTCAAACCAAGTGCTATCCAGAGGGCTCCACACCAAAGTCATCAAACATTCAACACAAATGCTCCTCCTTCAAAAGGATTTCATGGATAGAGGAATTCTATATTGGAAGAGCATCCTGCTCTCTTAGCAAAACCAACTTGACCTTCTGTAATAAAAACTTTACTTGCCTCCTACTCACAACCTAGGTTGCACAGAAACGGATACGGGTACGGGTTCAGCTTCGGGTACGGGGACGGAAAACAGCGAGATTTTAAAATTTTAGGAATGGGTACGCGTACCCATATATGATACGTATCGGGTACAGGTACGCGACCTAGAAGAAGTACCCGTGCTACGTAGCTCACAACTCACAACCCTAAAAAAAGAAGTTGGATAACATCTCGCATGAATCGACCCAACAAGTAAACCTGAAACTCTCCCGAAATCCTAATGTGTCTATTTTTTTAAGACAAATTTTAACCTCAATGAACACCATGAAATCAAATGAAAATTGGATTTTGACTCTAAAATAGACCCAACACTTAGAATATCCGAGATTGTGTGATGATGTTTTGATCTCAAATGCAAAGAAAAAAAATTGGGTTCACAACCAGAAATGAATTTAACTTAAAATTGACACAAGCAAAAAAAACCTGATATGAACCCAAAATTATCACACCTAACCCAACTCTTTGACAAAAACTGTTGTAGATTATATTTACTTCTGCAATCCACGTCAATTTCTCATACAAACTACTCTTTTGCAATCAGGTTCTCAATCACAGCTCATCTTCCTAATTATAGCTCTCTTGCCCTTTATGAACTCTTACTTCACTAGCACAGTAGCACTCACTTACTTGCCAATCTTAGGAATGACTAGAGCCATTTCGTGCTGCTTGACCTGAGTGCCCCAAAATGCTTTGACAAAAGTCTAGCTTTTCATAAACCAAATCATCAAAGCGCCCTCCATTGAACACTTAATTTACCATTCTTGTCCCAAAGATTAGGATCACAAACCCACATGAGTTTAGAAACTTTAAACGGTTTCATCTATACACCGAGGGAAGGATAACTCGAAAATCATAGAGACATGATCAGAAACCACTCTATCCCCCATGGCCCATATCCCATAGTCCCGTACTACTTTTGGAAACAACCAATCATTAGTACAGAAAGACTAACCATCCTTTAAGCCACATCGTCTTCTCCCCCCGCAAAAGTAAGCTAAGAATGCATAAGGGAGATACACTAAATCAACATCACAAAAAAATTATCTAAGCCTCTCATACAAGTGGTCATCTATAAACAGACTAGCCACCTTTAACTCCCTTAGTTAATCATGCTAATGTGTCTCCACATAGTAGTTACTACTTACAAAACCCATAGCCCCATTGCTTCAATGAAGACCTTAGGACACAAACTACCGATGCAGCCGAACTTCTTGACAAGACTATTTCGAGATCACAGTTCCCTCTTTAGTGCACCTCGATTGAACACTCAATCTACCACACTTGTCCCCAATTTTTAAAATGCACATCCCACATAAATAAGTTATAGGGTGTAGATTTATAGATTGAGAATGAATCCAAGATATTAGAAAATGAAACCACTCTATCCTCGTAATGCATACACAATACACTGAGAGATCCACTTAATCACCATCATAGTAGAATTACCAAAGCCATACATAGAAGTGGTAAGCCCTTAGTGCACCAATCACCTCTATCTCACTCCTACGTATTATCAAGTGATTATCCCCACCTACAACCGCCTACAAAAAGTAACCCTACAGATTCAAGGAAGACCCTTGGACACAAAGATGAGAAGACCAACAAATCTAGGGAACCGCCTCCCCAACAACATAAAAATAATTCAAGCAAAGAACGAAAACAAACTAGAAAATTGATTTACCTTGAAAGTGTCCATAGCATCTTAACTGTTTCATGTGGAACAAAACTTTAAAGTCTACAAAGTAGCAACGAACATCACTGATTTTGTGGCTTCCCATCAACCCCTTCAGAACTTCTGTAGAACTTCCGACGGAAATATTGAGATCATTAATATAGTAGCCTCCCATCAACCCTTAGATTTAGGAGGTCAGGAAAGCAATCATCAAAAAAATGAGAAGGCAGTATGTGGTAATGTCCATGAACCATGACACTGAATAAGTTCTTAAAACACTATAACCGACTCAAAAGATTAGCAACCTCCCTGCCAAAAAACAAGGTCAAACTATGACCATAATGCTCCCCTTATAAAAGTCTTAGCCACTAGAATAAATGAAAAAGAGAAGAAGGATTCCAAACCTTGACCCAGAGATGCTTGCAGACTCTTCCTCTGACAATCCTTATGTAGCACTTAGTTTTAAAAGGCATAAGGAGCACCAAGGAAGGCAAAGGGAGGCGCAAGGCGCGTTATTAAAACTAAGATGTTGCATGGTAAACATGAGGTAACGAGACAACACCAATGCCACCTTTACCAAGCACTCAATTTTTTTTTTTATCTCAATGGCATTATCATGACAAACTCTAAGATATCATGTCATAAGCTTCCTTAAATTCAAGCTTTAAAATGATATAAATATGCACCGCTTTTGCTAAGCATGAACTATCACAAATTCACAATAGAATAATGATACATATCCAACCTTTTCCTCCTTGGAAGGAAATCATCATATTCAAAAGCACAAACACCCAACCTATCAAAAAGCACCTCAAAACCAAGATCATGTAAGCATTTGTGATGAGCATAATAGCCCCAAAGCCTCTAGCCGAATAATCCTTCCTACTTCATTGATAAAAGTAAAGCTCCTACTTTGACCCATGGCAGTAGCAAAGAACACCTGAAATCTTTCAATATCGTCGTCCTTGAGACCTTGACCACATTTACAAAAGAAAAAATTCTACCGAAGGAAAAAAATCATTCTCCAATATTCAAGAATCTCAAAAGTCATTTTAAACCAAGTAAAATCCATAGGGCTCAAGCCCGAAGTCTAAATCATAAATAAATAAATAAAATTTCCAACGTACTCCTCGAAAATGAAGCTAACCACATTCCTCTTTTTAGTGCTTGTCAATTTTATCATCTTAGTTCTTACACGTACTACTCCTGTCCTCATTCAGCTTTTCCACCTCTACCTCATAGTCCTCACCTAAGTTGCACAAAGACGGGTATAGGTATGGGTTCGGAATTTAGGTACGGGGACGGAAAACGGCAAGATTTTGAAATTTTAGGAATGGTATGAGTACCCGACTACCCGTACAGAAACATATCAAATCGGGCACGGTGACATGACCAAGAAGAAGTACCCATGCTATGGAGGCCCTCCACGGTGACACTCTTGATTCCTCTATCAGAACTCTCTAATTTGTCAATCTCAAGGATAACAAAACCATTTCGCTCCATGACATATACAACCTAGATTCTTCTTTGCTCCACACCTTCAATTTTCCCTTTTTTGGGTGAAATACACCTTCCATCTTTCGTCAATAATATTCTTCTACATAAACCAAATCGACAAAGATTAAGAGGGGGGAGGGGAGAGTACATTAAACAGAAAAAACTCACAAAAAACCCGAACAAACCCGATATGAACCCAAGACTAGCCGAACTGGCACTACTCTTTGACACGACCATTCTGGCTCATGTTCCCCCTCTTTAATGCACGTCCATATATCTTCTAACATTTACTATTCCTCAATCAGGAATTCAGGATCTCCAACTCAACTCATATTTTCAACAGTAGAACTCTTACACTTTAATTCGACTATTATTTCACACACGAAACATCTAATGTGCAAATCAATAGACGAATGATGACTCCAAGATAATTATAATGTGTAAATCTATATTTGCTCATCACTTTCTATCTTTCATTTGCAAATATCTTGTTCATTATAAAAGGAACCTGTACATCTCTCCATTGAACACTTAATGTATGATTCTTGTCTTAAACTATTAGGACGCACAGTCCACGTAACTATAAAAATTTTAAGGGCATAAATCTATAGACAACTGATGACTCCAAAAGACACCATTCCATCGCTTGTAGCCCACAAAAGTAAGCTAAATTTCCACTAAATCCCCATCGTGATAGAATTATCAAAGCATCTCATAACTGGTACGATCTACACATACCAACTTCCTCTTTATCCCACTCCTTCAATTGATTATATAAAAGACCCACCTACTATCCCCCAAGAAAAGCAATAACCCCACAGCTCAAGTAACACCCTAGGACGCAGAGGATGCAAAGAGCCAGTAACTGAGGAGATCCCCCCCAGAAGTGATACGACATGTAGAGGCAAAAGAACCCGAAAAGAATCTATACCTAAAAAGTGACCCCTAACATCTTAATGGTCTGACCTGAGGAACTAATAAACTGCACTCAAAACAATGGGGGTGGTCGGAGAAAAGCGAGAGCGAGGTAGTAAATGGTTTGTTTGTGAAAAGATCCACACAGTTGGCAATGGAGACAATGAGATGAAAGATCTGTATAATAAGAGAGGACGAGATATACTAAAGAAAGTCATCTGAACTAGTTGATAACATGACATTGACAGAAAATGGTGAGTCTCTGGAAGATTCATATATTAGGTAAAATTTATACTTTTAGTTTAAGTAGCTAAGCAAAGTGTCCCCCACCCCTCTCCCCAGGCTAGTATTACGATATGTTCCTTCTATTATGCTCTATCTAGTTATTTTAGCTAGTAAATAGGAAGATTAGTTTATCATCTTTAAGTATTAGGATATGTTCCTTCTATTATGCTCTATCTAGTTATTTTTTCTAGTAAACAGGAAGATTAGTTGATCATCTTTAAGTTGCCCATTCCTTTCACTACTTGGCTTTCTTTAAAACAAGCCTATATTCCAGCATGTGATTCTTAACATAGCAGCCTCTCCAACCTCTTCCAGACCTAACTAGCTAAAGGGAACAATGCGCCATGATGCAATCCTTCTCTTTTTTTTTTGTCTTTCTTGTTTGTGTTTTTAGCTGATCAAGCAATCCATGGCAGATAACAGTGTTCAGATATGTGTTCCCGAAAAGTAAATATGCACCAGAAGTGCGTGAGTGACAAGAAGTGTGTCTATACATTTGTGCACTTTTATAGTGAATTAGTTGGTTAGACTATTGTGCATAAACAAGACAGGAAGGGGCTGGAGAGATTATCATTTGCATGGTCAAATTTTGCTGTACATAATGTCCTAAGAAAAGGGTGAGGAGAAACCTGAGAGTCAAGAAATGAGCACGCAGCCTCCAACGCAACTTCTAGGGCTTTAAACTCAAAAGGCAAATAATCAGGTGATGAGGTATCAGAGTTTCTACTGCCTCTTCGGCTCATAGCATCTTCTGACTGCCAAGCTTCACCAGTACCAGCGTTCCTCAATCGTCTCTGAAGCTCAACAACATATTGCAATACGTAGCTATCAAGGGAATTCAAAAGAAGAACCTCATCAGCTGTGATAATACATCGAATCTGCTCCAGATTCACAACTATGGCCTTCTCTCGACCAAGAATAGTGGATGGATACACAAATAGCGGATCAAGCAATCGTAAATCACGGGCAGGGAGATCACAACGGCGCATCATTGTGAATTTGTCAACTTCAATTACCCCTGAATTCCCAGAAGTATCAACCCGTATCCATGACCGAATGCTCTGCCCTCGCTTCTTCAATCCCAAAACATCCATCCCTTGAAAGGGTGGACGCCCTGACCCTGATGGATGATATGCTATTTCTCTAAGGTTTGCAGCTGAGGCAGGTTTCCTTGAAAGGAGGGGCTCCTTTAGCTCTGCCATCAGCGCAAAGCTTTGTAGTCTGCCATATAAGAGATCAAAAATTATAAATATACATGTGTGCCATAACATAAATTGTCATCATACATAGAATTAATAATTGCCATTTGCCAACATAATCAGCACAAAATCGACAACTGCTAACTACTCCAAGCTCGGTAAATCATCAGCGCGTGTTCATAAATTTCGGAACATCAGGCAAACTTTTTACAGGAGCTTAGTCTATCAACTCCACATTCCATCATTAAATTTATAATGTCATAATATAACTCATCAAATATATCATCGACAAATTCGAACATTTCACTTATAAAACACTCCACAATAAGACTAATTCAATCAATCTTCAAACTTAACCAACTATGATCCAAACATACATAAACTAAACCCAATTTTTGATATCTAAACAAGTACTACCTCCGTTTCTTTTTTATTTACACACTTATTTTTGTGGTCTGTCTCTTTTTAATCTACACAATGTTGCTTTTTCTATTTTTGGTAACATGTCACATCTACTTTCTCCTATTTTTCTACCCATGTCATCCACTTTTTAATATTTTAACCCACTTTTTAGTTTCTCTCTCACTTTTCAGTTTCTTCTCCACCTTTTTAGTTTATCGCTGATATTTTTGCACTTTCTCCTTGATTCTCCTAAAGTGAAGTGAGTAAATTAAAAAGAAACGGAGGTAGAAATTCTTTTCAACACTTCATCATTAAGCAGTGGCGTATCAGTCAAAGAAAAAATCGATAAATCAACAAAATTCTGAATTCTCACTCAAATATGTGTAAGCTACTTAAATTGAAAATCTAAAAACTCAAATTAAAATCAATCTTAAACAAACCTTCAAATTTTCCGAAGATCCAAGTTTTCGGTCTTGTCGAAAAATATCCTTTAATTTCTTTTCTGTCACACTTCGAATGTGCTCCTCAAATTCGGAAAAGGTAAAATTGATGCTGGAAATCTGAAATTGTGTGTAGAAATTTATCAAATTTTAAGATAGATAAGCTTAAATGGATGAATGTGAAGAGAGAATTTGTGATCGAGGGTTAGGGTCAAAGACTACTTTTGCTAGATTTTTTTCCTTTTGACGGGCTTTTCTTGTTTCGTTCTCATTTTCCCTTGGTTAGAAACTAATTGCTCGTGACTCACAACGCCTAGATGGTGCACAGTAGGGGTGTTTGCGGTTTGGGATGTAACCCAACCCAAACCGCAAATATACGGTTTGATATTTTTTCAACCCAAATCGCAAATATACGATTTGACATTTTTTCAACCCAAACTGCACCACACTTTTGTCCAAATCAACCCAAACCGAACCGCGCAAAACGGTTTGGTGCGGTTTGACTTGCGGTTTAACCATTTTTTCCTCCGTGACATTAATTTTGTAATCTAAGAGTAAAAAAAAATTATAGATAAATATAAAGAGTAACTTCATAATTAAATATAAATAATAATTTATCAAAAGTGTCCGAGTTCTTTACCTCAAACTTTTTTTTTCAGTTGTATACTTTTATGCCACCTTATCAAGTGTATTTAAAAAAAATCAAAATAGATAAAAAAATTAAAAAAAAAAACGGTTTTTTCACCAAATACCCCCGACAAATTAAAAAATTCACAATATACCCTTAATGTTCCAAATATTCACCATATACCCCTGACTTTTCAAAACTGTTCACCAGATGCCCTTTTTTTAACTTCCGTTAACTCACCGTTAGCTTTATTTACCATTTTGCCATTATTAACCCTAAACCCTAACTCTAATCTAACCCTAACTCTAATCTAACCCTAATTCTAAACCTAATCCTAAAAACCCTCACCCTAACACCACCCCTAACCCTAACCCCCCGCCAACCCCCACACCCTCCCCTCCACCCCCACCCCCACCCCCCCCCCCTCCTCCACCGGCGCAAAGACCCCTCCCCCTCGCCGCAGCCCCCTCCCATCCCCTCTACCGCCGCATCCCCCCACCCCTCCCCCGCCCCCTAGCCCCCTTCCCTCCTCCTCCCCCCTCCCTCCAACAAGGCGCGGCGCAAAAATTTCGAGCCTCAACCTTCGTAAAATTTCGAACCTCAACTCGCGAAAATTCCGGCGAGTCGAAGTAACCCCCACTCCTTCGAAAATTTCCGCTTCTCTCTCTCTCTGTCCTCGCGCGCCTCAAGCTTCAGATCTCGCGTCTCCCCCTTCGAATTTCGAACCTCGAAGCTTCGGATCTCGCTTCGAGTTCGAGCCCGCGAAACTCGGCGTGGGCTTGTGGTTTGCTTGTCGTTTTTGGCGAAAACTTCGAATTCGGCCGCGAAAAGTCGTGCTTTGTGTGTGCTTGTGGTGGCTAGAACCGGCGTGGGCTTGAGTTGTTTGTCTGGGGATGGAAAGGGACTCGGGAATTAGACGGGGAGGGGGGGGGGTCGTGGGTGGGATCGGGAATTCGATGGGGAGGGGGGAGGGACGGGGGGGGGGAGGGGGGGAGGGGGAAGGGATAGGGGAGGGTGGTGGGGCTGGAGGTGGGAATTCGACGGGGGAGGGGGAGGGGATGGGGGGGGAGGTGGGGATGGGTGGAGGGGATTGGGTGGGGTTAGGGTTAGGGTTTTAGGTTTAGGGTAAGGGTAAGGGTTTAGGATTAGGGTTAGAATTAGAGTTAGATTAGGGTTAGGGGTTAGATTAGAATTAGGGTTTAGGATTAATAATGGCAAAATGGTAAATAAAGGTAATGAATGGAGGGGAATATTGGGAATTTTAGATTAATTTGTCGGGGTATTTGGTGAAAAAACCGAAAAAAAAATCATATAAAATTGCGGTTTACGGTGCGATTTTGGTTTACAAAAATTAAAACCCATCCCAAACCACAAACCGCAGTTTGCTTGAAATCATAACCCAAACCGCAATTTTGAAACCGCAAACCAACCCAAATCGCGAAAAAACGTTGTGGTTTGGTGCAGTCCAGACCGCACTCTGAACAGCCCTAGTACTGCACACGCTAGTACATAGAGGTTGGTGTGCACATGTATATTGATAACAAGTCAAATATACACGAATAACAAGTCGAATAAACACGTGTACATGGATACTAAGCCAAATAAACATATGTACATCTCTATTGGTACATGTTCATTGGTATTGGTCTTTGTGTTCATATTCTAGTCCTTCGTGTTCATCGTGCGTATGGTTCTCATCATACAGTCTTTGTGTATGTACTAATTTGGATGTGACTCGTGAGATGTATGAGTTTTGTCTATTATGTCTTGGTCTTATTTTTTTCTTAACTTATTTCAACTACACTTGGGTCATGTTCTTTTGAAGTGAATTAATGAAAATTAAGTTCAGTTCAGTCCATTTCTGTTAGTTTTTCCTCACAATCTCAGTTCAGTTCAGTTTAGAATAATTAAGTTCAATTCAGTTCAGTTTATTCCAAAATAACGTGGGCTTAGCTTATTACTTAACTAAACTTATCTCTATTATGTAAGCCAAGGGAGGAGGTATGGTGTCCCCTTTAAAATGACTAGAATACCCTTTAATAATTTAGAACAACGTTTTCTTTTTATAAAAAATTAAAAAAAATGAGAATCATTGCAAATTGCCATATGAAATAAGTAAAAAATGGAATATGCAATCAACATTAATAACTTGACAAAATAGATTGACACAATCAATTCATGAAATTAATTAGAATCTTCAATATAAAAAATTAGCGATATATCCTAACAACATAATACTTCGTATTTACAAAGTTCAAACAATATGGTTTATTAACATTTACAATCGTTAAAGAACTATACTAAAGCCGCTGACAAGGAATATTAAATCATCAACCAAAATTTTCAGTGACAGTCTTGAACAGTTAAAAATCGACCACCTTCAATTTAAATAGATTGTAACATTTACAAAAGAACCTCAATGATTTACATCACAACCAAAATAATTTTAGATTAAAAAAATATGTCCATTCGTACATATAGCTACATAAGGTTATTGACGCACGCATCGCGTGCATATACGACTAGTTGTTATCAAGTACTATCCACCACCTTTGACAGTAGGCAAAGAGCATAAATTACAAATTTGAGGGAATTACTTACATGATAAATCAACATAACATAGCCAGGGGCTATTCATTTATCGAGTAGGTCCTGTTCAGTTAAGATTATATTGGTCCCTTTATTACTATATTAAAAGTACAAAGATTTTTTAAATTTTGTATTATAAAAATAAAAAATCACACATTTTAACAACATTGAGAAAAAACGGGGGGGGGTTTTTAGTTAGGTTTGTCTTTTTTTTTTTGGGGTCGAGTGACTTGGCATCAAGGCAAAAATTTATAGGATGAAGCCATGTGTTACAATCTTGTCTTATCCTATCTCTTTTAATGTTTTAGTAGTTAATAAGCTCATGGTTTTACTATCACCATTAAGGAGGAGTTATATTCTCCCTATGACTTATTATATTATTAATATTAATGAAAGGTGTCTAATTTCATTCAAGGGTTAAATTTTGTGAAAATTATGCTTTTGAATTATTAGACGGTTAAGAGTGACATGAGCCTTTAGTTTTAATACATGAGTGTATTAACTATTATTGTTTGATTAATTAAGTTTGGAGTAATTGAAGTGAATCAAAACCGCAATCAGATAATCAGGAGTGGTATTTTAATCAATTTACCTACAATCAACAAGCAGAGGTAGAGTTTTTTATCAACATGTCACAATACCAGGTTCTGTCATTCTAGTATTTCTTACAAGACCTTATTTTAATATGCAAAAAAAAGAAAAAGAATGAAAAGTTAATCTCCATACCCGAGATCCGCTATTCAATGGTTTCCATCCCGAATCAACCAAAACCCCATAATCTATCGAAGAAACCTAATCAAGAAAACATCAAAAACCAAAAAGAAAACACATACCCGAAAGGGAAATCCAAAATTCCTCTTCTTTAAGGGTAGGGTTTGATTTCCCCTCTTTTGCAAATCTTCATTGGATGTTCTAGGTTTCTTCGGCAATTCGACGGGAAGACCCAAAATTAAAAGAAGAATCGCGCCGTTCTCCGACCACCGGAGTCGCACTCGGTAGTCCGGAGTCAGACGGCGGTTGGCGACAAACGCCAACCACTCACCCATTAGTCTGGATTTGATACTAGATCTTCTTATTCCTGCTTTCCCTATACTTACTCTTAGATTATATAATCCCCAAACCCTATCTTCTTCAACTGCAATGTAGTCAAAACTAATCGTCTGATTCTGAATACGGTTAGCCCTAAATGCATTGAACAATGATAGTTGATCCGTATTGAAATTTGGTACGAAAAACAACTGAAACTTCTCGATGCCTAGAATTCCGTCAATATCAACGGTGATTTCACCGTGATCATCCGCCATTGTTACAACCATTATTTTCTAACAGTGTTTAATTTGTTAGTAAACTAAGTAAAGGAAGGGATGGGATGGGAAAAGGAACACTAGTATATTTACTTAAGCACCCATTAGTAAATCAACTACTATTAAAAAAAGGAAAAATAAAGTCAAACTTAAATATAGCATTAAAAATTAACTTAAATGTTCAAGGCAATCAATTTACTCTAATTGAACCATCAAAAAAGAAACATTAACTCTAAGATTTTAAGCAAACTTAAATGGACCCAGTGCACACTAACCTAGTGTGCACCGGGTTGGTAATTAATATCTCGATATAGTGAATTTTATAGAGATATAGTGAACTTATATACAATATACGGAAAACATATAGTGAAATTATATGCAATATAGTGGATGATTTAATTTTAATGTTTTAACATGCAGGAAGATGTAGGTTGTGTAGTATATATCGTGACACGTGCTTTAACATATAGAAAAATATAGTTTCTGCATGATATAGTGAGTGTCTGAATGATATAATGAGTGTCTACATCATATAGTGAGTGTCTGAATGATGTAGTGGATTGTTCAGAAATGATGTAGTTTCTGGATGATATAATATGTTTCCTAATGATATATATAGTGAGTTTTTTCATGATATAGTGGGTTTCTGAATATAGTGGTTTGTTTCGAAATGATGTAGTTTCTACATGTTATACTTTTGTTTCTGAATGATATAGTGAATTTCTACATGATATAGTGAATTTCTGAATGATATAGTGGATTGTTCAGAAATGATACGTACTTTTGGCCTGGTCCACGCAAGTCAGATTGTTAGTACTTTTATGCTGAAAATAGTCAAAAGGAATATTACATCAATCAAATATCTTATCAATCAATTCACAAACACAATCAAGTATTACATTAAAACAGAAAATTCAATCAATTACCAAAATGAAATGATTTATTTAACACCAAAGACTATGTTAATACAACATAAGAAATCCTATAAAAAATTCACTTAACATTCTTTTATCGTTCATCAAGTTTAATTTAAAAACCATAAAAGAAAGAATAAGTAAAAAAAATTAATAAAATAAGGGTTTAGTAATAGAGACTTAACCTACGAAATTTAGTCAAAAAAATATCTAATGTTCAAATTTTTACCCCTGTTTATGCTAAAAAAGGCTAAAATTTATGTTTGAAATAAAAAATTTCAGGCACGCATCGCATGCATAATTTGCTAGTTGGAATTTATGTGAACTTAAATGAATTTTTAAAATATCATAATCGTTAAAACCTATGCGACATATTAAACTTGAAACTTAATTTTTAAAGGTGAAAATAATACACCCTAAATCTTATATCATATGTTTAATAATCGAGTGCGTCTTAGGTTTAACATGTTACATCATAACTTATTATGTAACAAAATCTCAAAAGTACATAATGACACATTATGGCACAGACTCCAACAAAAATGACATGGACTATACAAATAATGATGTGAATTTTTTATCATTTATTTCATTGCATTTGAGTAGAGGTGATCATGGGCCGGGCCACACCTAAAAAATTTGCCCATTGGTCGTACCGAACCGGGCCAAAATTTTGTGCCCAAAGCCCGCTATTTCGGGCCAAATTTTAGACAAAAAGTCATTTTTGGTTTGCCCAAAGCCCGTCCCAAAGCCAAAAAAAATCGGGCCGGACCCGAAATCGGGCCAAAAAAATTCTGCCCAAGCCCGGGGAAAATTCGGGCTGGGCTTTTTTGATCAGCTCTACATTTGAGTTCTGTTTTGATGTCATCTTCTCATCTGTTTTCATGTCATTTTTGATACGTTTCATGTCATTTCAGTTTTGTTTGATGTCATTTGTGTCATATCATTTCTGATATGTTTCATGTCATCTCATTTTGGTTTAATGTCATTTTGTCATCTGTGTCATATCATTTCTGATATGTTTCATGTCATCTCATTTTGATTTAATGTCATTTTGTCATCTCTTTCATATATCATTTATGATATGTTTCATGTTATTTCAGTTTTATTTGATGTCAATTTGTCATTGTGTCATATCATTTCTGATTTCTTTCATGTCATTTCAATTTTATTTGATGTCATTTTGTCATATGTGTCATATCATTTCCGATTTATTTCATGTCATTTCAGTTTTATTTGATGTCATTTTGTCATATGTGTCATATCATTTATGATTTATTTCATGTCATTTATGTTTGTTTAATGTTATTTTGTCTTCTGTGCCTTATCATTTCTGATGTGTTTCATGTCATTTCAGTTTTCTTTGATGTCATTTTTTGTCATCTGTGTCATATTATGTCTGTTTCATGTCACTTCAGTTTTGTTTAATTTGATGTCATTCGTGTCATATCATTTCTAATCTGTTTCATATCATTTCAATTTTGTTTCATATTCTTCATTTTTCTTTTGATATGACATCAACAAACCAATCCATGTACTTTTTTAAAATTATCCATATGCTTCTTCACTATATACAGACTTAAATTCAATAAACCACAATAATATTAAAGCAACAACAAAATCCCAAAAAAGAAATGAAAAATACTAGATTACTTAAAACCATCAAACAGTGAAAAACCACCCAACAAATTTATTTTTCTTCTACCATTCCTCAAAATATATACAATCATATAAAAAACATACCCTACTATGAAATTCCCCAATTCATCAAATCGAATTTCAATGAAAATCCTTAAAATCACCTTCATCAACATTTTCTCTCTCCTTCCCTATTCTTTTTCTACCTCTCCCAAATGAATACTAACCCAAATCTATCTTTGTCTCAGTTTATGCCCTTTGTTATTTTCTTTCTCCTCCTCTCTTTTTACCCTAATCATCTCCCTCTTTGATCGACATCTTGATACGACAAACCAGGCACGATCTTGAATTCCCAACCACTTCTCAATACACCCTCCATGCATGGAACCTTTTCCTCTCCGCTTATCCGCTGCCATTAGAGCTTTTGTTGCATGCCTCTTTCCTCTCCGCCTTCTTCCCTTTTCTTTACAATTTTCTAGACTTCATCGAAGACGAAATCAAATGGTATATCTGCCATTGTAGCTCCCGCTGAAGCTCGAAACCCTATAATTTTGAAATTGGAGAAAGTTGGCGATTCTCGGATGGTTTGCGATGGTGGGAGCTAGGGCGCATCACGGTAGGGAGGAGGAGAGAGAGAAGGAGCAGAACCGAGAGAGACTGAGTGGTAGCGAGAGAGAGAGAGCGAGGGTGCAAGGGAGGAGAACCGGTAATATATGGTTTGTTACATTATAAGTTATGGTGTGACATTACACCTAAAGATTCTATTAATAATTGTTATATTATTTTTATAAAACTTGTCATAAAATATCATAATCGTTAAAACCTATGCAACTTATCATTCACCTTATTTACCCAAAGTTTGTGTAATACATAAGTAATAGTTTAATAATTTACGTTGTATCACTTTTGACATTTTAATTATGTTTGGAGACTAAATAATATGTTAAGTTTTATCATTTAATGATTAATGTATCTGAAGTAATTATACTAAGAATAAATCTCATTTATTTTTTAATGTACACACTTCCCTTCTTAATTATTTCTTTTTAATCTAGCTATCCAATTTTTTAATTGTTTCTTATTAATTTACATACTATTTTTTTTATAATATCGTTGGACATGAACCCCACACCTTTCATCCAATCAAATCCATGATATACTTTCAAATTACTTATAATTTTTTTTATTGCTCGATTTACTTTTTTTTTTTTTTTCCTTTTTCATACTTTTCATCCCATCTCTCTTACTTTTCAGTTTTTTTTTTCTTTTGTTATTGTGGAAAGTAAAGTTGTAGATTAATTAGAAACAAAGTTAAGTAGTATTTAACGTCCTCATTGATTAAATTTTCTCTCTCATGCTTTGAAACAATATACTTATATTATACATTGATTAGATTGATATACATTGATTAGATTGAGAGCACGAGATTAGCACAATAGTGATGTAACTCTTTTTTGGCTAGGGCCTAATGTTTAATTGAAGGCATTTTTTTTTTTTGAAAGAAGTCCACAAGGACACTATATTTCATTAATTAAAGCCATACAACATCTACAATTGACAATTAACAATATTGAAAACAGATTGAACAAAATAAAACAAGAATTAACTGGTGAAGGGTTGAGAATCCAAATACATAGATATAACAATTCGGCATATTCTCGTTTTGTTGTCTCATACAACTTTTTGAGTGGATCCGTCGACGCTTCATAATTTTGTGGGGAAGAAAATTCTTGTGTTGATTTCGTAATCCGAATCCGATCAATAAACATCAATCGTAGCCCGCATAACCTGGGAGACCCTATTAAACGCAAATAAAACCTTGTCTTTCGAAGGAGTTCGAAAAACCTTGTCTTTCGAAGGAGTTCGAAAAACCCTGTTTTTTGGCTAGGGCCTAATGTTTAATTGAAGGCATTTCTAGTTTGTGTTTTAAGAAAGAGAATAGCGTTGTTGTTGATATTTCAGTAAAATGTAGTCCTATATTAAAATATCACATAGTTTGTCCTACATTTAAATCCCTAGCTCTTTGATCTACCTACAACATTTATTTCACATAGTACTTCATCCTTTCTTTTTAAAAAATAAAAGAAAAAATCGACATAAATAATCCTAAATTTCACTCATCTTTATAAAATAATCCCAACTTTAGATCATTTTGGATAATCCTAACTTTACGGATACTTTGTCAATATCATTTGAACTGTTGATCTAGCTACATACAACGGACCTGAAATTGATAAGGCAAGGAAAATAATTTTTTTGATTTTTTTGATAAAGATCCCCCCAAAACTTAAGAATTTCATGAATAACCAAAATTAGGATTATTTTGAGAAGTTGGCAGAAAGTTGGGATCAAGCATGTAAATTTAAACATTTGTAGTGCTTAATCTTGATGCACAATCACTTAAATTGAGAATTGAGAGTATATGGAGCGTTCCTAGTTGAGAATATTGGAAACATTTGCTTTGTTAAATAACTTATTATTGCAACTTGTAAGCATAAGATTGTAGAACATAGTGCCAAGAGTTGTGGTACTAATCCAGAGTCCGAGCATTTTTGTCACCTGAAAAATAAATGACATTGTGTTAGTGTAATTCGAGGCAAAGGGGAGATGAAGTTAAGAGAACTATCTAGTTCATCTCCATGATGAATAAACAATTGCACATCAAATGGCATTATACTTTTGTTTTTTAAATAATTAACCATCTTATATTACACTATTCTTTTTAATTCACCACCAAACGACATAATCCATCAAGTGAAGCATTTGTACATCCTATCTTTTGTTTTCTTCCCCAATTTTCCTCTAAATCTTCTATATTCTCCATCATCCATATTAAAGCATGCATACCTAAAGGTTGCAAAATCATCAAATTCACAACAATTTTTCAAATTTTAGGTTAGTGATTCTACTGAGAAGGTTCTCAAATCCAACCCATGCCATGATGAATAAGGACTTTGAAAAGCTTGAAAAAGGCAATTTTAACGAAACTATCAATTAGGGTTATGCATTTGAGGGAAATATATTAGTCATTCTTTTTTGTAGATTGACATTCTATTTCTTCAATCACCCTAAAATAAAATTCAAATGACTTCATACTTGATGTTGTTAATGTTAGATTGTGTTCCAAATACAAGTAAAGAAAAATATATATACTAAATATATTATCTATCAATTAATTAAGTTAAAAGTAATATAGAATATATGTAGTATATTATTCTTATTCTAACAAAATGTTTTCTAGACTAATCCTATCCAACCCAAAATGTCTTAGCTTGCTGAGGGAACTGCCATTAAAAGATGTTTAAACTCATTGGGATTTGCAGAAATCTCTATTCACTTGTGCTCTCAAAGCATGTTCAATTCCTTTCTTAGTTCAAAGCATACTTAACATCATAGCATACTTTCACTACGATTTACTGTTAAATCAATTTTAGCCAAATGAATATTTACTGTTAAATCAATATGATTTGCTTTAGTGTATTTTTGCTTTACTTTTAAAAAAGAAATTGGTTTAACAGAGAAAGATATTCCTTCCCAATTTTTCTTAACATTATAGCATACTTTCTATACACAGTTTAGTGTATTAACTTGTGCTCTCAAAGCATGTTGCAATCTCTATTCACTGTCTATTCACTTGTGCTCTCAAAGCATGAACCAATTTCTTTTTTAAAAGTAAAGCAAAAATACACTAAAACAAATCATATTGATTTAACAGTAAATATCCATTTATGCAACTTTCTATACACAGTTTATAAAGTACTAGCATTGACTACAAATTTTTCCCCTTTTTTTGAAAGAAAATTTGTTTTGGATAAATTTTGGTTAATTTGATTTTAAAAGTAAAAGAAAATATTAGTAAAAATAAACGGTTTTTTCACCAGGTACCCCTGAGGTTTCACAATATTCACCTGGTACCCTCTCGTTTTCAACAATTCACCTAGTGCCCCCGAGGTTTTGAAAAATACATGGCTTGCCCCTGCCGTTAAATTTCCGTTACAAACTTTATTCACCATTTACCCCTCTGGTTTGTGAGAATTTAGGATTCGACGATTGCCAACATTTCCACTCGTATTTCATTTCTCTCTCCACCACAACAGCACCAACACCACCACCCCTACCTCCCACTGCTGCATCACCACTAAAACTACCACCCTCCACTCTTTGCTTCGTCGGCGCCTACGCTTCCAACTGGATTTCCTTCTCTCACTTTGCCTTGATTTATCTCTCTTCAATTTTTTCGTTGTTGATCCCAACCCCATTGAAGTGTTTGAATTCTAACCCACCCCTTCCCCTTCCCATTCCCCTTCCCCCCCAGCCCCCCCACCCTCCACCCGCCCCCACCGGCCTCCCCCTCCCCCTCCACCGCCGCAGCCCCTTCCCCCTCCCCGCGTGCCCCCCCCCCCCCCCCTCCCCCCGCCACCTCCCCCCCACCCTTCCCCCTTCGATTTCTCTCCCCGACGCACTCACATCCGCACACCACCAAAACGTGCACCCGAGCTCCCTTCAAATAGCTTCAAAATAATTACCATGGTGTAATCAAGGTTGAAGAGACCGAGGTTGAGATTGAGAGAAAAATGTAGAGTTTATGGTTTTAGAAGAAGCAATTGCACTACGCCAAGCTCTATTTGTAAATAATCGGTTGAATATTGCCATGTTGAAGTTCCGAGTTTTTTTTTGTTCCTCGTATTTTTTTGGGATCAAAATTTCAGGTTTTGATGAATTAAAGTATGTTTAGATTACTTGGAAATTTGGCGAATTGAATTCCAAGTCTATTCAAAGTCTCCCACCATCACTCAACTAGAGAAGTGGGGATAATAAGCTCGAAGCATATGATTCCCGTGAATTTCAATTATTTTGGTGGTGCGCCCAACGCCCAACTCTCTCAAATGCACCGGGCCGGTGTGAGCTCTCTCAAATGCACCGGAGCACTCTCAAATGCGTCGGTGTCTTGGGTTGACGACTACCGGGGGTCGGGTTGGCGGCTCGAGGGTGTGGGGGAGGGGCCGCTGAGGGGGGGAGGCGCCGCGAGGGGGGGGGGGGGCAGGGGGGTGGGGGTGGGGGAGGGGAGGGGGGGTGGGGGGGGGGGTTGGGTTGGGGTGGGGGGTGGGGGAGGGGGGGGGGAAGGGGCGGGGGTGGTGGGGTGGTGGAGTTTGGGTGGTTAGGACATTAGGGGTGGGGTGGGGTTAGGGAGAGAGATAGGTTAATTAGGGTTTAAAGTTATTAATTAGGTTTAATTAGAGTTAATTAGTATTAGTTAGGGTAGTTAGGGGTTAATTTGGTTGATTTTGCCTTAATGACTAACGGAGTTGACGGTCGTTAGTCAATAAGGGTATTTTGAGTATTTTTCAAAACCTCAGGGGCACCAGGTGAATTGTTGAAAACGAGAGGGTGCCAGGTGAATATTGTGAAACCTCGGTGCACTTAAAAAAACCGAAAAATAAACATAGCTGGTCAAAAACTAAAAAAATTTGCTTTAAATGTTAAGAAATTGGGGACAGTTTGCGAAATTGTAGATTTAATATGCAATTAACGACACGGAAAGACCATCTAATTTTGATGATATGAAGGCCCAAATTGGTTCTTTTTATTTTATTTTATTCTAGAGTCTTGGTCTCACCGTTTCTTAATCCTGCACACAGATTACTAAAATTATAAGGTACAAGTTCATCTCATTCTTTAAAACTACAATGATGTCAATCAACAACCAAGTAAAGAGAAAAGAACTACCAACAACCTATCACGAACAAGTCAAATTACTTCTCGTAAAAGAGATAATATTAATCTCATAGAAACATTCTAGTATCTAATAAATATATATACGATGAATGGTAGTTAATTATGCAATTCGGTTATCTATCCTATACACCTAGTGCAATAGATAAGCCTTATATTACATCCTCTTTTAGCAAATTATATATCAGCATCTTAATTAACATAGAAGATTCTTCCTAATAAACTTCTGCTAAGTATTTAGTAATCTTTTAATTTTGGGGATACATAGCATAATATTAAGGAGAATCTTCTATGTCAGTTAAAATGCATGATATATAATTTGCTAAAAGGAGATGTAATACACATCTTATCCTTTGTATAAATGCATCGGTGACGTAGGGAGATTAGCTGCACGGTTTGGCGAAGAAGCCCATCGTCGAAAAAGCCTGAAATGATTTCTACTAGTCCGGCTCCCGGTGTCAGAATGCTTAATAAAATACCTTTTCGGAAAGGGAAAAGGGCCACCGAGTCCAACACACTGCTATGCTGTGACCCTACAGGCTTTTTAAGCCATCAGAGTTCGTTTAGGGCCCGAAAACAACATTTTAATATTTTCCGGATTTTGTTTTTAGCTAATTTTTATATTAGGGTTTTGTTTAGACTATTTAAATGTTTTTAGCCGTCATTAGAAGGCAGATTTTTCCCTAATAATATTACTTTGAGAGTTTATCTCTTTCTCTACGGTGGATTTCGGGCGCTTTGATTTATCGCCATGAATCTGTTTGTTCGTACTTAGTAATTGCGCTTGCTTTTCCTCCATTAATTCCGACTGCGACAATAGGATAAAAAAACCGAATTCCACATATATATACATGGTGCTTCTGTTATACTAATTTTTTTTTTATAGATATACATGGTGGAAGGAGGTTAACAAATCGTTGTCAGTACTGATACTTGAAGAAGAGGGAACAACCACATCCGGAAATGATGTAGCTGTACAAATTACAATGGCATAACACTCCTGCGGTCCTGTCCCCTTAGCTCATGGCAACCATGATAATTGATTACGCGCAAATCATACTTCTACAGTTCTACGTAGAACAACTCTTCGTTTCTTCATTGTATTCTACTTCCAAGTCTTGGAATTAAACCTTTTCCTCCGATTTTTACATTTACCATTGAGCAAAAGTGTGAAATAATGTAGAGTAATGAAGGCATTAGTTTTTTGCTTTTAAAAGAAAAAATGACATTATTTCTTTTTATTGTAACTCTCATGAATCATCAAAGTCGAGAGCCTAGAGTTGTATCAGGCTTAAAAAATTGCACAGTCGACTAGTACCGATTATTAGACTCCTATTACTCGATTAAAGGCTTGAACCTAAATCAAACTAAAGACTACTTAATTTTGATCTGAATCGAAATAATCGATCCATATTCTAAATTAAATTGGCCAGTAAATTGATATAACAATGTTAATTGTTTTTTTTATCAAAAAAGAAAAAACAATATTATTTTTTTTGATGATAAAATAATAATTGTCGACATGCTTGAATATATTTGACCCAATATATATTCCAGAGTCTCAAACGAGCTGGCAGTGAGTGGGTTGGGGGGGGTGGTGGGGAGAGATAAACAAGGGAGATGGATGGTAGGTTTTGAAAGACAAGTTTATGTGTTTGATGTTGCCATGGCCGAAATTAGCGCTCTAATAGAAGGGTTACGGATTGCCTTGAGTCTTAAGTTTTTTTTTTTTGAGGGGAAAAGCAAACAAATATTAAATCAAGGACAAAGTGTCCATCAAAACATAAGGAGCCACTTCCCGGGGATAGTGGTTCTCCCAAATTTGTCTTGAGTCTTAAGTTAACCGAAGCCATTATTTACCCCGATAGCCAAGTTGCAATTAATCGAATTAATGCTCCTGAACAAATTGTTGATAAATATATGAGTATTGTAAATGTGTGCAGAAATGTCAGGAAGCAGATTCCGGGAGTGAGGATTGACTACTGCAGCAGGATATACAACAACACGGCAGATGCATTAGCTAAGCATAGTAGGACGGCGGTTGGTAGTACAAATGTAACTAGGATGTTTCCCTCTCCCCCTAGTTACTGTATGGATATTTATGTTAAGGATTGTAATGACTTGTTTAATTTGGTAATTTAAGTCGGCTACTTGGTTCACCAATATATATTCCAGAGCTATAATGATTAATTAATCACCTAAATATGACCAGAGCTAAATTAACTTGAATCTCATTCGATTCGAACTACTCGTTTGCCAACTCTAACACGTATGCATAAACTTCTTGTGCTAAGTAGATGCGAAATATGTGTAATTGCGTTTTTAATTTGAAGCTAAAGTCATGGAAAAAAGGGATAACTTAGTTCATTCTGAGAGCTACTTCTTTGTCATATATATCTATGCTGTATGCATGTTGCAAAATCAAATTGTTGACACAAGTATATTGAAGATGTCTTTTCAACAAGTAAGCCCTATCTTAGATAAGCTTTTGGAGTTTCAGAGTTGTGTTTGAGCATTGCCACTGAATCATACTTCATGATTCACACATCAAAATCAGCGTTTCTAACTTAGAAAATTCAATACGTACACCTTAAATATAATTGTCATCTATATGTTCAACTAATCAAACCAATATCGACTGAAAGAGAGATTTTGGCAGCCCTTTGTATATAATATTTAACTAGTTATTACGCCCTGACTATGCCTTAGAGTTAAAGAAAATTTTCATTTATTAATATTAGTCTTTAAAATGATATCACTAAATATCACTTGGTGCAGTGGTTAAGACTTTTAGGATATGGATATGAGGTCACGGGATCAAAGCTCATCTTACTACGCAATTTCTAATTTTTTTATTTGTCATGGATTACGTGAAGTAAAGGCGCCCTAGGAGAGTGTCACGTAAGACCGTTCGTTGTTTAGGACCGCCTTTTAATATATTTATATAGATGTGAAAGGAAACAATTGGAGCGTCTAATAATAAGTTAGAATTGACATGCATACGTGTAATACATATATATGTTGATGTCTTAAAATTAAACTACGATTCTTCTATTGTCGGTCTAATCTTCACACTTAATAAGATGGTTGATCTTTACTTTTGCAAATTTGCACTAAGGTTTACAATTAATTACACTAACTACTTATCATAATCGCATTTAGATAATTACACTAAGGAATTCTAAAATAAACCTTTACGGATTTGTATGGTAGGCGTTAATAAAAGGCGGAATTAATAATGCAATAATATGTAATTTGTATTTCCCAAGTTATTTAGAAAGGCAAAAATAATGTATAATTTAGGGTTAAAATTTTATCATAATTAAAAGTCCCCAACTTGATTCCTAAAAAGAAAATTCATAGCTTGATGCATGGTCTGATAATGAGTTGCAAAGTGATAAGCCAAAACTCTAAGACCTCCTAAAAACATTTTTCTTGATTTCATGAGTAATTGAAGAGTTTCCAAAGAAATAACAGATTATCTCATGGCATGACGCCATGTGAGCATTTAAGAGAAAGGGGGCTACATATAGCTGGGTATAATTCTTGCCTACACGATTTAATAATAATAATAATAATAAAAGTTAAATTTCTTTGACCAACTAATATAGGAAAAGTATAAAAAAAAATCCCTAAAGTACGAGGTTTGGTATCACATAACACATACATTAATGAAGGCATCCTAAATATGGTATCAAATACATTATATTCATGAAATTTCTATAAATTGAATATTAGGAAATCAATTCAACTATCAAAAAGTTGGAATCTGTCACTACATCTAGCTCTAATCTCAACTACTTGACTGAAAATTTTCTTATTTTGAGATCCATGATATTTGTTTATTATCTTCCTCACTCTCTAGTTATGTATTCTCTTCGTTTTCTTATGTTTTCCTTAATTGGAATCCTTTCAAGATATAAAAAAAAGTCAAATTAGAAAGAAGAAAAGAGAATAGGGGAGTTAACATTAAAAAAAACAAAAAAGAGGTGGCGATAAAAAAAAGTTATTTATACTATAATTACTTGTTTAATTTGTTTTTCAAAAAGTAAAAAATATTTTGTGTTCTATATAATTGTCAAAATATAGTATGATAAAGTCAAGAACTCAAGATACTGCAGCTCCTACAGCTGCCATTCTAGAAAATAGAAAGAGCTTAAGTACCACTTACGACTTACCAACCAGAAAGGAAAAAGAAGATACACACGCTTGATTCTAATTTACCAACTTTCTAATTTATGAAAAATTCACAAGAATAGTCCGAACTACGGCTGATTATCTCATGATACATCCTCCGTTATTTTCTTACTTTGGGGCCTTTCTTGGCAGATAAAACAACCGAATCGAATCGAATCGAATCAATCGAACCGAACGAACGGCGAACCGAACGAAACCGAACGAACCGATTAAATTATAACTAATTAATAGTAATGATAATAATTTAGGAACTGAACTGAACCGAACTAAACTGAACTGAAAATAAGTTGGGGAGAACAGGTTGCATCATTAACATAATGTACAAGTTTTAAAGAGATGATATATAGAGATAGAGAGAGGGGAAAAGGT
>CANSZD010000769.1:217500-227500 GCA_947648045.1 Beta corolliflora | reverse complement strand
TGAGACTATGTTGACTTCTAATATTTTATACGATTTTTTCACAAGTACCCCCGAGTTTTCAGAAAATTCAATGAGTTACCCTCACACTTTTGAAAATACACGGGGTACTCCTCAGTTTCACAATAACACACCCAAATGCCCTTAATGACTAACGGCGTTAACCGCCTTAGTCATTAACCCTAATTTTCTGTTTTAAACCCTAATTCTAACCCTAATACTAACCCGTACCTCTAACCCTAACCCCAACCTCTAACCCTAAACCCTAACCCTAACCCTAACCCTAACCCCTCCCCTTACCCACCACACCCCGCACCCCCTCCTCCACCCCAGCCGACCTCCTCCCCACCCCCTCAGCCAGCCCCCCACTCGATTTCCGCACCCCTCCCCCACCCTGTCGATTTCCGCAACCCTCCCCCCACCCCCCGTCGATTTCCGCAACCCCTCCCCCCACCCCGTCGATTTTCGTGGAAGTGGAACAACCAAAACCCGCTCGATTTTCGTTAATGACTAATCGACGGGCCGTGGTGGTGGTGAGTGGGCCCCGCAAAGATTGTGCGACGAAAATTGAAGGGGGTGGGGCGCTGCGGGGTGGGGGAGGGGGCTGCTCCGAAATTGAAGGGGGGCGAGGTGGGGAGGGGGGGGGCCTTGTCGAACCGAACCGGGTTTGGGCCGCGGGCGGCGGGGGGGGGGGGCATGCGGGCGGGGGGGGATGGGGGGCTGGGGGGTGGGGGAGGGGAGCCGCTGGCGGGGAGGGGGGGGGGGGCTTCGGGGTGGTAGGATGGTGGGGGAGGGGTGGTTAGGGTTGGGTTTAGGGTTAGGGTTAGTGGTTAATTAGGGTTAACCGCCGTTAGTCATTAAGGGTATTTGGATGTATTATTATGAAACTGAGGGGTACCACGTGTTGCCCCGTGTATTTTTAAAAGTGCGAGGGTATCTCGTGAATTTTCTGAAAACTCGGGAGTACTTGGTGAAAAAACCATATTTTATATTATTACTACTTTTTTAAAAAATTTAAAGAAAGACTATGGGACCTGTATGATTTTGGTTGTCACTTTCTAATTATTTAGTGAAGTTAAGAGATCCTAATTAAGAGAGGAGCTCCCAAAGGAGATGAACATGCCGCTACTCATTTTGCGATTTGGGGGTAAAGTGTTTGCTTCATTAGTGTTGTATCGGAAGCTAGTAGGGAGGGGTTCCATATAGTACCAAACCAAGGTTATGGCCATACTTACACTAAATTCAAGAGCCTAGGTTTAGGGTTCCACAGAGAAAAAAAAAAAAACACAAAAACAAAGAAATCTGATTTTTTTTTCCACGCCTCTTGCGTGATGACGAAGGATGATAATGGTGGCACTCCACCACCAGTTGACCTTGAGTATTACATTGGTTCTGGTGATCATCCAGGAATTGTGATTACTCCCATCAAGCTAAAGGGGGCCGTGAATTATGATGAATGGGCAAAAGCTGTTCGTCGTTCTTTGATTGCCAAATGGAAATTTGGGTTCGTTGATGGTTCCATTGAGGAACCTTCCACTGATACTAAGAAGAAGAAATATTGGGTTGCGGTGCATTCAATGTTAGTTTCTTGGATCACCAACACTCTTGAAGATGGTCTGCGGTCCACCATTGATGATTTTGATATTGCGAGCGATCTATGGGCTCACTTGAAACAGCGATATTGTGTTGTTAGTGGCACAAGAATTTGTCAACTAAAATATTCTCTTGGGTTGTGTAAACAAGAGGTGCAAGAATCAGTGACCGACTATTTTGGTCGGTTATCCAAACTTTGGAAGTAGTTGGTGCAATATTGTCGGGTGCCGAAGTGTTCTTGCGGGGCTTGTAAGTGTAACATTGCACAACAAGTTGGTGAAATTCGTGATGAGGATTATCTTCACTATTTTTTAATTGGTCTTGATGATCATTATGAAGCCATTCGCGCACAACTCTTGGCACAAACACCTTTGCCAACGGTGGATAGTGCCTATCACACGGTTATTAATACCGAGCGGTTGAGGGTCAAAGACGGACAGAAGGAGAGTGTTGTGGCATTTAAGGTTGATTCCAAGTCGCGACCCGCTCATGGAGAGAGTGACAAATTGTTTTGTCATCATTGTAATCGGGAAGGTCATGCAAAGGATAATTGTTATCAATTGATTGGTTTTCCCGATTGGTGGGAGGATAGGAGAAAAGGCGGTCGCGGACAAGGAAGAGGTGGTCGTGGCGGTCGAGGAGGCCGAGGTTGTCGTGGGGGTGGCACGGGCAGCAACTATGTCGTGCGCGCCAATGCTGTGCAAGGTGGGGGTGCCGGAGCAAGCAACTACAACTTGGGCAGCAATGTACCATTGTCCACACAAGGTCTTGTAGGGGTTTCTTCTGATCAAGCTCAACAAATTATTGATTTGTTGACAAAACCAAAACCAAACCTTGAAGGTAAAGATTGTTTGCCTTGGATCGTGGACACTGGTGCTTCGAATCATGTTACGAATGATTTGTCATTAATGACAAATATTAAAACAATTCAGAATTGTCCAGTTGGTTTACCGGATGGTCAAACAGTGAATGCGAATCAACTTGGTTCGGTCACATTGAAGGGTGGTTTGATACTTGATAATGTGTTATTTGTTCCTCAATTAAATTGTAATTTAATTTCTGTGACACAACTAAGTGACGAATTACAATGTTCAGTTCAATTTACTAACAAAATTTGTGTTATTCAGGACCAACTGAAGATGACGGTGATTGGCGTGGGTGAACGTCAAGATGGACTGTATCTTTTCCGTGGTGTTCCGCAAATTAGAGTGCTAGCAGTAGATTGTGTGGTTGACTTGTGGCATCAACGAATGGGACATCCGTCGGAGAAGATATTGAAATTGCTTCCTCCCCGTGAGTAATTCTAGCTCTGAAGAATAATAATATTTGTGATGTATGCCCTCGTGCAAAACAAACTAGAGATTGTTTTCCCATTAGTGATAGTCATGCTAGTAGCATGTTTGAGTTAGTTCATATAGATTTGTGGGGACCGTACAAGACGGCCTCGTCATGTGGATCAAAGTTGTTTTTGACAATTGTTGATGATTATTCTCGTGGTGTTTGGATTTATTTTCTAAGAAATAAAACTGAAGTGGAATTCATGTTTCTTAATTTTGTTGCCTTGATTAAACGTCAATTTGATCGCGATATTAAGATTGTTCGGAGTGACAATGGGACTGAGCTTAATCATCTACAAGACTATTTTCTTAAGAATGGCATTATATTTGAATCTTCATGTGTTGGTACTCCACAACAGAATGGAAGAGTAGAGAGAAAACATCAACACATTATGAATGTTGCTCGTGCCTTGAGATTTCAAGGGCAATTGCCTATCAAGTTTTGGGGGAATGTGTTAGAACGACTTGTTATTTAATTAACCGTACCCCCAACTCCAAAGTGTTGAAAAATAAAACTCCTTATGAGATGTTGTTTGCAACAATTCCGGTCATATGAGCTTATTCGTGTGTTTGGTTGTCTGTGTTATGCTCATAATCAAAGAAGTAAATGAGATAAATTTGAGTCTCGCGGGCGGAAGTGTGTTTTTCTTGGCTATCCTTTTGGTAAGAAAGGGTGGACCTTGTTTGATTTAGAGACTCGGGAATTTTTTGTGTCTCGGGATGTGCGATTTCATGAACGTGTGTTTCCATTTGATGAGGTTTTGCGTGAAAACTTGGAGCCTCCTTTGTTGCGTAGTGCGATAGATCAGGTTGAGGGTGATGATGATTTTGCTTGGTGGCATATGGGTAGCCTTGGTGGCGTGCATGAGGAGACGGAACCAGCTGGGTTACCGGTCCCGGTCGGGCCGCCAGGCGAAAGAAAGTGGCGAAGCAATCGCCCAAGACGCCTGGGTCGCCAGCCGACTGGCCGGGATGCCGGCCACAACAATGTGGCAACCCCATCGCCCGGCCATTGGGTCGCCCGATCACGTTGGCCGCCAGCCACAGCAGCGTGGCAATGACACTGCCCAGCCCGCTGACTGTCCAGCTACCGCTGGCCGTCTGCTGGAGCAGCAGCAAGGCAACGTCGCAGCGGGGTCGCGAGGGATCGAACCAAGTCTCGAGGAGGATGTGACGGGTAATGATCAACAACCTCTTGGGTCCTTCGCAACAAGTAGTGATGGTGAAAGGGGTACCACAAGTGAGGTGGAGTTAGGGAGAGGGAAACGTGTGAAGTTTCCGTCCTCGAAGTTGCGTGATTGTGTGACACACACAATACGGAAAGATAAAGTCTCATCTTGTTCATCTTCGACATCATCTTCTTCAGGTACTCCTTATCCTATAACATATTTTGTTAATTATGAACGATTTTCGTCGAAACACAGAAATTTTATTGCAGCTTTGACAGAAGCAAGAGTTCCTCGATCGTTTAAGGAAGCAATGACTCATGAAGGTTGGAGAGAAGCTATGGCAACTGAGATTCGAGCTTTAGAAGAACAGGGCACATGGATTTTGGAGACACTTCCGGTAGGGAAGAAAGCTCTCGGAAGTAAATGGGTTTATACAGAAAAAAGAGATGAAGAAGGCAAGTTACTCAGATTGAAAGCAAGACTCGTGTGTCTTGGAAATCATCAGGAGGAGGGAATTGACTATAATGAGACATTTGCACCTGTGGCGAAAATGTCTATCGTTCGTACGCTTTTAGCGATTCTTCGTTGTTAAAAACTGGGAGGTACATCAAATGGATGTTCATAACGCTTTCTTGCATGGTGATTTAGATGAAGAAATTTACATGAAAATTCCTCCAGGTTTTCATAAAAATAATTCTGACAAAGTTTGCAGGATGAAGAAATCGTTGTATGGGTTGAAACAAGCACCTAGGTGTTGGTTTGAGAAATTGTCCACCGCTTTGAAGAAATATGGTTTCAAACAATCATGTTCTGATTATTCTTTGTTCACTCTTTCAAAGGGTGGCTTGCAGTTGAGCGTGTTGATTTATGTGGATGATATGATAATTGCAGGGAACAATATTTTTGCTATGGAAAGTTTTAAAGCATACTTGAGTGAATGTTTTAAAATGAAAGATTTAGGGGCCTTGAAATATTTTTTGGGCCTAGAAGTGGCTCGTAGCACCCATGGTTTTTACGTTTGTCAACGTAAGTATGCCATGGATATTATTGCTGAAACAGGGTTGTTAGGAGCTAAGCCTGCCGATTTTCCGATGGAGCAGAATCATAAGTTAGCTTTGGCAGGGGGGAAAGAGTTTTCAGATGGTGAGAAATATCGGTGCTTGATTGATCGCTTGATTTATTTGGCAGTCACACGGCCGGATTTGGCCTACTCGGTGCATATTTTGTCCCAATTTATGCAATCTCCTAGTGAGATATTTGAAGAAGTGCCCGGGGCAAGGTATTCTTTTGAGATCAGATAGCGCCCTTCAATTGGAAGGATGGTGTGATTCAGATTGGGTGAGTTGTCCTTTGACTCGTAGATCGTTGACTGGTTGGTTTATGTTGCTTGGTTTGTCTCCAGTGTCTTGGAAAACCAAAAAGCAACATACTGTTTCTCGTAGTTCAGCAGAGGCAGAGTACAGGTCCATGGCAGCTTTGACTTGTGAGCTGAAATGGTTGAAGCAATTGCTTCGTGATTTAGGTGTGGAACATAAGCAAGGTATGCATATGTTTTGTGATAGTCAATCGGCTCTTCATATTGCAAACAATCCTGTTTTTCATGAGAGGACAAAACATATTGAAGCAGATTGTCACTTTATTCGTGATGCGATTAAAGCGGGAGTACTTCGGCCCTCTTATGTTTCCACAAGGATTCAATTGGCGGATATCTTTACAAAAGCCTTAGGGAAGGCACAATTTGAGTTTTTTCTTGACAAGATGGGCATTCGTGATTTACATGCTCCATCTTGAGGGGGGATGTTGAGATAATATTTAGGAAATATTGTACATATCTTTAGATATCCTAAATTATGTTAATATCTTTTACTTCCTATACTTATCTTTTCCTAGATTAGGAATATGATGTACTATATATATTGAACTTTTGAGAATGAGAAGGGGGAGCCGTTAAGTTTATTTTGACAAGGTGTGACTGAAACTGGGTTGTTTCTGACTATAATCATATGGAACTGTGGGTTGCGATTCACTTGCACTCTTGTCTATACCTCAATTAATCGAGATGACATAATTACTTGGTTATTTTTTAGTTTTTTTGTTCTATATAATTTGGATTGATGATGTGATTTATTGATTTATCGTTTGATATTATGATATTTTCTTAATAATTTACATTTATTTGTTGTCGTTGATCACATGTTTAGTTGTATTATGTTGTAGTGTTTATCTTATTCTATCATTCTGGTTAATGATATTTATTTGACTGACTTCGAAATGAGAGATTTGTTAGTTAATCTCCACTAACTGTACATAGACTATTGTATACTAGATATGTTTCTTTTTCACTATGTGTATGACTTTCATATATACTTGCCTACGCACAATTTTAACCATTAATATCTCCAATTACGAACAAGCAAAAATTATATAAAACTGATAATTGAAGTCGAGACGAATTTAACAAGATTTTATACTTTATATATTTTCTTAAAGGATGATCAAAGTAAAATATGCAAATAGTGCCAAAGTACAAAGTGTGTAGAATAAAAAAAATGAGGGAATAACATTTTACAGGTTAATTCTGATGGGCTCTCTTTGGATTTTGGACTCGGGTTAAGATGCGAGGATTAATTTATTAACAAATTTAGCTCTAGAACTGCTTTTTTTATTTAGAGGATAGTTTCTTTCATTCGAACCCTTATCTTTTTAATTTATTTTTGGCTGGATCACTTAGTTGTTTAGAAACCTCAATTTTTTAGTAGTAATATTTCCTGAAGACGAAAATTTCCACCTTTCATATTATGTTTCTTTATTATCTACGCATTTAAATTGTTGGGAGTGTTACTGTTGGCATAAAAGATTATCTTATATTCTACATTTTGATAAGAGTTTGGAATATTAGTTTCTTGGACAAGGGGTAGGGCTTTAACTCCTTAAGTACTACATAATGGATCTTGAGTTTCGTTAAAGGTGAGGGAAGGATTTGGTGTCCACCCTCTTTGACAATTATACAATTTTTGGGTTTTTTTTTTCACTTCACCGGAAATTAACATGGTGAACTAAAGAGCTGCAAGACAATTTTTCTAGAAACAAAAATTAAGCTTTATATTTGCTTTTCCACGAATGACATGCATATAAGGCTAGCACTCTTAGGCTACTAGATTAGAGTTCTGTAGATAAAATTGAAACTCATGGAGTTTTTTTTGAGCAAGTAATTCATGGAGGTGCGTGGGTCACCAATACTCATTGTTTTTTTTTGTTTGAAAGAGAAATTTCATTAATTGAAGGTTCAACTGAGATCTACAATAAGGTATTAAAAGAAAAACAAGATACAATTAAACAAAGCTTAAACCAAATTCGTCTTCGTAAAAAACTACAATGAACCGCATCGAAATTTATCAATGACAACCCCCAGTATTCTTTGAATCAAGCCTATTGATGAGGAAGTCTCATTATTCGACATAGTTTGGGAAGATCATTCTTGATTGAGCCATATTGACCGCATCCTAGATTCCAATACCTTCCACGTGTTAGTCTCGAACCGACTAATGAGAACAATTTCTCATACCTAAAAACAAAAAAAAACCATACTCACAACTCCCATAAGGAGAATGAGATCTCCAAAACAGACTAAAATCCCCATAACAAGGGTTTGAAAAAATCCCATAAAGAGAGACTAATTCATTAAACAAAAAAGAAAATGAATTAAAAACCGAAAATAAAAAGGGAAAAAGGGATACTGCAATGGATGAAATCATCCACAATTTTCCTAATTGATAAAGAAGGGGTAGGGGAGGCTAGGGTTTACCAACACTCATTGGTTGATTAGAGATAGTTTTGTTATTTTTTTTTTCTAGTTTGTGTGGGATTTATCCAAGTTAAATGTTTGTTTATCATTCTCTCTTATTTCCGCTTTTCAGATTAGTTTAATGTAGATGGTATTCTTCTTAATTGATTATGTAATTCCTTACACGAAATTGTGTAGATAAGATTTAATTATATGTGTTCACCAATTTGAAGTGACTACAGTTGCAGATCATTCAACCAAATGTCGCTAGCATAATTTGTTTGAATTCGGACGGGAAAGCAATTTGTGTTTCTACATCATCCACTAAGCGGTGGGGTAGGAGAACAATTCTAACTGTCCTTATAAAAGAGAAAAGATAAAATAAATAAATAATAAAAGTCCTTTTTTTTCTTGGCTGTCAAGGTCACAGAATTACTAAATGTCTTCGTCCCCTCAAAAAAAAAATTACTAAATGTCTTCAAGTTCCATATGACATAGCAACTAGAAATGCAATCTTCAGAATGAGGCCCTGTTAGCTTCCATCTCCCAACTATGCAAGATAATTTGGATTATGTTGGGAATAAGTATCGCTAGTGCTAATTAACAAATCGAGCAATCGAAATATAATTTGCGAAAATCAATAGACAAGAATAAAGAAATCAAACAATATAGAACACACAAGATTTAGATAACAGGGAGAAAACCACAACATTGCACTAGAAATTTCAGTATGAGATGATGATACAAGGTGATAATTCAATCTCTCTAGACTCTCTAACCTCTCTGTGGTTCTCTAGTCTCTCTGGATCTAAGAATATATCTCTCTATAGTGAATAATAGTCTATCAATAAATTAAATGGCCTGAACATATTTATAATAAGCAATCATCATCAACCTAGTAAAATTCGGAATCTCGCACATTTGGCTTGGCAGAACCCGTGAGCACTGGCCAAAACCCGCATGCACATCAATATAAAGGGGGATTGAGATCATTATTTTATGCTCATCAAATACGGGGAGACATTACAAAGATCATTGTGGTTTAGTTAGAGTTTTGAGAGATTGTAATTCATGAGATTGTACTCCAAACGGGGAGAGATTGTATGTATGTTACTCTTTAAATGAGAGAGATTGTAATTCAAGGCAGAACCCATGAGCACTAGCCAAAAACCGACCCATATGCATGCCCTAATTTTCAAATGAGGTTCAAGTTTCAAACCTCGCCAATGTTATGAAAAGTATGTGTTAGATTCAGTCAATATGATCTGCACCCGTTGATGGAGGTTAGTTTAGATAGCTTACAACTTACGTACAAGTCAAAGGAGGTTCCATCATAAAACTGATTGGCAATAGAAAGAGAAACTATTTTAGTGTTGTTTATTTCTCTATTCATTCATTTCCAATATGGGACAAAACCTTCATTCATATGTGTGTCGTTCATATTCCTCTTCATTATGTAATTTGCATTGTCCAACCACTTTGTAATAATTTGTATTCGTCAACTTGTGTTTCCCTCCACACGCCCAGCATTTTTGTCCTTGTGCATTAATATAGATCATATAGTCCTCGTGGTTTTTGGGTTTTAGTGTTTTACAATATACAAACTAGCATGTGATTTTTGTTTCGTCGGCATAGCTAATAATTTGTGTTAATCAATTTCACAACTTCAATTTCTACGTGGTAGCTAGAGAATGAAAGAGGCACAGCTTATGGTCCTCAGTGGACTCAGCAGTGAATGGAGTTTCCAAAATTCCATACTAATTGTGCAATGTTATCTATTTTTTTGTTGAAAGAGAATAATAAAGGGGTTAAATCATGGGCAAGTAAATGACTTGAATTATATGAAAAGAGAATAGGTTTCGGTCTTGAGTTGACAAAGATATGGTTTTACTATAGCACAAATTCTTGGGTGTAATTGTTACACCATAATTTATGGTGTAACAACCCACAAACCACCGCTTCTTTTGTTAAACATATTCAAATGACATGAAATAATGACAAAATGACATGAGACTTATGTCATTATTTGTATATTTCATGTCTTTCTTGTTGAAATATATGTCATTATACATGTTACACAATAAGTTATAGTGTAACATGTTACACACAAGACGTACTTA
>CANSZD010000769.1:0-212500 GCA_947648045.1 Beta corolliflora | reverse complement strand
TTTTTTAAACATTAATATCTTTAATTATTAGTAAGTAAAAATTATAAAAGTTGATGTAAAACAAATATACATCGGTACGAATCTAACAAGATCCTTTATGACTATGTTTTTCTAAAATATAAATCACCAAAGACAATCAAAGTGTAACATGTGAATAGTAAACACTATGCAAATGGTGCAACTATTTCTAAACGGGGGAAGTATATTCCAAACAACATGTTCACTTAAAACTACGAACTCATAACTGTGAGCGCTATAAGATTAGGATGGATTTAGCTTTAAGAGAAACCTTTCCAATTTTCTTACGTGCCTTATTTTTTAAAAAGGAAAAAATTATAGTAGAAGCAGTAAGGAATTTAATTACAAACTTTTAAAAGATATTGAAATACAATGTAAATGTGTTCTTAAAAGTAATCATTAAGAAAAACCGTTTTTACATTCATTTGATGAATCAGTGTATCTTAGATGGCTGCTAGTGCTAAGACTACCAAGATTTTTACGGTGGTTATTTGGCTAGCGGATGAGTAAGTGTATCAAAGAGATCAATCTCTCTCTTTTAGGCCAGCCGCCGCAATTACAATTGTTGCTTTGAACTTCTATATAATACCATCCGATCTTGGTTTCTACTTAATTAGAAGATCCATTTACAACTTATGGGTTATAAACCTTTAGGTAAATTGCATAGGTTCCATATATGAGACATAATAGAGTGTAACTCATTTTTAATGGCCTCTTTCCCGCACTTAGCATCTACGAACCTCATAGACCCATCTTAAGTTTTTGGGTCTTTCTCTAGAAGATATACAGACATAACTTTATCATTCAAAGCATTCACATCAAAGTCTTCAACAATAAAATAAGTCAAGAAATTTGGGACAAAGGATGACGTACTTCACTTTATGCCTCTTACTTCTCTTGTGTTCAACTTGATCCACCCTAATACGTGAGTGTGCACCGGTCCGGAACCGGCTGGACTGGTGGACCGGAATCTTCCTTTTTCTTGGACCGGGACCGGACCGGAAAAAATCCGGTCCGGTCCGGTCTTGTGCCGGCTGGACCGAATCTATATTTTTTTTTAAAAAAAAAATCGTTTTTATTTTATTTAAATATATTTATAAATTAGGTATATTAAAAATTAATATTTTTAATAACAATAATCCTAAAGTAATAAATAGTAGGTTTTTAAATTTCTAAATTTCTACCTTTTTAAACTTTTTTTAAAATATAAACTTTTTTTTTTTACTAAAATGATAGAAATTCCAATCCAACCGGTCCGGACCGTAATTTTCCGGGTTTGGACCGGACCGGATCGGAAACCCGAAATCGGGAATTTTTGTGGACTGAGGATCAGACCGGAATCCGGTCCGGTCCAAATTCCGGTCCGGACCGGTTTGTGCACACCCCTATACGTGAGGATGGAAGGGTAGAAATGGGAAAATTCACATTAGGCAGCACATTCACAATTAGAGACGACGTAACTGTTTACTCAAATATTACACAAGCTCAAAGAAGGCATGAACTTGACTAATGCATGTGTTGGTTTATTGGTTTAAAAGAGGCCACAAAGAAAACGAGATTGATCATCAGTCACAGAAAAACATGCCATGCTCAAAAATTTACCAACTAAATTAGATGGTTATGCATCCACGCTAGTATATGTAGTTGTTTTCTGCCACTTAGAACTGCATACTATGTCACACAACTGGCTAAAGAATAGAGTACTAATCCACTTAAAGAGTTGTCAATCTAAGGGAACGAAGCAACATATATAAATATGGAAAATTTGCCAAAAAAAACCTTTTAAAGGTTCAATTTTGCGAAAAAAAACCTTATAAAGCATTATTTGCGAAAAGAAAACACAAACTTAATCTTTCTTGCAAGAAGAAACCTGTAATAGCCCTAAGAAAATCCTAAACCTAAAACCCCAACTTTGTGTTAAAGTGTGGGATCACATTAGAAAATAAACAAAGTGCAAGTATAACAAAGTGTATTTCTCTTGAATTGTGTTTAAATAGTTGATTTATATGTGTTACATGAGTCATTGTTATAAGAAATGCCAAAGTAGCTAAGAGGTATCATTGTTAGTGATTAAGAAAGCTTTGGAAACCAATAGATAAGTTAGAAATCCCTTGAGAGCTTATTCCTTAAGATTACGAAAATCGCATAAAGACTGTTTTATCGCATAGCAATGAACTTCCAGTTAAAAGGCCTTTTGAGATAGAATACATGCTCAAAATCTATTCAAATTGGATATAACCAAAGTTTGGGATGTCTTAAGGATAAAATGGTCATTCACCATCATAATTTACGTGGCTAAATAGGGTGAATTCCTTACATAGTAAAATCTGGCCAGCTAAAATATCAGTTTGTACCTATCCTCAAAGAATGCCTCTTACCAGCTGCTTGAGTGTCGATCTCTTAAAGATCTTTGCATGCATGAAAGCCAACACCTCAAGCTAACACCTCCAACAAGAATCACTCAGAAACTCCAAGAAACCGACCTCACCCAGAAGAGGTTTCCCTCCCCTGGGGGTACCGCCAGTTGCAGTCTATAAAAGACTGTTTTGGTTTTTCGATTCTTTCTCTTAAAATTTCTTCTTCAACACCTACTTCTCTTTACATACAACTCTTCTAGACATAATTCCTTAGTGTTTCAAGCTTTTAGTAGAGTTTTCAAGCTTTGGGAAATTGTAGAAAACTTCATAGGAACATAAAACAGATTGCTGTAAGTACATCTTTGCACCTCTCTTGTACTTAACTTTGTTATTTATGTCATAAAACTTGTGTAAACTAATTCCTATCACTTTACATATTCAGGGGAAGGTGTAGAAAGAGTAAACTACTTGAGATACGAAGTTTTAAGTGCACTAAGCAACCTAAGTGAAGGTACACACTTAGTTTGGATTGTAACCTAGAGATTTTCTTACCTATGGTTAAATGATTGTTTTTCTATTTTGAAGCATGATTATGAAATGAAATCTCTTATGATATGCATAATAGTATGTTTTCTTTAAGTATATGGAATTGTATGGTAATGAAACACTAAATGTCTTGGATTTTAATCACGGAAGCGAGGTGTGAGCATACACCCGGGTTAGGGCGGGTATTCCCTAACTGTTACCCAACCAGGAGGGGGAAATCCTGGCGGAAGTGGGACATGTTCGGGTTAAGTCTTGCAAGCAGAACAGAAAAAGGTGGGGTGACGACCCTCAATAGTTTGCTACACTCGCGTTCATATCAAAAGAATGATCTTATGAAAACTCTAAGTAATTCAAATTGGTTATGTTTACTTGCTATTATGATGATGTGTTATCAATTAGTTTTCAAAACACACCTAAACATGTATTTTCTATTATACGTTGTGTACTCGACTTTGCTTTGATAGTGTTGTCATTTCTGTGGCCTGTCACTTGGTGGGTGGCAGAGTCCAACTTTGTTGCAGGTTAAGACAAGGACATTGGATGAAAGAGTTACTTTCGTAATAGACTTTTAGTAATGTAAATAAGAGATGGTATATATATATATATATATATATATATATATATATATATATATATATATATATATATATATATATATATATATATATATATATATATATATTTGCATTGTGGTATGAATAAGGAATAATAGACTAAGGAACCTTGGTTACTTTTAGTGGAAGTTGTTATAAGAACAAGTTTGTAGCTATTATATGATAAAATTGAGCATTGTTATGTGTTGATTCAATATTCTCTTCCTTACATGTTGAGAATGTCATGGTAGTAGCCTAAATCTTATCTTGATACGCTTTCGTTGTGATTAAACTCTGTGGATTCGGGTTAGTAGGGATTTGGGCTGTTACAAAACCTATTCCCATTTTCCGGTGTGTTTTTTCTCAATTTCGGCGCTGACCCTTCTATCTTTCTTTAACCCCCTATTTTCATTAACTGCAGCACCACCCCTATGCATCTCAAAAAAACCACACCGAAAAATGGGAATAGGTTTCATCTTGCAAGAAAAATTAAGTTTGTGGTTTTTTTCCGCAAAGAATGCTTTAAAAGGTTTTTTTCTCGCAAAATTAAACCTTTAAAAGGTTTTTTTTGATAAATTTTCCTATAAATATATATAATTTCTCTAGTGCCCATTAAGTTTTTTAAAACAAAGTCAGCTGGTTACCGTAACTTACGCACAATTTTGGCTTTTTAAATTATTGTGTTCTCTAGTAATAGACCTTAGCTTATTCTACATTGCAGTTCATAGACCTTGCTGGCATTCCACTGATGGGGGACATGAGTAGGATCCAATAAGAAAACATGGATAAAATCACTATGACCTAAAGTCCCATAATTAAGCACGCATGTTCATAATAAATCATATAATTATAGGAGAATGTCGGGTTCAAGAATTATATATTGACATCACTGGTCAGCGCGCAGGAAGTGTTCATTAAGTAGGATGATGGGGAAATAAGTAACTAATTCATGTATTGCTTTGGTGAGGTGGTCTAATGTATAAGCATTAAACAACACATATGTTCTGAAGAAGATAACGGACCAAGAAACATTGCACACCAGACAAGCATGCATATGAGCATATATGTATACCTATAATCTATGGTTACTTGATAGTACGTCATTAGTTAGTTTGCAACTTGGAGGAAAGAACAATCCTTCGTCCCTTCTAAAATAAATGAAACGCTTCTCTCAAAATTATACTCTCATATAAAAGAGAGAAGTGTTTCATTTATTTCATAACGGAGGAAGTATATTAGTTCATCGAAGCAAGAAAATCTGATTAGAGATGTTGTACATTTAGTCGTGCATCTTCGGTGTTAGAAAATTAATTTTGTAAAACCAAGATGACAGTAATTGAATTGCAAATATTAGTCATTAATTTTATTAGTCTAAAAAATATATAATTTTTAGGTTGACGTTTGCATTAGGTTGAATTATCTTACATGGCAAATTTAGTTATTATAGCCTTGTGAGAAAGCATTTTTAATCACTTCCTTTTAGTTTCACCAGTCCCCTATAGTAGTCAATCTATATACATATATTAAAAGGGGGTAGCCTAAAAAGCTTAGCCACGTGGCGTCCTCCCTAATGAGTTTTAGTTCATGTAATCCATGTACAATAAAAAAAAAAATGGAAATTGCATAGTATAGATTTCGACCCCGTGACCTCAAGTTCATATATTAAAGTTTTAACCACTAGACCAAGTTGTATTTAGTGTTATCATTTTAAAGTACAATATTGATAAATGAAAATTTTCCTTACTCGTGGCATAGCCCGGGCCTAAAAACTAGTTATTCTATTCAAACCCTACATATGAAGGAAGATGCAATGGTCTAATGCAATGGTTAACATGGTCGTTGCATTATGATATTTAATTAATGCCACGATTGTTCCGGTGGAAGGCATATAGTCGTTGTATTAGATCCTCAAGACCTTTGTGCTTGATCTAATGCAATATCATCATATATATACAATACTGCAGACTTGTTATATTAAATCCCAAGGACCTTTGTGTTTGATCTAATACAATGTTTTTAAGCCCTATTCCAAAGGACTTCAAGGTTTGCATTAGCCCTTTTATGTACTTCCTCCGTTCCAAAATAAGTGAAACACTTCTCTCATTTATGTGAGAGCTTTTTGAGACAAGTGTTTCACTTATTTTGGAACGGAGGAAGTATAAGTTTTCCATTAAACCACATGAGTTGGTCAACGATTTTAGCACCTGGTCCACGAAATGGTCACCATAGACACATATTGACTGCAATGAGACATTCAGTCTAGTGATTAAACCAGCTTTCACTTGTACGACTTTGAGGCTCCGTTTGGTTGGGTGTAAAACATTTTCAGTGTAAAATGATTTTCATGGAAAATAATTTACAATGGAAAACACAATTCCAAAATTAGTTTTCCGTTGTTTGGTTCCCTGTAAGAAAATGATGACACGAAAGGAAAATGAAAGGGAAAGTAAGGAGGTGGTGAGAGGAGTGTGCGAGAGAGATAAGGAAAAGGAAGGAAAACAGTTTTCCCTTCATTTTGAAGGGAAAATAGTTTTCCATCATTAGAAGAGCAATTTTACTCTTAGGAAAAATGGTTTTACACTCCTTTGCAAACCAAACAATGTAAAATTGAATATAGAGGAAAACAGTTTTCCAGGAAAATGTTTTGCGCTCTACCAAACGGAGCCTAGATGTGGCTCTTTCTTGGAAATGGTTTATTCACTCGTCAACTTTGCAAAAATCTTTCCTTCTAGGTAATCTTAATGAGTTTGTCTGATGCACCAACAACCTCTATATGCTTTACAAACTTTGAGGCTCCATCTCATGTGGGATTTCATTGCAAGCCCTCTTCATGGCCTCAAACGGGCTCCTTGAGCATGGTACCAACTGATTTCCACCTATCTATAAATTTTGGTTTTTTTTACAAACAAGAGAGATAACTTGATAGAGTATAAAACTATTATCGGGACTCCAACCATCGCCTTAATCTTTTGGTTGAGTTGGTCCTTTGACATGGTACTAGAGCCAAGCATGACATAAAGGTCACGGGTTCAAATCTCATCCACCCCTCATTTCTAAGTGCAATATTTAGCGCCAGGTATGAGGGAGGCTTGTGCTGCATCCACACTTCAAGCCCAATGGGCTCTTGTAATCCCCCGTAATTTTATGAATTTTATAAATATATTTTAATATATATTTATATATATATTATTATAATTTAGTATTTAAATGATTTATTTCTTAAAAGGTTGAATATTTGCAAGTCAAAAGAATTATTTAACGATTTTAAGTAATTAAATATTTTATTTAGTCATACTTTGAAAATTATTTAAATAGCTTAAACATCTTTGAGTTTAGTAAAAAGGATTTTAAAATGTGTTAGAGGAACCCAAATATTCCCAAGTACCCAATCATTAAATATTATTGAAAGCCCAAACCTTTATAACTTTTATATGACCATCTTTTATTAAACTAACCTATCAAGCCCAAGTTTCTTTTGAACCCTAATGGGAGCCTATAAATACTAGGGGTGTTCATGGGTGGTTAACCGTCCCCAAAACAACATTTCGGTTTGGTAACCGAAAGTTTCGGTTCGCTCTTTTTGCGTACCATTACGTAACCGTTTAGACCGAAAATCGTCTAGCAGTATACGGTTTTTTTTCGGTACGGTTTTTCGGTTAACCATTAACCGTTATTCAAGCTATAGTATTGTATTTAACTTAATGTAAATATATATCTTCTATTTGTTTTGTGCATATACTTTAATATTATATGTACTCTAATATAAAATGTATTGTAAAGTGGATAATAAAACCATTGAAAACATTATAACACTAAGAATTTACTCCATTTCCTAATTATAGTGTTTAAATTAGTACTAAAGTTTTCGAATAGTCACATACTTCCTCTAATTGTTGTTACTTAGTAACAAATATTAGAATTAATGTAGTTGTTGGAAAATATTTCACAATAATTAAATAGAGGAAAAAAAATTCAATTTTTCGGTTAACCGTTCACTCAAAAATCATAATTGTAACGTTTAACCGTTACTTTTACCGGTTCGGTAACCGTACCGTTAAAACTTTTTTTATTGATACGATTACCACCCATATAGACCGGTTTTCCGGTTTTTCGGTACGGTTTTTCGATTTCGATTTTTTATGAACACCCCTAATAAATACTCCCCCATATCATAAATTTTGCCACTTAATCAAACACCCTAAATTTTCTATTTTCTCTCTCCTCCCCACCGGTTTTATTTCTCTCCCCTTTGTTTCGATGCTGCCGCCGGGCCGCCAGCCGGCCGTCGCCGCAGCCAGCAACCCAGCGGCGGTGTTTCCCTCTCTCTTTGGTTATTTTCTTCCTCCTGTAGTTTTATTTAATGTTAAAGTTTATATTTTTAAGGATTGTTTTAATGTGTTTATGATTAAAGTTATAGTTTGATGATTTAAATATAAATTTCAGATTATGTAATTTATATAATGAAGTAATTAAATTTCAGATTTATTTATTATGTTTAAATTAAGGTTTTAAGCATCAAAGCTTGGATTTTTAGGGTTTTATCAGTTGGAAAATCATAGTAGTATATTATAGTATATGAAATTGGGTACTCTTATGATTATAAGTATGTTTAAGTATGTTTTAAAGGGTTTGAAATACTTTATAAGTTGCTGGATTTTTATTAAGTATGCTTATGATGGAGTTTTAATTATCAAAGTATGAGTTTTAAGGGTTTTAATGACTAGTATAGTAGTACTATACTAGGGAGTATTAATAATTGAAGTTTTAATGATGGAAAAGGTTTTTAAATACTTTTAAAGAGGGTTTAAAGTATTTTAATATTGCTGGAAATTTATAGAGTATTGATTTGTGGTTATGTTGGTTATTGGTAGGCGGAGAATCCACTTAAGGCGACTTTTAAGCTTGTTAAAGTAGCCTCAAATTTTGTCTACACAAGGTACGTACATACCTATGTGTGGGTTGGATTACTATCATGTCCTAAGGATGGGATTTATGCAGTATCATGTATAGGGAACTATTTATAGTTCATATGTGATTTATATTCAAGTGAATTTGCATGTTTTATACCGTTGTGTGAAGCATGTTGATTGTGATGATTATATTATGTTTGTATGGATGATTGATGCATGCAAGCATATGGGTTTTGGGAACTTTATTTTATTAAGTCACATGAGGGATTAATATTTATGTTGGTTTGGATCATGATTGAATCATGTTGTTCCCTTTGGATTATTTAATTACTTTATAAGGACCAAGTGCCTTATTTGGTAAGTTGATTTTTATACCTATGAAAGGTTGGTTGGTTGTTGCCTTGGTTCAACGAATAAAGGAAGGTTATGGATTAAAAGTTGGAATTAATCTTGGGTTGTTAATTAATTAAGTTGTTGTTGATCACCTTATCTAATCCTAAGATAAAAATGAAAGTCTATGATTGTTTAATTTGATGATTATATTATTTGTCTTACTTGTGAGTCATAACAAGTGAATAAATTATTAATCATGTAAAGAGAAATGTGGATATCAATAGCTTTAGACTTGTGCACGTCTGAAGTGTTGGACAAGTATGAGTTGGAGTACATGGTGGTAGCCCATGACTTTTCTTGGGGCCGGATTGATCACCGTGTCCTATTTTTATTTTAAAAGGTTCATCGATATGCAGGTCAGGGGAATACGGAGTCGCGCCCGTATTTCGTCTTCTAAATTGAAGATTGGTTTTGGTTTAGACAACTCGTTCCATTGACTATTCCATCTAAAATAATTAACTTATTAGTTGTGGAGTTTAGTTCAGTAAAAGTAGTCTGCTGTGTTATTATATTATTATTTATCCCTGCTTAATATATATTAGTATCATGTTAGGTTTTATATTTATTTACTATGAAGTACTCAGCTTTGCTGATTACGTGCTTTGTGTGTATGTGTTGATCATGGCTATGCCTTATTGATCCCGTGATAACCCATTTGGTGAGAAGTCTCTAGGGATCAATAGTGCATCGTCCATTACAGGTTTGAAGATGTTGCATCATGGGTTCAGGATTGGAGAGCTTGTGTTGACTATACATTTTATTTGACTTTTACTTTTCATCATTGACTTTGACTATCGTGGTTGACTTTGACTTTTTGAGGTTGACTTTGACTTTTGTTGGTTTGACTTTTAGAGTTGACTCTTTGAGTTGACTAAGTTTTATTTCTAAAGTTTATTTATTATGTTTTCCAATCGCAAAATTCCGAATAGTTCGATACGTTATCACACTGGGCGATAATACTTTTAATAATTCTCTAAGTTTTATATTAAAAAGGTATATTGGAAAATAGAGAATTGTTGGGGTGTTACAGCTCTCACGTGAGGGGGCGTGATAGAGTATAAAGCTAATCTTGGGACTCCAACCATCAACTTAAACTTTTGGTTGAGTTGGTCCTTTGACATAACTCCTTATTGATTTTATCGTTATTTAGGCAAAGACCTCACATGACTATATTTTCTCTTAACCATAAATCACAAATGATAGTCAAATGGAAATTTGTGAATAATGTCAAAAGTAAAAGTATAACTATTAAACAGGAACGGAGGTAATACTAGATAGCAATTGGAGGCCCGAATATAATTTAAGGGCCGATGTGGTCGTCTACGTCACACATAGAGCCACTATTAGTTATCAATTTTGTTTGTCCATTGTTCTTGAATTCATATACTACTATATTTTTATTTTACTACAGTACTCCCTCCGTCCTTTATTAGTTTACCCACTTTGACGTATAATACTATTCATCTTTATTACTTTGACCATCATTTGTGCTTTATATGTAAGGAAACATATAATCATGTGGGATATCGTTTGATTTGTCTCAATATGTAGTTTCGAATATCAAATTTTCATAATTTTTACAAATACATAATTAGAGATATTATTACTCAAAGTTGTACATCGATAAATGTGAAAAGTCAAAACGGTAAACTAATAAAGGAGGGAGGGAAAGTAATTCATTAAGTGAAAAAATCCACTGTTCTTAGTGACGGGCTGATTATAACTTCTATTAGATACCAATCATATCATCACATGTATCTTTGATTGTCACCACTAGTTAGTTCTTAACTTCAATTATTCATGAAGAAAAACCATTAATTTATTGTTTAGCACCATAAAAAGTTCATTAATTTCAGATGTGGACTTGGAAGTTTTGTAAGATAACAACGAAAACAAATCAAAATATATTAGACAGCTTTTGCAAGACTAAGGTGAAAAAACAGATTTAGTCAGAGGTTCTCTTTAATGCTTCGATCAATCGGCATTTGTCATCTAACTTTCAACTTTCTGACTAATGGAATACCAATTAGGAAATTAAGCATTACCAAAAATCAACAAAGCTCTAACTTCACCAATGATAAATGCATGCAGGAAGAAAATGAGGTGCAACTTTTTACTGTTGTTAATTTGACATAGAGATGAACTATACTTCCCCCTTTAATTTTCTACAACAATATATTATTATACTACTTATACACTAACTTTAACCACAAATTTTTAACTAATATATATAAAAGAAAGTGTTAGTATATACTCTCTCCTTTTTTTAAAGATCTTCCAAAACAATAAGTCTAATGTACGTAGATTTTACTTAGACAAAAATTATAAAAGTGACCAAACACACAAGCAAGAAATTAGGGAAGGATTTTTGCATTTACGAGCCCTTGATTAAACGTCAGCTAGGAGTGTAAGCACACAAGCACATGCACACACGTATAATGATCTCTATAGAACTTATATTTATAATCCCCGACTACAGCTCTAAGATATTCTCTAGATCCCCCACTACTCTTATAGAACCACTCTTAATTTTCAATATGCAGGAGTAATTTTCTAAATCAGTATTATGGAGAATTCATCACCATGGCGAAATAACTATGTCAGCTAAGCAGTATTGTTGTTGTTGGCAAGTAATTGAGTATTATGTGAATCTATGTAAAGATTACTTAAACTTTTGGAGATGTGAATGAGTGGCATTCAATAAAGTGAACCATGACAAATTCAGCATGATCATTTGATTAATTTATACTTTACCGCATTTTATCACTTACTTTGCAGTTTAATTTTTCTTAAAGTTCAAATAACATTTCTAGGTTTTGCATTTAGGGCTGTAGAGTACGTATGACCCACCATGATTTTAGTAGTCATGAGGGGACTCAAAGTCTATGTCGATTGCACTGTGGCAGTGAAAAGAAATCAGCGATGCGCCATTATCGCATTGGTTGATATGCTGCATGCAATCAATTCAACTGTTCAAAACTTCAAATCACCTAAAAGTCTTGAGTTACGCGTATCAATCGCTGCATGGTACGGGTAAATGCCTCGGCTTATATAGTTAGGGTGAATTTATCTCTCAAACTCAACTGCAAACTTCAGACTCTGTCGCGTTAATTTTCTACTAAATTTATCATTAATCTCCAAACTCATTTCAGTCTCATCTTAGGCCTCGTTTGGTTCACATGGGAAGTAATTTCCCATGGGAATTTACATTTCATGGGAAATTTTTTCCCTTGTTTATTTCCTAGGAATTAGGCAAAATTGTTTGGTTGCCACCATAGGAAATTGCATTTCCTAGGAAATTACTCACCAAGGGGGGGCTTGGTGAGTGATTTCCCATGTTCCATGGGAAATTGTATTTCCTTGGAATTTGTATTTCCTATGCTTCTCTCATTTCCCTCCAACCAAACACAACGCCCAAATTGTATTTCCTAGGAACTTGTATTTCCAAGGGAAATAGCTTCCAACCAAACAACACCTTAGTTTTGCACTTTATTCCTCGAATTCTATCCACACTCACTCCATTTTACTTTAACATTACTTTATTGAATATTTTTAATTTCCTCTTTCGACAAGTCTTGGGAGAGTTTTAGTTTTCAAAACTCATGTCAAGACTCATCCACTTTACAAATTACATCAAAGCAAGTCTGGTAGGAGTCTTGAGAGAGTCCGGACCTAAAACTCATTTCAAAGACTATGGATAAACACATAGTTTATAAACCTATGCAGTGTACGGGATAAACTAACTATAATAATATTTGAAATCTAAAATAAATAAGTGTTACAGAAAGTTAAAATTCTAATTTTATCATAAAACAATATGTTTCCTAGTTCATACCATATCAAACCTTTATTAAATTAGTTAATCAAATAATATTCCATAATGATATTATTAGTTCATACATCCTCCGTTTTCTTTACTTGCAATATTGAAGTATGGCACACAAATTTTTACTTTTGAAAACTTTTTATAATTTTTACTTATAGAAAATTAGAGATAGTTATGATTAAAATCTATACTAATATATTAAAAGGCGTTCCTAAGCAAGGAACTACGTCACGTGGCGCTATCCCTTAGAGTGTTTACTTTATATAAGCACACACACTACAAGAAAATGGTAATCAACGACGGCTAAAAGCCGACGTTGATTAAGGAAAAACCGTCGCTAAATAATCAACGACGGCTAGCAGTCGTTAAACTGCAGACGTTGTAACGTTGGTCTCTGATATTGGAATCAACGACCGTAATACCGTCGGTGAAAATATCAACGACGGTTTTATGAAAATCAGCGACCGTCCAAGTAAACCGACGTTGACTCTACGTCAACGACTGTTTTAAACAGACGGTGAATCAGCGACGGTTTTAAACGGTCGTTGTTTCACCGACCGTTTTAAATCGTCGGTGGGTCACCGACTGTTACAAACCGTGGTTAATTGTATTCTAGCAGTCGTTGAAGATCAACTCCATGGCTGCATAGATTACCTTACAGCGACGGCCTAGCCGTCGTTGATTTAATGTTTAGCCGTCGTTGTTGTTTTAAAATAATGTTATTTAAAATATTATTGTTCTTAATTATAATTAAACCTGTACCTGCACAACTGCACCTAAATATACCACACTAAAGCTGTTCCTCCATCGCATTCAATTTTTTCAATTACAAAATTATGCAATTTTGATATATATTACAATTTGCATAGATACTTGTATAATTACATGAAATAGATTACAATTATGCACACAAAATAGATCCCGGTGTCGGGAAATAAAGTAGAAGTCGGTGTTTACAAAAAATATATATCGACAAATCTAGAAACTAATAAGCTAGATGCCGATAAATATAGACACTAAATGTCTATAGTTAGACAAACTACCTAGATTAAATATATGTATGCAAAATAGATCCCGGTATCGGGAAATAAAGTAGAAGTCGGGTTCCAAAAAAAATAACCCGACACATCTAGAAACAAAGCGAGATGCCGATAAATATTGACACTAAATGCATATAGTTAGACCAACTATATGAAAACTATAAGTTAGTTACCTAGTTGCCAAAACCAAAAAACTACACTGTCAAGGGTGTCTCTGTAGCACTACCGCCACCACCAAACCCTGGGTCATCTTCTGGTCTGCGTTGTGGAGGGGGGCCTGGGTTGCAACCTGAGAACATGTGGCCGAAACTAGACATGTTCCTCATCATTTCCTCTACGAGGGCCCGACTTGACTCTTCCACCCGTGCTGCGACCCTTGCCTCGACCTCTTCCATCCGTGCAGCGACCTTTGCCTCCACCTGCGCCTCAATATGAGAAAAAATGGACGGCTCATATGGTTGTGAAGAGCCGCCATCTCCTCGCCCAGAAGAAGAGTTGTAGTACAAATGATCGCCCTGACCCAACCCCTGAACTTTTCCTCTGTTCCTCCCCCAACTGTCTCCCAATACAACAGATCAGGGTTCGGCTGTGACCCCTGAGTGGTACAATGATCCAGCTTCTTATTGTATGTCTCCTGCATTTGGTTAAATATACTCATATTCAAGTAATATAAAGTGGCCAAATTGGCGTATATTTAGTTCTAACAAGGCTATATTTGTATTTTATATGAAAACTACTACTAATATATTTAGTTCTAACTTGCCTATATTGTGTTTTTTCAATCAAAACAACTTATAAATACATTAAACTAACTATATATATGATGTTTGAGGTGTGTATAACTTAAACTAACATCAAACTACTCGTATTCATTCATTTTCAAATAAAATGGCCTAAAATGGCCTCAAAAGGCGTATATTTGGTTCTAACTTGCCTATATTGTGTATTTTCAATCAAAACAACTTATAAGTGCATTAAACTAACTATATATATGATGTTTGAGGTGTTTATAACTTAAACTAACATCAAACTACTCATATTCATTCATTTTCAAGTAAATGGCCTAAAATGGCCTCAAAAGGCCTATATTTGGTTCTAACTTGCCTATATTGTGTTTTTTCAATCAAAATAACTTATAAGTACATTAAACTAACTATATATATGATGTTTGAGGTGTTTATAACTTAAACTAACATCAAACTACTCGTATTCATTCATTTTCAAGTAAAATGGCCTAAAATGGCCTATATTTGCCTATATTTGGTTCTAACTTGCCTATATTGTGTTTTTTCAATCAAAACAACTTATAAAAACATTAAACTAACTATATATATGATGTTTGAGGTGTTTATAACTTAAACTAACATCAAACTACTCGTATTCATTCATTTTCAAGTAAATGGCCTAAAATGGCCTCAAAAGGCCTATATTTGGTTCTAACTTGCCTATATTGTGTATTTTCAATCAAAACAACTTATAAGTACATTAAACTAACTATATATATGATGTTTGAGTTGTTTATAACTTAAACTAACATCAAACTATTCGTATTCATTCATTTTCAAGTAAAATGGCCTAAAATATATGTTTAAGGTGTATTTTCAATCAAAACAACTTATAAATATATGTTTAGAAGTATGTACCGAGATTTGCTTTGCTTTCTTGTTTGCTTGGAATTTCTCCTTTTCAGAACAGTCTTAAAATGAGTCTTCAAGAACAACTCGGGAGCGGTAGGGAGTACTCCTCCTCTACTCTTTGCTTGTACACATTGTTGAACAAAGGCTTTATTTTTTATTCATACCGAAAATGTCATGTAAATTAAACTAAGTAGTAGAAATGAAACATTTTTACCATCTTTCTAGCATGCTGTGCCGCCGAAATAGAACCCTGAAAGTGTGACGGCTCAATTGGATTAGACAGGGAGCCACCTCTTCGGTTCTTCTTCGCCTTTTCAGATTTTTCCCGGAATGTGGGCTCTTCACTTCTCTTCTTCATGTCTTCGTAGATCGTCTCCCCCAACCATTTTGGCCTTTCTTTGGCTTTCTTAAGCACCCAGTATCGCAAGTCTCTCAGACGCGATGAAGCTTTTTTCTTGTAATCCTTCCTCACTAGGCCATCTAACTCAGGAGCCCATTCGTAAATACCCTTTAATCAAACATTAAACCAAGTTATTAATAAAGTAATATAATCAATTTCATTCTTCATAATTCGATTCATACATACTGTGAAAATGTTCCACCAATGCGTCTTTGTTGCATTGTCTACCTCACTATAATTGAACCAAGGTTCTCGAAAATGGCCCTGGAAAATGTCAGTGATGGACCCACTAACCTTGTTATCATCAAACCTGAATTGAAAACCAAACAAACACGTGAATTGTGAATATCATTTCATACAAATATCATGAAGCATATAGTAGCTTACGAACTTACCACAATCCAGTAGGGCTTAAAACCTTTTTTGGTGCACGGTTCGAACCTTCACCTTACTCCGTATGAGTGTTCGGAGTCTCCGGTACGTGGTTACCAAAGTCACGTGCCTGTGAATCATCTCCCTGTGTCTCTGACATACGGTTCTAGCTTTCTTCTACTTTTGGTGACTGAAAAAGCTCTCTGGGAATCAAATTCCCACGACCTTGGCTTCCACCTAAGCCAACTCGACCTCCGCGCCCCTTAGGATTAGACATGATAACCTAAAATGAAAGAAATTAGAAACGCGCAAGATTAAACAAAAAAAATGAAATAAATTATAAATACATTAAAGTATGAAAGGTGTAACTTCAAAATCAAAGTACGGATGAAAATCAAAGAAGATAGGGAACTTCCCCCTTCACTGGCCCCCGCACCCCCACCCCCGCCCGCACTCCCCCCCTTCCCAACTCCCCGCACACCCCCCGCACTCCCCAGTTCCCACCCCCGTGATGCCCCCCACCCCGCACTCCCCTTCACCGACCCCCTTCACCGACCCCCGCCCTGCACTCCCCTTCCCAACCCCCGCACTCCCCAGTTCCCACCCCCGCACTCCCCCCCCTACCCGCACTCCCCCTTCCCAACTCCCCGCACACCCCCCGCACTCCCCCTTCCCACCACCCCGCACACCCCAGGCCCCCACCCCCTTCACCGACCCCCGCACCTCCACCCCGCCTACACGCCCCCCCCAACCCCCCCGCACACCCCAGGTCCACAACCCCCGCACTCCCCAATCCCCACCCCCCGTAATGCCCCCCACCCCGCACTCCCCCTTCCCTTCCCCCTTCACTAACCCCCGCCCTGCACTCCCCCCCCAACCCCCCGCACTCCCCAGGTCCCCACCCCCGCACTCCCCTCTCCCACCCCTTCACTTCCCCCCTTCACCGACCCCCTGCACTCCCCCTTCCCACCACCCCCGCACACCCCGGGCCCCCCACCCCCCTTCACCGAACCCCCGCACCCCCTACCCCCGCCTACATTCCCCCTTCCCAACCCCCGCACACCCCAAGCCCCCACCCCCCGCACACCCTTTGCATCCCCGATAAAACAGACTTTGCATCCAAAACACTCACAATTACAAAATGAATCCTTCATACTTCACATAAAACCTCAATTTCGCACTAGAAACATCAAAGGAAAAATATATGTATATAGACATCGGCAGCGCAAAATTCGAATAACATACTACAATCATTGGCACATCTAGGGTTTCAGTAACTTCAACTGAACCCCCAAAATCTAAATTTCTTCAAATTCACCAATGAAAAACGATAAAACCAAAATCAAACAAAGTTCTAACTCAAATATAAAAACTGAAAATTCAAACAACAAATTCAATTAAGTACCTGGAATAGTAGTCGAATTTGAAGATTACAAGTGAATTGTCGAATTGAGGTATTACCGGCGGCGAGGACGACCGGCGAACTTGGTGTTTATAACCTATATCACAAAAACCCCATTTTTAGGGTTTGATGAGTAACCAAAAAAAACAAAACAAAACACGAACCTTCAGGAATAACCGGCGGCAAAGAGAGCGAAAATGGGCTGTCGCCGGTCGTCGGAGGAAGGTGGAGGTCTGACCTTGGCCTTCAATTCGCGCGCCCTCCTCTCCCTTTTGTGTTTTGAAAATGAGTTTTGAAAATGAACGACTGAAAAACAACAAAGAAGCCCGAGTTTATTTTAACTCCTTTTTATTCATCGACCGTTTAATACCGTCGCCTACAGTTATAAAAATCTAAAATTTAAAATAATAAAAACAACGACGGTTTTAAACCGCCGCTGTTTATCAGCGACCGTATAACCGTCGTTATATACTTCAAAAGCAGTCGGTGATTACCGACGGCTTCAAGCAGTTGCTGAAGGAAGAAATAACGACCGTTTCACCAACCGTCGCTGTGAAGCAGTCGTTGTTTTAGCAATTTCTTGTAGTGACATACAATAAAAAAAAGAAATAGAAATGCATCTTATAAGATTTAATCCCATGACCTCAAGCTTATACACTAAAGTCTTAACCACTAAACCAAGTAATGTTTGGTGTTATAATTATAAAGTAAAATGTTAATAAATGAATATTATAATTATCCGGGGCATAGCCCGGGCCTAAAAACTAGTTATACATTATGCCTGGATATTTATGTCAAGTATTTAATTTTGAAACAAATGAAATGTTAGTTATATGATGCCTTGGTGGATAAGCACGAGATTTAGCGTAGTCCGACCACATTAGGTTTAGAATGCCATAGTTGTTTTCTTATACCAAATTGTCGCATAAGATATTTTTTATTCCATTATGTCAAAACCTTCAAACTTTTTATACCAATCTGGCACTTCAGCCAGCTATTATCTTTATCTCATTGTGATCATCAAATATGCACTTAAAACTTACCATGGTAACTTTTCTAACATAGTAACATCTACAACACGTAGGTTAGGTACGCTATGACAATGCAAGTCAAGGGAGATAGCAAGTCAAGGGAGGATGGTAGTATGGCAGTACACCTTACAAGTGGAATGCCTTTGTTGATCCAATTCAAGAAACAACATAGCTCGTTGACCTAGTACATTACTTAGGCGCGATAACATTCCAAGGATTTTAGACTATTGACAGCATAGCTTTTGACCTAAGTAGTTGATCGAAAATTAGACAAGATGTGCATTATCTTATTTCTTGACTCACATTACTATTGTCGCCTGCAAATGTAGAATTCTAAAACCCTATAAGTTAATTAGTGCGTCCTCAGTTAGTTTATAAGGCATTAAGGCTATATGTGTACCAAATAAAGGATATTTTTTCAGCTTTATGAAAATTTTCATGGAATTTTGGTTGGCTTCGTTGCCGTGATTGAAAGATAATTTTGATAAAATATTGTAATGACTATTAAAGAGGCACTCTGTCTACCTTGCGGAGGAAGGGTTTGACAGAACTATATTTTTTTTCTTCATATTATCTTTTCTGTAATCAATTTTTTCAAAAATTAAATCTCATATTGTCAACATTGTATGTACGTAGATTCAGTGGCAGATCCAGGATTTCACCCACGTGGGTTCGGAATCGATAAGTCGTTAAACAAAAAGGGGACCAAATTAAATTGGTTAAAAAAATAAAATACTTCAATTCAATAACTATGGGAACAACTTTTCATATTACATGAAAAAAAAAAATCATTCTACAAGTTTTCACACTTTGAAAGCGTTCTAATAGATTATCATTACTAACTTGAGTGAAAAGATCTCTCTTAAAAAATGTGACTAAACTATACATGATCGTCGCAATTAGGACAACCAATACTACGTACTAACTAATAATATTTATTAATTCACCCGAACCTAATTAATCTCAATTCTCAACGCCAATTCAATAATTACAACCAATACTACGTACTAACTAATAATAATCATTAATTCACCCGAACCTAATTAATCTCAATTCTCAATGCCAATTCAATAATTTCTATTTATTCAAGCATTACAAAATCCAATTTGAAATTAATCCAAGAATTACTAAAATGATAAATATTGTAATTGACCATTTATTATATACAACTAGCATATATCCTGAGTTAGGTTATTGTGTATTTGATAGCTGTAGGCGTGGATTTTGGAAGATGGATCATGAGGAGTGTCGTATGGTATTAGGCGGTGGGTTATGTGTCGAGGGAGATCGGTGAGGACGAGTGATGTGTTTTTGGCGTCGAGTTAATTTGGTTTGAGGGAGATGTCGAGTGAGATTTTTGTGAGGTATGAGAGCCGGTGTTGTGTCGAGTGATATTGGAAGGTTTTTTGAGTTGTTAGTCGTGTAAGTTATGAAGAACGAGATGAGATCTGAATTGTTAGGAGGGATATATTATATAGTGTAGGAAAGTTTAGGTAGTTAAATTTCAATAGGTTTTTTAAAAGATAATAGATTTTAGAAAAGATTTTTATTAAAAGATTTTATAAAAGAGTTAGACAAAAGATATTTAAAAACACCTTAGAAAAAGATTATTTTTGTAAAAGATATTTTTATTAATAAAACTAATCAATATAATTAATTAATTCTATTAATTAAATTGGGCAATAAAAGGGGTTTTATAAATTGGGCTTTCATAAAAATAATTTTTTAAAAGGTTTTCAAAGATGGGCCTTTAAAAAGTTATTTTAAAACGTTTTAGAAAGTGGGCTTTTATAAAAATATTTATAAAAAGGTTTTTGGGAATGGGTTGATAAAAAGAGTTAGAAAATAGTTTTGGGCTTAAAAGATTTTATTTTAGACTAGTTCTTTATTCTTTCCTCGATCCGGACCAATTGGAGCAGGGTATTGGTCATCATAGGGTACTAAATGGGGAGACACGATTATGTGTCTACAGAAGCTCCCACTTTGACTGAGGTTTGTAAAACCTAGAGTCAAAGTATACGTGTCGGGACGGAGAATGATTTCAGATGCTCTGCAATCCAAAATCATTCTTTTACGCCTGTACTTGCAAAACAAGCAAAAGTTTCAGGTGTAGACATGTGTGAATCATATTTGCAAAATAATTGTAAATTTGTAAAAATGAAATGATATGGGTGAAAAGGAATCATGAGCTATTATGGTCCGGCTCATGTCGGGATAGAGCTATTATGGTCCCGCTCCAGGGTGTTGATGATGTGTTGAGCTATTCTGATCCGGCTCACGTCGGGGTAGAGCTATTATGGTCCCGCTCCAGGGTATTGATGATGTGTAGAGCTATTATGTTCCGGCTCACGACGGGATAGAACTATTATGGTCCCGCTCCTGGGTAATGTGTAGAGCAACTATGGTCCGGCTCACGACGGGATAGAGCTATTATGGTCCGGCTCACGACGGGATAGAGCTATTATGGTTTGGCTCATGACGGGATAGAGCTATTATTGTCCCGCTCCAGGGTAATGTGTGAGCTATTATAGTCCGGGCTCACGACGGGATAGAGCTATTATGGTCCTGGCTCACGACGGGATATAGCTATTATGGTCCGGCTCACGACGGGATAGAGCTATTATGGCCCGGCTCACGACGGGATAGAGCTATTATGGTCCCGCTCCAGGGTAATGTGTAGAGCTATTATGGTTCGGCTCACGACAGGATAGAGCTATTATGGTCCCGCTCCAGGGTAATGACAATGCGTTGACCCAACGCTGGATTTGCCCGTTGTTTTGATGTTAGTATTGGTCTGCAGACCTAACGGTTGTCCCTTGGCTATGAAGCCCCCAAGCACATTGTAGAGGCTTGTGCGCAGGACGCAGAAGCCTGTTCTTGGCGCAGCATATTGCGCTGGACGCGGTTTGCTGCGTGTGGCACAACGTTGTCGGTGCGCTGGACGCACCATGTATATAGCGTTTGTCTTCCACTATTAAATCGTAATGGTCCGCAAACCTTGGTGGAATGTAACTCCTATAGAGTTGTTCAATGATGGGTACCTACAAAGAATACACATATATATACAGACAAACAATTAGGGGACATGCATGTGTCCCGTGATGTGGGTGCTAGTGTATGAATAGGAAAAGACTTGACCTATAAAGAGTGACCTATAATACCCGAGACTTAAAGGTGTTATCGTGTGTGCATACATGTGTGTGTGTGTGTGACTCGATGATTGATGCTAGAATCTTATGGCTAAGGAGGAAAGATGCAATGCTTGACACAATGTTTGGACGATGCAGATACGTAATGCAAATGTAGAGATATGACACTAATGCAGAGGTATGACACTAATGCAGATGATACGATTTGATGATTTGATCATTCCATTAGAAGCTCAAATTTTCGTTTTAGAAAACTGTTTTCGAAAGAGAAAAAAGGGGAAGCCCCCAAGGGTGATCCATGTAAGTTATGTTTGATGCGATATGTGTTGTAGTTGTTATGGGCCTAAGTGAGCCCGTAAAACAGTTAGGATCTCGTATGGGTCTAGAGCCCACAACCTTTTGTATGGACTCGTAATGAAATCCTGATTAGGGTACACATGGAGCCTAATGATCTTCTATGCAGCCAATGGATTATATGTTCGATTTGGAATACGTTATAGAACGAGCTTTTGTAGCGCTTGAGTTGTATATGCTTCGAGGTTTGTATATCAAGGGACTAAGTGTGCCCATAAAGTAGGTACAATCTTGTATCAGTGTGGGTTTTAAAACCCAAGATTTCATGTATGGACTCGTAATAAAGTCCTTATTACAATAGGCTTATACTTGGAGCCTATGATTTTCTGAGTGGACCAGTGATAAAGCCCCCAGTAGGATGGAGCTGATGAAGTATTCAACTTGATATTGAAGATATCTCGTCACGCTTAGCGGAAGTTTCGACCGAAGATTCCATATAGGGTTCCTAAGGTGAAAAAGACAAGAAAGGTCAAAGAAACGAACACTCAAGGGATGAGGCGCGGTCATAGCGCTGAGTGTTGAAAGGTTATGCTAAGGTTGGCTTAGAAGCGATAATGTGGCTTATAAAAAGGAAGTGATTAGAATAAGAAAAGGCAGAGTCATAATGAACCGAATCACGCAATGAGGTAGGCTGATGATGCAGGTTCAAATCCCAGTCTATACCTAAGGGTAGGGGATGAGCATTGAACTCATGATTTGGGAGATCGTGTTTTTCTCATGGGCCTAGGCGAGCCTTAAAAATATGTTGTGAATTAAAATGGCCGGGCCTTAAAAGAGGTTGCCTACGTATCCATGATGGAATCAGGCCAGTCGTAGCTCTTAACATTTTAATTGGTGGCCTAGCAGTTTGCTTTGGAGCCATTTGCAATGAATTGGGCATTGATTTGGAAGAGGTCTTTGGCAAGGGTAGATAATGATGTAGGTTTGGTTTGGTTTAAAGCGGTCGGACCTCAAGATGAGGTTCCTACGTATCTTTAGCAGAATCGAACCATTCGTAGTTCAGGCCAAGTGAATGAGAAGGTGCCCTGACTTTTGCCTAAGTCGCCCTTATGGGTTTTCGACCTAGCGGGCTTTGGTTTGTCTTTTGTGGATTATTAGAGTGCAGTGTGCATGGTTGTTAAGAAGGTTTATTACAAAGATTTGATTTGACTTGTATGGTTTAGAATCGAAGGTTGAAGGTTTTGAAGGAAATACCTTTGACAAAGCTATTGATGGGCTTATGTGCAACACTTCTCTTTTTTTTATATATATTTTGCACTTTTTGTATCATTTTTGCTTTTGCTTTTTTTTTTCTTGTTTGTTGCTCTTTTTTTAATTGCTCTTTACATTGAATAGTTGTCAAATGTACTTCCCATGAGGTAGGTTAAAGGGAGAGGGGTTTTATGCATTTAGATTGAAATGGAGGAATATTTGTGGGGAAGGGGAGGAATGCCTCTTTTATATATGCCAGTTATATTCATTGCCTTCATTATAATAGTCATGAGAATTAGAAATTCATTTCTTTTAAGGCGACAATCGTGATTTCCATTGACGCTCATTAGTGCAAGGTTAGAAAAGAAATACTCATTTATTTTTTGAAAGTTATGAGTACATGCAATAAAAAGGAAAATCCTATATTAGACTGGGTAAAATAAGAGAGATGAAACAGAAAATGAAATCATAGGTCTAGGCTCTCACGTTGCGCGTGACAAGCGACCTTAAATCTGGGGCATTTTCGTAGTAGGAGAGATTGGAATCCACCCATCATCGATCATGTCTTGTATGAGGTTCTTGAGGACCAAACATTCAGACGTTAAGTGTCCTTTACCTTGATGATACTTGCAATATGAATTTGGATTCCACTTTTTGGACTTCTTCTTAAAAGGTGGTTCTGGTGTCTTGTAATTTGCACTACGATTCTCTTGAATAATAGGGTAGTGTGCCTCTAGTCTGGCGACACGTGCTACAAGATCTACAAGTATACTCGTCAACTCATCAATCTGCTCTTGTAATGTTGTTGACATGTTGCGTATTTCCTAGAATGGATCATCCAGCAGGAGATTAGAGATGGATTGATGATGGAGAGAAAGAAATGGAATGACAGAATGTATGTTTGTTTAAAAGTTGAGCTCCTAGGAACAAATCTGAATATCCTAAATGCATGATGATTTTTTTTTTGGATGCACCTAGACCTAATGCATGTATGAATGACTCAATCTATGCGTTCGAACCTGTAAAGGCTGCCTACATATCCCAAAAGAGGGAATCAGATCGCTTGTAGTTCAAGACTACTAAATGCGGAATGCATGAAATGAAATGGAGAGTATGGATGCAATGAGACTCCTATGGACTCTAGTTATGCATGAGGTGTATGAATGATAGACTATGCAATGCAAAATGATTCTCGTATGAATGCAGTCCTAATCGATATGAAATTCTAATGACTTCAGAATCCTAGACTTGATAGACTTCTAATGACGTTAGAATTCTAGATTCGACGAACTTTCAAGGATGCTAGATTCCTAATATGCATGAAACTCTAGTGGACCTAGACTCCTAAAATGGACGGAATTCTGATTGATTTAGACCCCTATATGAGCGGAACTCTAATGGATTTGAAACTCCTACGACGAGCGAATTCTAACGGATTTAGACTCCTAAGATGGACAAAATTCTAATGGTTTTAGACTCCTATTATGCATGAACTTTCTATGGATTAAAGACTTCTAAGATGGATGAGACTCAAGCGAATGAAGACTCCTAATATGGATAGAGTTAGACAGGGTTAAGAACTCTAAATGGAGTGAAACTGGATGAACCTAGACATTTGGGTCAGACGCATTTATAGTGCAGTTTGAATTCCTAATAGGACGAGCCTTTTACAACAAGATGGACATTAAAAGGAATCCTAGACGATGTACACAAACGGTGGATAATATACATAGAAAGATAGGATAGAGAAAAAGGATGAATTTTCGAAAAAAAGATATGTGATAGGAAAAAAGATATAAAGATTTTTTTTGAAAAAAAGTGGAGATAGAATTTTTGAAGTAGATAAGAGATTGAAGATGGGATGAATTTTTTTAAAAAGATAGGAGAATAATTTTTGAAAAAAAGATGAGGATGAAATTTCAAAAAGGATGGTGAGATATAGTTTCTGGAAAAAGATGAAGATAGAAATTTCGAAATAGATAGGAAAAATGTGGAAAGATTTTTTTTTTGTTTTATGATGAAAAAAGATTATAGTAAAAAAAATCTAATCATCCTAGGATTCGATTAAAAAAAGAAAAAAGTGTATGGCGCCACAACATGGCGTGACACGCAGGAAGTTGGCGCTGCAAGAATATGCCTCGCGCACGACGCAGAATTGTGCGCTGAATGCGGAACTCGAATGGCGATGGGCGCATCACGTAGCGCGCGACGACAATGTACTGCGCTCGACGCGTCAAGGAGCGCAAGATGCAATTTGGTGTTGCGCGGAGCGCAGCAGATTTGGAGACGATTTTTAAATTTTTGCTCGTCGCGTAAATTCGCTCGATAACTTTGAACTCGAAACATCGCGTAATACTGAGCACTAAAAGCACGCACACACAAAGATGCACAATCAAGATAATAATATGCAAAGTTCGAACCTAAAAGTCAAGTTCTACGTTTCAACTATGGTCAGGTTTAGGTTAAGTCTGAAAAGGGTCCATGACTAAGAGATTGATCCCACGCTTCGTACCCCTGCTTAAAGAGGTGGCTACGTGTAAGACGCACTCCAGTTCTCAAGTCAGGAACAAGAGAACAATGCCATGGTTGGGTAGGTTTGCTTATGACTAAGATCCAACACTATCGCTCATGAAGCTTTTTGGAAGGACAAATCGCAAACCCCCCGGTGGTGACCTCACACATAGAACATGTGCTAATGAGGCAAGGTAGATTGTCCTTATGGTGGCTGAACAATAGCCATGCATATGCAAAATTGTATATTATTCAAAGGCATAAAAATAAGAATGAATCGTATTTTTCAAGTTCCACCCACTCATTTAAAAAATGGGATATTATCTCAGATAACCCTGACTTATAGGCCTTTTTCCAATATAACCCCGACTTTGACAGGCCTGTCTCCGATAACCCTAAATTTGATTTTTGTCATTAAACTGAACGGAATTGTTAACGGCGTTAACTATTTTGAAACATAAATAAATTAATACTTAAAAAAAGCCCAAATAATCTATTTCTCTCTCTTGTTCTTCATTATTTTCTCTCGCTTGTTCTTCAAAACCTAACTCTTCAATTTGAATTCCATAATGATGTTTCAAATTGAATTCCTCACTCTTTGTTCTTCATCTCTCATTATTCATCCTCATTCCTCAATTGTTATCAAAAGAAAAACCAAAAACCCCAATTTCCTCATCTCTCTTGAACTACCTGTAAAGACCAGCACCACCGGAGTCCTATTAGTGGTGGCACCACCACCACGAACCGAACTTAGGACGGTGCAAAGAAGACTCTAAAACAACAACAACGGCGGCAAAGACCGTGAGTGTTTTGTTTAGTGTAATTTAAAGATTATAGTTTTTGAAGTAGTTTCTTACTTGGGTCCATGGAAAATGTCTCAAGCAAAGAAAGGCAATGGTAACGGATGGATTGAGATGGGCACCCTGAGATGTGACCCGTGGAGAGGATGATGATCATGACTGCGAGGCCACCGGGAAGCAGCAAGACCGATAAGCGTCTCCCGATCCTAGCGTTTTCGATTCACAATAGCAAGTGGCCCCCAAAGACGCACAAGTATTAGGGTGCCAACAAACTCGCCACCACCTTATTGATTTGACAGCTTATCGGGCGGATGGAAGATTGGAGGACAAAGAAAGTGAAAACAAGGTTGAATCTTGACCCATCATTTGTTTGGGGTTTCAAATTTTGGGGTTTCAAAAATTTGGGGGTTCCATCACTTCTTCAAATTTGTTATAAATTCAAGCTTTATGAATTCAGATTTTTATTTTCTGATTGTTCAAGCTTTATGAATTTGTTATAAATTCAGATTTTTATTTTCTGGAAATTGATTCCTAAGTTCATTTTGTCAGATTGCAAAACATAGTAGGAAGAACAAGAGAGAGATGGAGATGATTTTTTTTTTTGCTAAAAAAAATCATTAATTAACTTATGTTTCAAAATAGTTAACGCCGTTAACAATTCCGTCCACTTTAATGACAAAAATGAAGTTCAGGGTTATCGGAGACAGGCCTGCCAAAGTCGGGGTTATATTGGAAAAGGCCTATAAGTCGGGGTTATCCGTGATAATATCCCTTAAAAAAATTAATTTTTTTAAAATCCTCCCAAGTGAAGTCGCAAAATTGTAGGCGTGGATTTTGGAAGATGGATCATGAGGAGTGTCGTATGGTATTAGGCGGTGGGTTATGTGTCGAGGGAGATCGGTGAGGACGAGTGATGTGTTTTTGGCGTCGAGTTAATTTGGTTTGAGGGAGATGTCGAGTGAGATTTTGTGAGGTATGAGAGCTGTGTTGTGTCCAGTGATATTGGAAGGTTTTCTGAGTTGTTAGTCGTGTAAGTTATGAAGCACGAGATGAGATCCGAATTGTTAGGAGGGAGATATTATATAGTGTTGGTAAGTTTAGGTAGTTAAGTTGCAATACGTTTTTTAAAAGATAATAGATTTTAGAAATGAATTTTATTAAAATATTTTATAAAAGAGTTAGACAAAAGATATTTAAAAACACCTTAGAAAAAGATTATTTTTGTAAAAGATATTTTTATTAATAAAACTAATCAATATAATTAATTAATTCTATTAATTAAATTGGGCAATAAAAGGGGTTTTATAAATTGGGCTTTCATAAAAACTATTTTTTAAAAGGTTTTCAAAGATGGGCCTTTAAAAAGTTATTTTAAAACGTTTAAGAAAGTGGGTTTTTATAAAAATATTTATAAAAAGGTTTTTGGGAATGGGTTAATAAAAAGAGTTAGAAAATAGTTTTGGGCTTAAAAGGTTTTATTTTAGACTCGTTCTTTATTCTTTCCTCGATTTGGACCAATTGGAGCAGGGTATTGGTCATCATAGGGTACTAAATGGGGAGACACGATTATGTGTCTACAATAGCCTAGTATTTAACAGTAGCCTTTTCTTTTTCAGAAGATTTAACAGTCTAGTATTACACATTTACGCTAACAACATTACTTCAGCATTATATACATTGACTAGCAAAAAAAGAAGAAAGGAATAAAATGTACTGGGAGCATCCTCGAACCCCCGCCCCGCCCCGCGTATCAACAGGCGCATCAATACTCACACGCGGACCACTGAACCAACATTTATCTAACTGAACTATTACGTGCGATAATTTAAGAGGTACAAGAAGAAGTTAACGCATCCATCTTAATTTCAAGGAAACATTATCTCTATTATATAAGGGAAGGGGGAGTTATGTTGTACCCCCTATAAATTTACTTAACCGCCCATTAGTAAATCATCTACTACTAAAAAAAGGGGAAAAATTAACTAAAATGTTGAAAGCAATCAAGTTATAATTGAGCCACCAAAAAAAGAAACATTGACTATAAGATTTAGTACACTTCTCCTGAAAAATGTTAAAAGGAATATTACATCAATCAAATATCTTATCGATCAATTCACTAACACAATCAAGTATTACATCAAACGGAAAATTGAATCAATTAGCAAAGTGTTTTGATCTATTTAACACAAAGACTATGTTAATACAACGAAAGAAATCCTAAATAAATTCACTTAACATTATTTTATTATTTATCAAGTTTATTTTTAAAATCCTAAAAGAAAGAATAAGTAAAAAAATTTAATAAAAGAAGAATTAAGTGTGATAGAGGCTTAATCTACGAAATTTAGCCAAAAAAAATGTCTAATGTTTAAATTTTTACCCCTGTTTATGCCCATAAAGGTTAGAATTTATGTTTGAAAAAATAAAAAAAAACCAGACATGCATTGCGTGCATAATTTGCTAGTATGTGCATATTATAACACTAGGATCCAGGTAATTGAGTTTGCCTTCCCTAAGAAAAAAGGTAATTGAGTTTTCCTTGATTTCAGCTTGATATACTACTTCCGTATTTTTTTAGTTGCATCATTTGCTTTTTGGTACTATTCATTAACCAACTTTGTTAAGCTATCTCGCACCATTATACACTAGTGGAAAAAAAAAACGGAAGGGATGCGGTCAAAACAGCCCTAAGGGCTGCGTTTTTGGCCAGCAGCCATTTCCGTTGCAGCCCTTCACAACGAAGGGTTGCGGTTTACGCGCAAAAACGCAACCCTTCCAATATGGAAGGGCTGCATTTTTGGGCCTAAACCGCAGCCCTTCGTTGTACAAAGGGCTGCGGTTTTGACCATAACCGCAGCCCTTTTGACCCAAATAAAAATAAAAATAATTTTTTTTTTTGCATTTTTTACACCTAAAGTTGTTTGTGCAGCGCAATTATAAATTACAACTCCTTCATCGGATGCAAACAAATCAAACAAAACTAATCAAACAAAACAAAATTACAGTCGAAGAAATGAAAGTGAAAACAAATTGCTCTAAATAACCGCTTAGATCCAAAGAGTAGACAAATAGACAATAGGAAAATAAAGAAATGGAAAACAAATAAAAAGAGAAGCAAAATATCAGTAGACAATTGGAAAATAAAGAAATGGAAAGCAAATAAAAAAATAAAAAGCAAAACATCAGTAGAAACAAATCTAAAAAATAACAAAACGAAATTTACAAGAATATCAAATTAATTGCACAAAATAAAATAAAAAACCTAAAATACAAAATAAAACACTTAACTAAACCTCAAATAACAAATAAATTACAAAAAAATGATAAAAACTAGATCAAACCCTAGATCTGATGCAGTGACGACCCGCCCAATTCCTTCATCCCCCGCCGTTGCCGTGGCGAAGAAGACGCTCGAAGTAGAAGAACAGCGGCGAAGAAGACGCTCGAAGTAGAAGAACAGCGCCGACAATGGGGGCGCGGCACCGACAAGAACAGCGCCGACAAGAATGTCTGTCGCCGGCGAAGAAATAGGGATGAGAGGAGAGAAATGGTGATGAGACGAACGACGAAGGAGGTGAGGAGACGAACGACGAAGGAGGAGAGGAGAGGGAGGAGAGAGAATGAGGGAGAGAGGAGAGAGGATGAGCGGCTTTTTTTTTTTGAAGGGAAAGAATGAGCGGCTTTTTGTTCGGAACGACAATTAACCTAGCGCTGAGTATTTGAACCATTTAAAAGCCCACCTATCAAAATAAAAAAGCCCGCGAATTAATGATAAAGGGCTGCGGTTAGCCTAAAAACCGCAACCCTTCACTACTTGTAGGGCTGCAGTTTTCGGCTAACCGCAGCCAACCGCAGCCCTTCATTTACGAAGGGCTGCGGCTTTAGGGCTAACCGCAGCCCTGCCCTTCACTAATAAGGTTTTGAAAAACGCAGCCCTTGCAGCGCAGCCCTTCCTTTTTTTCTCCCCTAGTGATATAAGAAAAATCATAGTTAAGCGGGATCTTGTTAGATTCGTCTCAATGCGAGGATTCCAAATATCAAATTTTTATAATTTTTACTTACACCTAATAAGAGATATTAACATTCAAAAAAGTGTCTCGACAAATGTGTAGTATACAACAATTTCTTAGGGGAATTAGCTTGATGCTACATAAGTTTTTCCTTGAATTAAAAGGATAAAGAATATTTTGTTATCACAAGAGAGGAAAAATATTATTCACTAGTCGTCATCTTTAGGTAGTGCATACCTTAAATAATAATAATAATAATTTACTGGAATTTTGTATAGTATATATGTTTATGGGAGCACAACTGCACAATAACAATAACAATACCTAGGAAGTTCTTTTTAATTCAGACCATCTTCTCTTTTTCAATTTGTCTCGCAAGCTCGGGCGAGCATCTATTGCTGTCTGACAAATAACAAAAAATGCTCATTTATATCTTCTAGTATCCTTGTACCATTCAAAAAATATGTTCAACTTCACAAATCACAACTATGTAATTATACTCCATATACATATATATACTATGAACAAATTTTACTGAAATGTCCCCAACAATAATTAGAAAATAAAACAACCTTACTCATAATCTATATTTTTTAGCATGTACGTCGTATGAGTCAATGTCGTCTTAAATATATGGGGGGCCTTGATCAAATTATAAAAATTGGGCCTAGAACAATATGGATATCTTTATAGATACTACAAAAATATGTTCGACTAATTTATCATAAATATATATTCTTTAACATAAATACCTAACTAACAACTCAGGTTTCAACTCTCAGCTTCTCTCTCTAAAAACAAACCTCTGCCTTCTCGCTCTCTAAACACAAACCCTCCCCTAACTCTAGGAACTCGCCGGAGTTCCGGCGCCGCGTAGGTATCCGGCGGGTTCTCCGGCGAGTTCCCTTGTTTTTAACCCCCCCTTTTTTCTTTCGTTTTTCTTAGTTTGTTAGTTTCTCCGGTGAGTCTTTCCTCTCCAGTGTGTCGTCCCCCTCCCCTATCGCGTCTGGTGACTTCCCTTCCCCATCCCTTGCTATTTCGTCGGGCATCCCTTCCTCCTCCCCGGTTCAGTTTATCTGGCTTCCACTCCCCTGTTTTCCGTTTGTCGAGTTCTCCCTTCCCCGTCCCCGTTGTTGGTTTCCCCCTCCCCATTAGTTCAGTTAGTCTAGGTTTTGGGCTTCCCCTACCCCCTCCCCCTAGTCTTGTTGTGGGCTTCCCCTCCCCGCTCCCCAATAGTAAAGTGGGTCTCGTTTTTGGGCTTCCCCTCCCTCCCCCGGTCTCGTGTTTGGGCTTCCCTCCCCCCTCCCCCGATTTAGTTTTGGGCTTCCCTACCCCTCCCCCGTAGTTAAGTTAGTGTCCAGTTTGGAAGTGCGTACTTTGTTCCCAAGTGCGTTCTGTTGTTTTTTTTTTCTTGATTGTGGTAGTATGAGTTTGTTGTTCGTTTACTCAATCTGCTTGATACTTTTGTTAATTGCTGGAAATAGTCCTCGTCTTCAAGCTCTCGGATCTAGTTTATAATAATGTGGGTGCTTAGGGTTTACGTGGCACAAGGTTTCATGGATGGGATTTGTTGTCTCCGATTTTGACAATCAGATGTTTGTTCGAGATCTAACAATTGTTAGATTTCAGTCTCGCTTGGTAATGATCTTATCAATCATTGCCTTGACAAAACGATATCTGAAGGCGGCTCCCCAATTTGTCAATTGGGTTTATAGCGCGTCAACTCATTTGAGCTTCTCCTCAAAGGAGAAGCCTGAAATACCCATTCAAGAGGGTATTGAGTCACAAAGGAATGTGACTCTTCCAGGAATCCCGATTTAAGAATCCCATGAAACATAAGGCCTCGGGGATTGGCCCTGTTGCGAGTTCCTAATCTCGCTGTTACTTTGTTCCCCTGATCGTAAAATCAGTCCACTCCCTCCACTCCTTTCATCAGGTTTCTGGCCATCGTCATCTACCAGCAGAAGCGCCTCACTATATTTTAATCACAACATAGCCCTCCAGATCGAGCAGTGTTATCCAAGTTTAAGTTTTTTATGCTATTGTAATTGTTATGTAAGAGCGCGTAACACTCAGTTTAGTTTCTTTGTTTTTGTTTGGTTGTATTAGCGTTAGGCTGTACTTCCGTTTTTTTTTAATTAATGCAAATTTTCCCCGTTGTCAACAAAAAAAACATAAATACCTAAAGTAAGATGAGTTGAGAAATAAAATATAACTAAATCAAACAATGTACCTCTCTCACTCTCTGTCTCTTTAAGATGAGGGGATCACCCTGTAGCTCTTCGCACACGACTCTACCAAAGTTTGAAGCTAGTGTAGAATATTTGCACTATTGCACAAGCATTAAAAGTATATGCCTAAACAAGTAAAAGAACCACCGGCCCATACAAAAATCTAACTTTAATTTGGTCGAGGAAATAAAGAACAGGTCATATGTCCTTTTCTACTAATAGTACAGATAACTTACTAAAATTGAGGACAACAAAGACCAACATTTAAGTGATGTACATACTCCATAATGTCGTTAGCTAACAAGTATTAAGTAATTGAAGTAATTAAAATGTTATAATATACAGTTTCTTCTCGCAAGATTAGCTAGGCCAGTCTTGCAATGACCGAAAGCTTGTAGCACGAATCAGTTACTAGGATATATACTAATCTAAGGTGATGCACGCACGACTTTAAAAATTGACAAAGGGTTTTGAAAGAGACAGAACTCTCCACAGCAAACCCTCCAGCTAAACATGGGAATGCTTATGGAAGAAGAGGTGAATGTGTATATTATACATAGAATAATCTTTTTAATTAATGTGGAGCCAGCAGTTATCTTTGGTATGTAAATAATACACAACTAAGTAGTATTTAAACTGTTAAAATAATAATCTAGAAAAATCTAGGATATACCATGAAAATATCCATGTAATAATCTAGTGTAAGTAGCTAGAAAAATCTAGACATAGTACTATCCTAAGCTATCTAGACTAAACTAGAGAAATGTGAAGAGTTAGCTTAAGTTGGTTGATCACCGACATAGTGCACTATATATATGCACTAGTTGTAAGAGCATGTACAATGGGTGGGTGAGCTTTTGTTGGTCTTTGTATTTTTTCCATTCTCTCTCCATTCCTCCTTCTTACACCTCACATCCCACTAACTTCCCACCAACTCATCATTTTTTCTCACAATGGTAGTCCTCTTCTACTTACATTTTCTATTTCTCTCTCTTACTTTTGGTATACTCCATCATATACTCTCTTTCCTACCCAAAATGCTTTTATTCTTATATAGAGTAGATAATTTATATTCATGTGTTTAATTAGTGATATACTAATCATTTTATATACAATTTAATAATTTTAGGTAGGAGAAAGTTATTAGAAAGAAAAGTAGGTTGTGAAAAAATATAGTAAAATATATCAAATTTAGGCTCAATTTATAGATAAAAAAAAATTATAGTTCTAATGTAATTTCTTTTAAAAAAAATATAAGTTGATTTTTTTTATTTACTTCAAAACAAAAAAGCAATCTTGTACAAAACAAAAAAACAACAACAATAAAGCAATATTGATACACATGGCATCACCCCATTCGTTGCTATGCACACCATCCAGGCATAGTTGGTCTAAAGATTCCGCACCAACCAACTCCAAGGGACAATTGCTACAGTAGTAAAACCAAGTAAAGCTAGCTTTACTTTTTGCTAGACCAACCAAAACTCACCCCATTGCTCATGCTCTAAACTTGTAAGAGTGAGTTAATGAATTCACAAATTCCACAAGTGAACTCTCCCTTTGTATCTCCACATTATTACTTTCACTCAACTACAATAACTTTAATTTCATTTTGATAAAAACATAAAGCCCACTACACTTCCATCACATAATATCTATCAGTGGTATCCGAGCCAAAATTCCCAAAGCCTCACTACTTTAGCCAAAACACATTTAACCCAAACACAACATAAATTATAATGACACTCAACAACCCAACTTTCCCAATTCCAATTTTCGGGGGAGAAAATTATGATTTTTGGAAAATTAAAATGAAGACATTACTTAAATCCCATGGGTTGTGGAGTTATGCCGATAAAGGATATACGGAGTACGAAAACGAGAGTACCCTAACCGAAGCTCAAAAAAAGCAGCTCGAGGGTGAAAGAATGAAGGATGCTAAGGCATTATATCTAATACAAAATGCGGTCACAAATATAATATTTCCAAGAATTTTAAGAGCCAACACGGCAAAGGAGGCTTGGGAGATCCTGCAACAAGAATTTCAAGGAGATAGCAAGGTGAGAAGTATCAAACTCCAATCTTTAAGAAGAGAATTTGAAAACTTAAAAATGAAAGAGGGGGAATTAATGAAAGACTATTTTTCAAAGGTAATAGAAATAGTAAATCAGATGAAATCATATGGAGAAGAAATTTCAGATGAAAAAATTGTGAAGAAGGTTTTATTGAGTTTAACGGAAAAATATGATAATATTGTTGCTATTATTGAAGAAACAAAAGATATATCAAAAATAACAGTGGAGCAACTTATGGGATCTTTGGAGTCCCATGAACAAAGGAATAATCGGCATATCAATGAAGAAATAGTTGAGACTGCTCTTGCAGCAAAATTTAAGAAAATGCCCAAGAAAAATGTTGAGGATGAAGACGAAGAGAAATCATCGAAAGGTATGAATCAAAAACTTTCCCCGCAATATTTGCAAAAAGACTAACCATGATCTTGCATTGTTGGCATAAAGGAAAGCCACAGTGTTGGCAGTGCAAGAGGTTTGGTCATGTAGGAAAGAATTGCAGGACCAAGAAAAACAATGAGATTGCCAATTTTGGCGAAGAAAATCAAGAAGAAACCTTATTTTGAAGTTTGCTGATGACATGAGCATTAGTAGGTTGGGTTGGTGACATGAGCACCAACAACAAAAGAAAATTTGGAGAAAAATATTTTTGGGCGATGACTGGTGACACGAGCATCAGTAAGATAGTTGGTAACATGAGTACCAACGAGAAGATCAGAAAAATTGAGAAGTCATATTGACAAGATGAAGGTTGGTAACATGAGTACCAACGTGATGGGAACTCAAAAGTACATATCATCTGGTGGTTGTTGACAAGTGCAGCAACAAGATTTTTCCTTTAAAGAATTTTGGAGTACAAGATTTTTCAGATTAAGGGGGAGAGTTAAAATAATAATCTAGAAAAATCTAGGATATACCATGAAAATATCCATGTAATAATCTAGTGTAAGTAGCTAGAAAAATCTAGACATAGTACTATCCTAAGCTATCTAGACTAAACTAGAGAAATGTGAAGAGTTAGCTTAAGTTGGTTGATCACCGACATAGTGCACTATATATATATGCACTAGTTGTAAACTTGTAAGAGTGAGTTAATGAATTCACAAATTCCACAAGTGAACTCTCCCTTTGTATCTCCACATTATTACTTTCACTCAACTACAATAACTTTAATTTCATTTTGATAAAAACATAAAGCCCACTACACTTCCATCACATAATATCTATCATAAACTAGTAGTAAGAGATGCTTTTTCTAACCTTGGAGAAATGATCAAATAAAACCCCGCAAAAAAAAAATCTAGGTACGAATCTCTTTATCCTCTTTCCCCCTACTCTAATAAATCTGAACTACTAAACTAAATTAATTGACCCAATAGCTCATAGAGATTGGCGGTTTAATAGGATATATTTTATTTTTGAATAAATTAAATTGCACATGTTACAAATGAATGGGTTACTCATATCTTAAATTTTCAATATTTATGGTTGTTTTGTGTATTTTTAAGATACATGATTCTATTATACCTTCTTTTTTTTTGGTTTGCACAATCAGTATAGTCCCAATCCTAACCAAATTATCACAAATTGCAGGATGGCACGTTGATAATCAATTTCAATTCTATAAGATTTGATAAGTCTACGCATGCTTCATCTTACACCACGACATGACCATGGATGATGTAATCCCCCACACAACAAATCAGCATCAAAGTAATTTTTCCTCGCAAGAATGTCGTACTCGTATTCGGACAAACGTTGGTCGTAAATCGTGATGTACCATGAGACCACACCAAGGTGCCCTAATAAGTCGAATCTTTCATCCATAAATCGTCTATAGAAGAACAAAATCAATGCGGAAATGATCACATAATAGGATTCAGTAGCAAACAAATTGGCATATAGTCTTTCATATTCAAGCTTTATCTTTCAAACAAAAGGATCATGTTAATTGATCTTCACAAAGCCTGCCCAGTTTTTTTAAGACATATATTTAGTTAGGATTGTGTCACAAATAAGTTTTTCGGCTCACAAGTTTTCGGTAGCTTATTCGTGTTGTAGAGGTCTAGTCTTAGAATTGATCCCTCGTTGGTACTTGTATAGGACGTACGTGATTTGGATTTACATATTCGATTATCCACGAGATCTGTTGTTGATACTTTAAATTTCCTTTGTTAATGAGTAATCACAAACAGACAAATTATGTCTTCACAAGAGCATCTAATATCCATATATAAATATTAACAGTCACCTACAAAACGATAATCAACTGCCCCCACCGAGACAGGTTCAAAGAACAAAACACAAGTCAGCAAAAGCTGAGTACACAAGTAGAATTTTAGGAAAATATTATGGTGGCTGAATCTAGTTTTTATTTCACAATTACTTTATTTCAAAAGACCTAACCCAAAAGAATAATATAGTATGCAACACATTGCTTAACCTGTTTACGTAACATCAAGTACTCGCATCCTCGTTGATTCCTTACTTCCATTATAGTTCTTTCTATTAGTTCATCATTGATATCAGTCGTCACAATCTATATATCCTATATACTAGTTGATTATATTTAGGAAAGTTTTTGTTTTTGGCAATTATATGTACGTATGGAAGTTAAAAAATGTCATATATCTTGTGGGAGAATCAAGAAAAGCTGTTTAGTTTCCTAATTCTAGTTGGTATAAGTTTTAGGTATGGGTGATAATGAGTCTGACCTGTTCGCGAACAATTAAAGCACGGCTCGGTCATAACTCGTTAAAGCTCGGCTCATGGTGGCTCGACTCAAGTTCGGGTTCGGCTTGAGACCTTAATGAGTCGGTTTGAGTTATATGTCAACTCGGAAAGCTCGTCAGGTCGATTATCCTTTTATATAAAAAATATTATTATATTATATATATATACTAAATATACATTTAACCTATATATTACGCAATAATAAGTTAATAGGTTTATTGTTAGCAAAAAAACTATAAATCTCAAAAAATTTAAAAAGAAAAAGAGAGAAAACATCAAAACCAGGGGTGATAACCAGTCAAGCCTGTTCGTAAACAGTTTGAACTCGGCTCGTTCACGTTTGGTCAAATCTATGCTCGTCGAGCTTTGAGCTCAGCTCAAGCTCGAATAAACTTAAACGAACATGAGCTGAGCCTACCTCAGGTTAGGCTCGACTCGATCAATAAGCAGCCCTTCTTTTAGGTATTTGCAATCCTATGATTATAGTTTTATACTCTATAGGCTCATTAAACGATGAATCGATTGAGTGTGAATGCTTCACATAAGATTTCATATGTAGTCAAGTTTAGGAGTTGAAAAAATATTAAGCGGATCTCCGAAAGTCCTTATAAGTGTGTGTAAGTGATAATAATTCTTTCATTATTCTTCTCCGTCATAATAGTGGATTCGTTCTCCTCCTCCATATTATTATGTCATGTTCTCCTTTATTCTTGTTCTTTAATTTGAAATTCTTTTTGTGGCCATATACTGAAATCGGATTCTGGATCTACATTCCAAATTAGGGTTCTTTTAAGGTGATTCGAAGTGGTTCTAGAAGTGGTTTCGGACGGAGTATCCAGTTATCAATATAATCATTACGTTAAGTCCTTGACCCCAAATATAGTCGCTAGCTCCTTCCAAGCTTAATTAACATTAACACTAGCGGGCAGCGGCAAGGGGTGGATCAAAGCTAGCTATAATTTTCAGGTGTGAAATTATTTTACCCCATTAAAACTTTAACATTCAGAATTTAGTAGAAAAAAATTAAATTTTGTAGTATTCTCTTCCACAAAAAAAAACACTATTTGAACCCATGAAAATATCTATTTTTTTTTCATACCCACTAATATATTAATCTCCTCCACTCAGTACTGATTATGGGAAACTATCAAGTGGTCATGCATGCTTCGACAGCCATGTGCTTCCAAAGCAAAACTTGATGCCTGGAAGGTCCAGCATTATATTGTTTGGAAATGTCATTAATTTTTTTTTTTTTGGCAATGGTCCCAATTCTTGAAGAAAATTATTTCAAAAAGACAGAACTTTGTTTTTACGACAAAAAGACAACTTTTTTTTTTACGACAAAAAGACAAAACTTTGAGGCAGCTACTATTACTTAAATGAGAACCAAAGAAGTTATGAAGCCCTTTATATTAACACTCTCTAGCTCTTTTGATGTATACTTCTATATAATTTCTTTGAACAACCGACATTTTCAACTTGCAAATTAAATCGAAGACATGCAGAACGTACCATGGTCCCGATCAATTAAAACAAATAATTGGCCCGAACGATAGAGTGATCTCATGGTATCTGAGATTGAATTTTGGATTTTTTTTGGTTTTAACTTTTTTTGTATCACACTCTCTCCCATGTAGATGTTATCCCAATACTTTCTTTCATCTCCTCATCTACTCACCTCAAATACTTCCTTTTTTCTCTTATCTTGAGGATGCATGAGATATGAATTGAACTTTCTTCCTAGATGCGCAAGTGTCTCATTTTTTGGGATGGCCACTGAAATAGCATTGATACTCTTGGTAGAGGAAGGGGTGGAGAAAGATATAACACTAGAAAAACTACAATTTTAACCTTAATTCATCTCTATATCCATACAATTATGCATAATGCAATTTGAATTGTACAAATAAACAAGTTAGATTTTCCAATTTTTAAGAACCCTAATTTTTGTAAGTAGATGTCAGGTGTTAACTTGACTTGATGGAGATGTCCTCTTTTGTTTCAATAAATGGCTAACCAATTCAGGAGATATTAATTATCTAAGAATTTGAAATCTCGTATTTAATTTTATAGTTGAAATTTGTAAAATTACCTACAAAATGTGGTTGAAATTGCAACTAAAGGGTTCAATGCAAAACATCAAGTGGAAAATGTAAGGAAATTGGGGGGGGGAATGGTATGATGGGTCATATGTAATTTATGAAAAGCTTTCGATCAATAAAAGGAAAATAATATGGTGGGACATATGTAATTTATGTAATATAAATTTATGTGTGTATGTGTCAGTGTGTGGAATCCGATGGGCTAAGAAGTGTGGAAATGTTGGGTAATAAAAGGGCAAAACATTTACCAAATTAGGTATATCGAAAATACAAGAAGACTTTGGAAAACCTGGGAGGAAAAGTAAATGTGGGAAAAACGTGCAAAAATGAAGATTATAGATTTGCAATTTAGTCTTAAGACTTCCAAAGCACCAACACTCATGAGGAAAACCCCATCCTCATAGTATTTCTTTCTCTTTTTCTAAGCCTTCTTACACCTCACTTTCTCTTTCTCTCGTCGTTCTTACATCCTCTTCCCTTAACGAGCGAGCGAGAGACCGGGAAAGAGGGAAGCCCTCATAAGAACGTCTTCGACTTCTAGTCGGCTATTGGCTCGAGAGAAGGCGGCCTCCCTTTAAGGATTTCTTTACCTTTTTTCCCAAACTATGGAGGATCCTCAAAAATAGTAATTAGGTTCGTTAGGATGACAAATCAGATTTTTTTGCTTTGGGCCCACCAAACATGATGAGTTGGAACTAAAAAAAATAAAAAATCACTATGTCTCCACCTTTTGGCTCATTGTCCGAAATAATGAATCCTAACTCCATATTTTGGAGGATTCTCTTACTTCTCTCGCCATCCTCATTCCTTAAGGATCCTCAAACATTTTCCCCCCGGCCCGTTCATGAGGATGGAGGAGAGAGAGTGTCATGAGGATGGTAAATCCTCATGGTTGTTTTTGCACATAGAGGTAATAACTTTTAGGGTTTTTTTTTTGTATTTTTCTAACTTGTGGGACCTTGAGTCTTCACTCTAGTATTTATAAATACTCTTTTTTTTTAAAAAAAGACTTCAATTAAATAAATACAAATATACTTTCTTGTGAGAATTTTTTTTTAGAGCTATTTCTATAAGTCTTTTCACAAATGTTTATATGGTAACAATAATTTAACATTGGATTAGTTTAGGGCTCGTTCGGGATCATTGTTAGTTTTCATTTTTGGTTTTATCAATGTAAAAGTCATATGATATAGGGGGTATAATGAACTTAAAATTAGTCATACTTATATTAAACATGTCATTTTTGAAAATCGATAACTAAAAAATAGCAAATTGCATTTTATGTTTTCCATATTTTGTTTTTAGTTTTAAAAAAAACTAATTACTTGAAATAGAAAACAATAACTAGAGGTGGCAAACGAGTCATAGGGGTCGGGTATGTGTTGCGTCATTCCAAATCGGGTCATATTCAGGTCAACTTTGTGTTCGGGTCGGGTACGAGTTTGATGAGTCGGGTCAGCATCGACTCGGTTTCGAGTTAGTCGGTTTGGTTCGGGTAAGGTTGAATTTCTTTTCTAGCAAATAAATAAAACACATAAATTAATGTTTTTGAAAAATATTTCCTTATTATTTTCGACTCGGTTCGGAGTCATTATTTTCTATTCACTTTGGGTCGGGCGATTTGGGTCGAGTTATTTCGAGTTTCGGTTCTATTTCGGGTGAAAACGGGTCTCGAGTCGGGTATTTCGGGTCGGGTCAACGAGCACGAGCCTATTTTGCCGGCCATAACAATAACAAACGGAGACCCTTATTTTTTTCTCTTTTAAAGAACGATTATGTACTACTTGTAGAGATAATTTATAACTTCTTATCTACATTATATAAGGGAAGGGTGAAGGTATGGTGTCCCCTATCAATTTACTTAATCGCCCATAGTTAATCAACTACTACCAAAAAGGAAATAACAAAGTCAAACTCAAATATAGCTTTAAAAAATTAACTTAAATGTTGAAGGCAATCAAGTTATTATAATAATTGAGCCACCAAAAAAAAACATTGACTTTATGATTTAACACATTTATCTTTGGAAAAAGTAAGGAATATTACATAAATTAAATATCTTATCGGTCAATTCACAAACACAATCAAGTATTACTTCAAAACGGATATTCAATCAATTAACAAAGTGAAATTATTTATTTAACACAAAAGACTATGTTAATACAACATAAGAAATCCTAAATAAATTCGCTTAACATTCTTTTATCATTCATCAAGTTTAATTTTATAAAACCTAAAAGAAAGAATAAGTAAAAATAAATTAATAAAAGAAGGGTTAAGTGATATAGGCAAACTTACGAAATTTAGCCAAAAATATGTCTATTGTTCAAATTTTACTCCTATTCATACCCAAAAAAGCTAGAATAACTTATGTTTGAAAAAAAAAAGCCACGGCACGCATCGCGTGCATAATTTCTTAGTAATAAGTTATTGTAAGTCATCGAATTATTAAATATTGTTTTTTGTTTAAGGAAAATGGAGCCTACCTATAAAGATAAGAGGTTGGGGGAACTTAATTTGCATGGGCCTCTTATTGCCCTATGCTTATCTGGGGGTCCGACTGGAATTTATGAAATCCAAATAATCATTGGGCTTAGACTATTAAGTCTCGGACCTAAAGATCCGATATAAGCATTCCACAGTTGTTACCTTGCTGGTAAGTTGGTAACAATTTTTATGGCGGGGCAGACAAGGATTAGCAAAAGACAAGTTGCCATTCAAGGTAGAGAATAGGGATGATAAAATAAAATGTCCTCTCGGGATTCAAAGGAGTTCATTCATCATACACCAGTTGACTTGGGTGTCCGAGATTAATTTTTGTTCATTTAAAGCTACTCAGCTTTTTAAAAGTACATTTTGCTCATTTGGATGATTTCAAAAGAGCAATAATGAGTAAAAAAAATAACTTTGGATGTACCATGCTCACGGTACACCCAGGTGTATGATAAATTTTTTGGATTTTAAGACTAAATATAATTACCTTTAAAAAAAGACTAATTATAATTCATCTATTAGTATGTACTATTATCCATTCCTAGTGGATGTCATCTACTTTACATAGTAAAGTCTTTTGTGGAGTGGTCTGCGAGGCACGAGATCGAATTCCGTCTACGTCGCCGTGACTTAGTCGCTCATTTACAAAAAAAATAGCTATTATTAATTCCCATCATTAAGATTAATCACTTAATAGGTCATACTTTGTAGTTTATATTTCTGACATATGTTGCATGTTGCACAAATTTCATCTCTTATTCATCAAACGCTGTCTCCGCTCTCCTATCTCCTTTATTATAGAAAAAAAAATCTTAACCTTCATAAATACTTACTCCGCTTCTATTTATTCTTCCTACTTTGACTTCTTTCTCTCTTAAAAAGATTCTGCATAGAAAGAATAAATAGGAATCGAGGGAATATCCCGTCAAAAAACAAAAAAAAAAAGGAATCAAGGGAATATAATCTAGGGGCAACCATTGATGGTAATCCCCAATATCAGTTTTTATATCACTAGCTAACTTGTATGCGTAGCTATAGTTTATTAGTTAATAATATGACGTTGGTTTGATCCGTTTATGAGAATTCTTCGTTCTAGCCATCTTAATTTGGGTTTAGGGCATTATAACTTTGGCGTAAAACAATAAGCGAAGCGGAAGCGAGATTAAATTATAACTAATTAATAGTAACGATAATAATTTAGGAGGCGGGCGGGCGAAAATAGTTTGGGGAGAACAAGCCCTTAGTCAGTTCTCAGTTCACTTTGTAAGATGAACGAACATGGTAGGTGTTAAAATTTTTAGAAGATGTGATTCATTGGTAATGGTTTAATTTGTTGTTCGGATTTGCAATAATTGATATCGGTTATTTGTTAGCAATTTACCAAATCAAGTCATGATGTTATTTCTCAAAACTTTCTCGGCAAGACAGACGTTCTCTTTGAAGGTAGTATGATTAAACAACGATTGAACATAGAGTATACTATATCATTAGATCTGATTAATTGACTTTATATTTTCAAGAGGAGAATTATGTTTGATTTCGTTAGGTTTGGTGTTGTTGTTTTTTTACATCTATTCTAGATTTCTATTCATTAACTAAATTTCTCCTACACTACTACAAATTACCTTATGGAGTTGCTTCAAAACACCATATGGCCTATGATGTAGCAGTGCTTTTAGACGAGGTTGGTGCATGCGCCTATTAGCTATGGCGCAGCAGTGAGGGCGATGCGGTGGAGTACGGTGGGTGAGTGTCGTGCGCCGAAGAGTGCGGTGGGTGCAAATAGGACGAAGAAGCCTAGGAGATCTTGAAGAAGACGAAGAAGGCGAAGTAGGGTGTTGGGTATGATGTCTTACTACTGTTTGAAAATGCTTGACAAACTCTGCAGGCGCGTGCTTAACGCATAACTTTAACTATTAATATCTACAATTTCTAAATGTAAAAATTATAAAAAGTTGATATTGTGAAAGTATATATCAAGACGAATCCAACAAGATATCAGCGTAGTATATTTTTCCCTACGTAAAAATCACAAAACATGGTGAAAGGAGAGTATGTGATCGGTCTGAAAGTCAAACTTATCATCTATTTTGAAACCGAGGGTAGTATTAGAATTCTAGCACTACTTTTTAGTGTGCGTGGGTAATGTGTATTTCTTTTTCTTTTTTGAAGGGAGTGCATTAGAATGAAAAAAAAAATATAATTCTTATTTCAAACTTATTTTACACATTTGTGCAATTTTTTTAAAAAAATTTGATCACATAGTTTTACAAGATTTAATAAAAGGCAAAATTAGCCTCAACACCCTGAACTATAGCGCGGGTGCACCAAATGACCCCAACTACGACGCTTATAGCGGAACACCCTAAAGTACAAACATGTGTGCAATCCGTACCATAAATGAGGTCGGTGCTTGAGAATTCTCACCGGATTCTCCTCCCCTTTCTTATTCTCTTCTTTTTTAACCCTAATTTTTTTACTTAAACAAAAAGAAGGCACATACCTTCATTTTCTCCTTCCTCAACTGAAGACAAAGACTTTCTTCTCCAAATTCCCCCTTTCTTCCCAAATGAACCCTAAATACTGAAAGACTGAAATCTGCATAACAACAATGAGCTCAGCTTCATCTTCTAGTTTCAAGAAGAATTCAAATACCAGTTTAGGTAATTATGGTAGGGTTTACTGTCGACATTGATTGCCTGTAGTAGTCCAAACTACTTGGAAGTTCAATTATAATCAAGGAAAATGCTTCTATGGCTGCCTAATATCTAGCACTCGACTTATAGTCGGTGAGAATTCTGGTCACCAACCTCATTTATGGTACGGACTGCACCCATGTCCGTACTTTGGGGTGTTTTGGCTATAAGTCTTAGTTGGGGCTATTTGGTGCACCCGCGCTATAGTTCAGGGTGTTGAGACCAATTTTGCCTTAATAAAATGCACAACATATAGTAAAGGAAACTAATTGTTAAAATATAAATAAATTTATAAGTAAAAAGTTCAAAACATAAATGAATAAACTTTAATTGAAACGTGAAATATCTTTATTAAAAAATGAAGGTATTACATAAGGCCTACGTCTTCTACTCGGGGCATCCAAGTTCAATTCGCATGCATAAAGGTGAGAGTGGGGAGGGTTCAAGTGAGTCACGATCAGAAAGGGCTCTTAACTAAGTCTGAGATGAGTGGGCCTAAAATGTAATTATACATGTCCAACAAAAACTTTTTAAAAATTTTAACCATGTTATCCCATTAGATTATCATAAAAATGTTCCATTTATTAGTCATCATGCAAATAAATCATGTCTATTATCTTCACAGTTTGAGAATAATTAGGTTAAAAATATCTCTTGATTATTTTAAAATTAAATTTGACATCATATATCCTAAGTTTGAAATCAAAAATTTCTATTTTTTTTTACAAAATTCAATAACTCAAGTTTGTGGGTATCCTTCCATCCAAAAAAAAAAGTTTGTGGGTGGCCTTCCTAAATTCTACGTTCATAGTTGACCTATCACAACTTTCATACACTAGTACAGAATCATTGATTTGCGTCGCATGCTAGAACCCCATTTGCGTCGGACATGGATCCGACGCCACAGGTCTCGACGCAAATTAGGGAGACATGAACTACGTCTAATCAGGACGCGGCGTAGATTTAGGACTATTTGCGTCGGACGGCAAGTGAAGTGCAACACATATGACTCAAGCACCCAAGCACAAGCAACACCTAGTATTGTTGGCAAGGCCAAGATCTGCGTCGGATGCGGACAAATATGCGACATAGATGATGTGCATTTAACAAAGTCCGACGCAAATTATTACATGATGTGCGTCGCATGTAGCTTCAAAGTCCGACGCAAATTTGTCAATTTTTTTAAAAAAAAATTATTTTGGATGCGTTTTCTTTGCGATTATGCCCAACCATCGCAACATCTTAATTAGAGAACGAGAATCAAAGAACCCTATCAAATTATAGAAGTCTCTGAATATCAAATCTGTCATTTTTTACCAAGTCCAACAGCAATAAGATCATTTACAAAATAAAATTAGATTAACCGAACAAATCAAAGTAGAATACAATCGTCTTTTACAAAGTGGTTTTTACAAACAATCAGATCTACAAAATCAACACACTTGCCAAAATTAAACAATGAAGCCCAAAAATTCTCTAACATCAAACAAACTAGAAAATAAAGAGTGTGAGAGCGGGGACAACAAAGCGGCAATACCGCGCTACAACGGGAGTGGTGGACGGTAGGCGGCGCCACCAAAGGGAAACGTTCCGGCTAGCGCCGCTGGTTTGCGGCGGCGAGAGCGAGGGCGACTCTTGTGATGAGGGGACGAAAAACAGGGAAAACCCTAGCCGCCGCCTAGATCGATGGCGTTTCTTGTTCTCTTGTACCCTTCATCTTGTAAAAATGTCGAGATCTAATTTTTTACGCAATAATTAAGCAATAATCTCCACCCAAAAAAACAACAAAATCTCATCTTCGGAGTTCGGATTGACGAGAGAGTGCGAGAGAGAGATGTGGGGGCGTCGAGAGCGGAGCGAACAAAGGTGGAGATTAGAGCGGAGTGGAGGATGGAGTTGGGTGTTCGGTCTTTGGGTGAGGTGATGAGAGTTGAGGAGAGTTGAGAAAAAGGAGAAGTGAGAGTGAGTTCAGTGAGGGGCCTTTTAAAGACCCCTAAGAGCAACGTGATTTGGGCCTTTTAACACATGCGTCGGATGGGCCCTAAAGTCCGACGCATTTGATCTTTTTGCATCGCACACCTTAGTAACATGCGGCGCGAGATAGGGGTGTTTAGTTGCGGATTATCTTAACTCTTGTGCGTCGAATCTCATAAGCACGCGATGCAAGTTGCGGGATCCAGCCATTTGCGTCACACCTCTGGCCCATCCAACGCAAATCTCGGTCATCATTTGCGTCGCGTTCTCTTCACCATGCGACGCAAATTATCCCGCCATTCATATGTTGTGATTATTTGCGTCGCACATTGGTGCTGTATCCGTGCAAATCGGCTCAGCTGAGCATTTGCGTCAGATCTTCAGACGTTCGACGCAAATAGGCAGACGTAAATAATCATTTTTCTACTAGTGACATGTCAAAGTTAGCTTCCTCATTTTTGTTTTCCAAATCCTCATTCTTCTCTATCTTGGCGAACATAACATTAACGTGGGAGGACACCATCCAAACTTGTAATTTATGATGTTAATTTTTCCTTCTTTTCCTCGATAAAATGCATGGAATAAATCAGCGTCTTCTATTGATGGTAGATCAACACAATTTACTTACTAATAAAGAAACTGTTAGGAATCGGGGTGTTGTAGTTTGATTAATGCGGAACAAAATCAATGAAATAATAAGGATGAAAAAAGCAATAAAGAAGAGAAACAAAAGAACACAAGGATTTACGTGGTTCGGTCAAAATAGACCTACGTCCACAGATGGGGGATTCGAGCTTTTTCACTATGATGGAGAAAAACAGAGAGAATAATACAAGGAGTCCTAAATTCTAGAGGCTAAAAATGTTTCATAAGTTGTGTCTAAAATAATGAGCACTAAGAGGTCCTATTTAAAGCATAAGGAACCCCGTACAAAAAACCCTAGAAAATATTCCATATAGAACCCTAAAAAAGAATCAAATTCGGAAAATCGCAAAACCGCGTCAAAACCCCGGCCGCCGATCGGGTCGGGCGACTATCTGCCCGTCGAGTGGTCGATAAAAATTAAATTGGCCGACGTTTCGCGCCCGGTCGTGATTCGCTAGGGCGCCCGATCGGGCGGAATCCGCCCGACTCGGTCGGGCGAAATTCTAGTTCGACAGTGCTTTGTAGAACAGCCATAACTTTCTCGTTTCTCAGCGGAATTGGGCATATGACCTATCGTTGGAAAGCTCTTGGAACAAGCTTTCACCTCCAATTTGAATCACATCAAAAACATTTATGATTGAAAGATATGTGCATTCAAAGTCAACCTTATGCCATTCATAAGATTCCAAGTCACAAATAACAATCTCCACCTTGACTTGAAACCAATCAATCAAGATACCTCCACCTTGAACCAAAAGTGATGCTCACCCAAAAAAAACCATAAAACCTCCACCTTATACAAAATTCCATAAGCCTACTCACTTTAGGCAACCCAGAAAATGGACATCTTCTATAATTGTGTACCGATGCGTCTTCGAACACAAAACTCCGTATACGAAACCATCACATGGCCTAGATTGAGAGTATAAAGTCACCAACGCCAAACATGTTTACTCAAATTGACCAAACTCTCTTCAAACACTTCTTCATCTCAACAACAAACTCAAGCAATTCTAGAAAACCAATTGACATCAATAACTTCTAAATTACAATTGTACTTAACAAAACACAAAAGTACCAAATTTGAGATAAGAAATAGCATAACTAGAACAAAATCTAATGCATAACCAAGATTGTTACTTTATTACAAAAACTCAAAAACAATCTATCATAGACTCCATAGCAAAATCCACACAATTTCTCATTTCACCAAGAGATCTCAAAAGGGCACCAATCATAAAGAGATCGTAGAAACCGCGACCCTAAATGCGTAACCCTAAAGTGCAACATCATCATCAAAGCCATCGTTGGCAATATTTGCGGATTGGTCCTCATTGGACTTTTCCCCATTCTTCTTCTTTAATTTCCAACAATCAGCTTTGACATGACCCTTCACGTGACAATATTTATAGATTTTATTCTTGCCAAAATTCTTTCCACCATGAGCAACCAAAGCATTAGTCTGAGCATATTTATTAACCAACTTATTCTCAATTAAATCTCTTTGAGTTAAGACATCCTTAACATCCTACAAACTCAAATCATCTCTACCATACAATAAAGTATCTCGAAAATGCTTATACGAAGGTGGTAAAGAACACAACAACCTAATAGCCATATCCTCATCATCGATCTCAACATCGATATTTTGCAAATCCATAATAATAGAGAAGAATTCATCTAAATGAGACTCAAGCGGTTTACCTTCTTCTAGATTGAGATCATGAAGTCTAGATTTGAGTAGTAGACGGTTGGTCACGCTCTTTGTCATATAAAGTGACTCCAACTTCAACCACAAAACCGCAACAGTTGTCTCCTTGGCAACCTGTCTCAAAACTTCATTAGATAGATTTAAATGAATCGCAGAGAGTGCCTTCAAATCGATCTCCTCCCACTGATCATCCGTCATGCAGAAGGCTTTTTGGATGCACCTTCAAGAGCCTTGTGACAACCACTTTGAATCAAGATGGCTTTCATCTTCAATTGCCATAGGCCAAAATTTACTTGCCTATCAAATTTCTCAATATTGAATTTCATTGACATAATTGAATCAAACTCGTTCTATAGACACCTCAGATCTTAAACAACCAAGCTTTTGATACCAGTTTGTTAGGAATCGGGGTGTTGTAGTTTGATTAATGCGGAACAAAATCAATGAAATAATAAGGATGAGAAAAGCAATAAAGAAGAGAAACAAAAGAACACAAGGATTTACGTGGTTCGGTCAAAATAGGCCTATGTCCACAGATGGGGGATTCGAGCTTCTTCACTATGATGGAGAAAAACAGAGAGAATAATACAAGGAGTCCTAAATTCTAGAGGCTAAAAGTGTTTCATAAGTTGTGTCTAAAATAATGAGCACTAAGAGGTCCTATATATAACATAAGGAACCCCGTACAAAAAACCCTAGAAAATACTCCAGATAAAACCCTAAAAAAAGAATCAAATTCGGAAAATCGCAAAACCGCGTCAAAACCCAGTCGCCCGATCGGGCGGTCATTAAAATTAAACTGGCTGACGTTTCGCGCCCGATCGGGCGACATCCGCCCGGTCGTGATTCGCTAGGGCGCCCGATCGGGCGAAATTCCAGTTCGACAGCGCTTCGTAGAACAGCCATAACTTTCTCGTTTCTCAGCGGAATTGGGCATATGACCTATCGTTGGAAAGCTCTTGGAACAAGATTTTACCTCCAATTTAAATCACATCAAAATCATTTATAAATTGAAAGATATGTGCATTCAAAGTCAGCCATATGCCATTCACAAGATTTCAAGTCACAAATAGCAGAAACAGGTTAGAATAATCCATAAAACTATGCAATCATTACAACTAATGAAACTTTTAATATCCATCCAAAATTTTATGACGGCTGCCTCCAATAAAAAAAAAAAACAAAATTACTTTTTAAAGGGTGGTAAACGGAAACATTCCCTTTACCCATAATTGTAATCTATCTCTCTCATTCCACTTTCTCTTTTTATTGTACAATTTGCATTTGGTCATTTGGATAATGGCCTATATAGCATATATGTAATATGTAAATGGAAAAAAAGGGATTCTTTTTCTTGATCTTTGTTAGAACTATGTCTTTTTCAAAAAATTCTATCATACACCCGGGTGTACCGTGAGCATGGTACACCCAAGGCTTTTTTTTTTCTCATTGCTCATTTGAAATCATCCAAATGAGTAAAATGTACAAAATGGAGAGTTTAAAATTAGTCTTGCATGGTACACCCTGGTCAGGGTGTATGATGAATGAACTCGTGTCTTTTTTTGCATGTGATGAGAATGGTAATTATTTACGAAATTACTTCACAATTGTGTATAATTGCATTTACATATATATCACGTTTCCTTTAATGGAAAAATTGATGGCAATAATCCCACCTTTGGGCGGTCTTCTTAAAACAGTCCCACTTTTGAGTTAACTCAATAAAATCCCACCTTTTTGACTTATCTTCTTAAAATGGACCGTGACCTGTTGGTGACCTAGTATAGCAAGTTAGGCCGTTATAATGGGAGCCGAAATCTCCTTCTTCTCCCTAATTTTTACGCAACTCTTCGTAATCTCATTCTTCTCCCCCCTTTGCTCGGCCTAAAATTTTCTCCAAAAAATTTGTTATGGTACAGTGATGCAATTTCGAGTTCATCTTCAAACAATTCGGGGAGAAGTTCAGGGAATTCCCAACCCGAGAGATGAAGATGAAATGTCGCCATGAAGTTGAGGCTGTTGTTAGAACGTGCAAGAAAGGCTCTAATGCTGGGAGGAAATTTCTTTGTTGCTCTTTTTGGCCAGTGAGTTTAAATTTATTTGTCTTGGTTAAATTTGGTGTTGTAATTTTAGGGTTCCTTCAATTTTTTCATTTGGGTAAATTTGGTGCTCTAATTTTATTGGTTAATTTCATCTTAATGTAGGAGGATGATTGTCGCTTTTTCATGTGGGAGTCCAAATTCATGAATACTAATAATCACTACAGTGAGATTGAAGATTTGCATTTCAAGCTTCTTGAAAAGGACACAAATCATTACTTGAACTAGAATATGAGAAGGAAATATTGGGGGAGAAGTTGAAGAAGGCGAAGCTACAAAAAGAGGTCATGGAAGTGGAGTTACGGCGGTTGAAGATGAATGTTGGGATGGCTAGATTAGGTGGGAATGATAAGAGTATTTCAATGGCAATGGTTGTATCTTGGATTTTACTAGGCATCATTGTTTACATATTAAAGTTACTAGTACTAAGGTGTAGGGTAGTTATTAGTATGTGGGATATGGCTCATTGTTTACATATCCTCTAAGGTGTATTTTCATGAGAACTTGTTGTTTTGCATGGTTGGTAATAATATGAGTTTTTGCCCAAATCGATTGCAAGCTGTCATAACTTAAAATTTGAAGCAAGTCACATATGTTTGCATTACATGCCATAATAGCAATGTTAGATCCAAATATTGTCTTACAAAAATTAAGCGATATTACTAGTCCTAAAAAATAGTTGTAGCAACATTGATAACTTAGGAACTAAAGCGTTGGATTGAAGGTTGAGGTTGAAGCTTGACTTGCTTGTTGGTGACTAGTGTCGATGAATGAGCTTTGGTTGAGTACTCTTGGCCCTCCGATGTGCCGGGCACTCGAAATTGGAACAACTTCACACTATGAGTATGATTATAAAACCAAAGCAACTTAAAACTAGGCATGTCGAGAAATGAACTTACATTTGTCATTGGAGTTCCATTATCATTGAACATAACCCCAAAGCCATGAGGTGCACTGTGAGATATGAAGACATTGACGATGTAAGTAATTGCATCAAATGAGGAAAAGCGGAACCAGAACCCGATATATTCTTACCCTTGCACTTGAAGATCTGCCACCACCTCTTCCTCTTGTGGCACTTACGCCTGGATGTACTAGTCCCTCCTCTTCTTGTGCCACCTCTGCCACTGAAGTGCTTGGCCCCTCCTCTTGTGCCACCTCTCGCCACACGAAGTGATGCCTCCTCCTCTTGTGCCACACGAAGTCTTTGCCCCCTCTGTTGTGCCACCTCTTGAACCCCTTCCTCCTCTAATCACCCTTCCTCCTCTACCCAATCTGGTTGGTTCGGTGTGGAGGTGTGATGTGCGGCTTCATTGGGGGTACTTGACTTGTCCATCTCGCTCCAGGTCTTCCCTTATGTTTTTTTGGGGGAGGGGTTGGCGTGTACTTGACTGTCCATCTGCTCTGTTAGGGCACCTTCTCTTATTGTGCCCCTTTCTCCCACAAGTCCTGCGAGGTCATCTCTATACCATGTCTTGACAAAGTCCCCTGGTTTTTTAGGATCCTCATGAGGGGCTTTGATCCTATTCTTTCTTGGCCTACCGGGGCCAATTTTGATAGGAGGTGGGTCTAAGTGAACTTCAACCACGGGCGATGTCTCTCACCTTCTAGAGGTGGAATTGAACCTGCATATGCCTTTGCCCATGTTTCCTTTTTATAGCGAAGCATCCACAAAGTCCTCGGCATGCATGTGGCCGAAGAAAATGGCGAGAGATGGCTTGGCGGCGGGGTATTCCGGTCATGTTCCATTTTCTACAAGTGCATGACTTATTCTCCAAATCAGCGGTCGAAGCTATCCAAGTTGTGATTGATGCGGAACAAGGTTGTGGATGAAGGAAGTACATCACAACTTGCGGCTTTTTCCTTCTCTTTTTCTAATTTTTTTTTTGTATCCTAGGACACGGGACGGTAGTGCATTTCTCCATTTCAACCCTCTTTTGAACCGGCCTTTGCATTAAGCTGGGCTCTAATATCTTGAAGCATGTGAATTAAGTGTTTTGTTCTAGCATTTATGATGTAACCATTAAAGGTCTCGGCTATGTTATTTGTGATTGAATCGAGACTTTGCATTAGGTTTCATGAAGGCCCTACAAAACACCTTAGGGTTGTAACTCCTAAATGCTCTTTGCTTTTTGCCTCATTAACTTTCTCTAATTCGGCTAAGTTCTCATTGAAATCTGCCATATTATAAGAGAATGCTATGTTCCAAAATAATTTCTTAAATTCATCCCCTTTGTAATTTTTATTCCAATGAGCATAAATGTGCCTTGCACGGTGCACGTGTTCGGCTTGTGGCGGTATATTAGCAACAACATTCAAAATAGCCTACAATTAACATCGAGATACATACACCTAAATCAAAACATGTTAAAAAAATTTAGCCCGACTAAATGTGGTAATTATGCAAATAAGATTACTCGATGTTCATACGAGACTACTTGAGTAGTTTGATCCATCTCCAAGTGTCAAACATGGCTTGCGAAGCTTGAAGAACCACTCCCGTGAGCTGTTATTCTCTCCTTCTACCACGGCCCGGGCAATGGGGTACATTTGATCATTGCTATCTCTCCCCACCTCTTGAGAGAGAAGCTGCCCACCTAGGAATGTCTTAAGGAAGCATGAATCTACATACACTATCTTCCTACAACCTTCCTTCCAACCCTTCTGAACTCCCTCAAAGCAAACAAAAAGTCTCCGGAAAACGGGAGGGAAGACTTGGTGACTTGGATCGGTCACCGACTCCACAACAACATCGGGACATGAAGCCTTCAATGCCTCGATGTATCTCGCCCACTTTTTGGTAATGGTCCTTCATTGATCCATGAAGCAACTTTGTGTGCATAATACTTCACCTTGTATGCAAAGTCCTTCTTCACAATGACCCTATAGGCCCTCCTAACAGTCTCCACAATCTCCTTAGGCGCCGGTGGGGTCGGCTTTGAATACCTCCAAAAATTGCTCGGCCACCCATGTTGATTTAAGTTGTTTATTCCTCTCCATGTTTCTAGTGCACGAGATCTTTGCTCGATCACTGACTTCAACACAAAAGTAGCCCTCCTAGTGTCCCGGGAAGCATAGAGTTTAAAGGGACACCCCTTGATACAACACACCCCCACTCTTTGACCCCTGTTTTTTATTACTAATATCCAATCTCAAATTTCTACCCCATAATAGCATACTTAGTAACAGCCTTCTTGAAATCAACTCTAGTGGCAAATCTTTGACCAACCTTCCACTTAAACAAGGAAAAATCTGTGTTTTGGCTCACCAAAACCCCTCTCCTAGCTTTCCTAATAGCTGGTGTATCCTCCTCACCACTTTCGGGTGGAGTGTCTAGGTCATTCTCCGAATCTTCATATTCGGACACCACATCTCTTTCTTGGTCCTCGCCTTGTGCGGTAGAGACACCTCCCTCTCTCTGTTGAACCCCTAGTCTGCCTTCAGCTGCATCCTTTTGAAGTTCTTGTGCAAGTTTCAATAACTTGACATTACTCTCCCTTACCCTATTGTAAGCTGCTCTACACTCATCATCACTGTCTTCAATGTCTCCTTCAAACCCCACAAACTCACCTACAAATATGTCCTCTTGCTCATCAAAGTCAACCTATTGCTTCAGGCACCACATCAGGCTCATCAATCCCATGAACCACGTACATGTCAAGAAATCCATTTTTAACCAACACCCCTATCATCTCCCTGACCTCATTATCATCATAGACTCTTTTCAACCCTTCCTCCAAAGTTTTCCCAGGAAGTAAATAGTACACCTCACAAATTTTCCTATAACTCCCACTTCTTGGCTAATTCCTCGATCCACCACCAACAAAGTTCATCTGGATCTACCTCAAATGTTACGCCTCCCCCCCTAAATACACTAACCCATTTTTCAGTGTTTTAAAGAGCCCACCATGCCAAAACCGTAATGTGGCTGTCTCCATTGAACACAACCTATCAACCTACTCCAAACAACAACATACAAATGGAAAAGCCAGCACCACAATCAATTTAAAGTTTATGCACAAAACCAATCAATTATTCCACATTCAAAGTACTGTACAGTAACATTCTAACAAAATTATACCCCCAAAATAATTCTGGCAAAATCGCAACTTTTAGATTACCAATCAATTTAAAAAACGTAACAAAAAGATTTTTAATTTCGTGCATAATTTAAAAATCGCAATTATTTCTACATTACCTTCGAAACTAAACAATCAGTAATTTTTTGTCCACAATTCACTCAAAAACTTAAAAATGAAGTTACGCAAAGAAAAAAAAAAGAAAATTTACACGATTTTCCCTTTGACAATGTGCAAGATTCGTCGATTCTTGCTTCCACGAAGATGGAGAGAGGAGAAGATGAACAGTTGAGATGAGCAGGATGGAGAGAGGGAGAAGACAATGAGGAGAAGGGCCCACGTTTTTTTTTAAGACATCATTAATTCAAGTTAGTTGAAAAAATTTAAACCTATTAATGTTTAGTAGGTTACCAACAAGTAACTGGTTAATGGAGACCATTTTAAGAAGATAAGTCAAAAAGGTGGGATTTTATTGAGTTAAATCAAAAGTGGGACTGTTTTAAGAAGACCTCCCAAAGGTGGGATTATTCCCATCAATTTTTCCTTAATTAATAAGGTACCCTTAAATTGTTTTTCAGCATAGAGCCCGTAATATGCACTCGACCCCGCGACAAAATTCAACCCCCTGCCATTCCCTTCATTAATTTCTCTATAGAGTGTATGATCAAGTTTGTACACGTTATTGTTGTCTGCATATAATGCTTGGTTTCCATGTCTTTCCAATTTAATGCAAACATGAAAACAGTTATCTGCTATTTTCCCAATTCAATTTTTCCAACTGCCACACTGACAGTCCAGCCAACTAAGCTTCGACTTTCCACTACTTCCTACATATCCAACTATATAATATAACAACGTTACCAACTTTATTTATATACCATTATGCAACTCAGAAAAAAAAACTTGGAACGTACGTTTTTTTACAAGTTGTTAAATTGTAGCTAGTATAATGGAGATATCAAAAAATGAAGGGTTGAATAATGGAATGGAGAGAACAAGCAAAGAAAGAAAAGATGGCGGTGTCGCGACGGATCATGCAAGTCGGTTCGGGTGGCCGGAGTTGGTGTTGAGAGTTTTGGCCTTGGTGCTAACTTTTATAGCTGCCATTTTGTTAGGGTTGGATAAGCAAACTAAAATGGTTTCTGTTATAATTACTCCTGATCTTCCTGCTATCAATGTGCCTGTCATTGCTAAATACCACTATGCCTCTGCTTATGTGTAAGCACTTCTTTACCCTAGTTCCCTCTCTTAAAAGCTCTTAATTTTGGTTTGCATATACTTACTTGAATGTTGATGATCTTGTATGAAAATCTTACCTATGCACCATAATCCGACAATATTATATTTTCATATGATGAAAGGTGTTGTACGTATAAATAGTTCGGTCACTAGCTAGCTAGTAGCCTAGTAGATGTTAATGTTTTCAGCGGGTTTTGGTAACGATATATTTCGAATAGAAGAATTGTTTAATTATAATTTGTTTTTTTGAACTCATTTTGACTCATTTCAGGAAAAATTAAGTTTAGATAGGTCAAGATAAGTTTCAATAAATTTTGACAAGTTTTAATTAATATATAAATTTTAGCACCTTCTAAAATAAACTTCAATAAGTTTTAATAAATTATAACACCTTATAAAATAAACTTTAATAAGCTCAAATACATTTATATAAGTTCAGATTATATAGTTTAGATAAGTTCATATATATAATTTTAAATAAGTTAAAATAAGTTCAATAATAAAACGAAGCCTATAGATATTATCACCAAAAGCTTGGGAGAAGGAGGGATACTGGTCTGTTTCAAAAAAAAAAAAAAAAAAAAAAGGAGCGATACTGGTTCATATCATCATATGTATTAGATATTTAGATTATCTAATGAATCTCTGAAAGAAAGGGATAATGAGGGAAGAAGGACAATAATATATTCATAATGCAACAATGATAAAAGATATACTATTTGTGAAGGGATCGGAGGTTGGCAACATTTATATGAAAGTACTAAGTGCACAGTTAGGATTATTAATGTACTCTTTAATAGCTTTGACTCTATAATTGTTTGATGGCCCGTTCATCCTACTTCTAGTAATATATTAGGACTGTCTATAAAAATATATAAGTGGGAATATTACGTAATAACACGGCATCAATAGTATTGGTCAATTCGATGTCAAAAAAAAAAAAAATAGTATTGGTCAATACATGGTTTTGTGATAAGTTCCTAAACTAATACTACCATTTTACATAATATATCAAGACCATTATTGTAATACTGACGTAAAAATTTTGAATTTCTTGGATTCGCCACTGACTGTTTATCAATAGGTACTTCGTGGTGGGAAACGCCATTGCTTGTGCATTCGCAACCGTGTCACTAGCTCTTACAGTTATAAGTAATGGAGGTGGGAAAATCATTTCGCGTTTGATGATCATTGTTGCGGATTTGGTGATGGTAGCATTGTTGTTTTCCAGCATCGGAGCAGCAACTGGCATTGGATTAATAGGTATTAAAGGGAACTCACATCTAGAGTGGCACAAAGTTTGTAATGTGTTTGGTAGATTTTGCCACCAAGTAATGGCTTCTGTTGCTCTTTCTTTATTGGCAGCAATTGCATTTCTCTTGCTGATAATTCTCGCAGCTTCAAAGCTCCAAAAGAGAACTTATTAAGAGAGACTTAATTTGCTTTTGCTTTGTATAAGATTTAATTTCTAATGTATGTTTTCATCTTCTTGGATTTATCGATGTAATGTGTAGATTTTCTCGTGCACGCAAATTCTTATTTACTTTAGTGCAGTGCAGTTTGAATGAGCAGTAAAACATAATTTCATAGATTTTTACATTGGTAGAATTTTGGGGCGCATGCGGAATTGTCTTTGGACTCATAAATATAATTTTACAATTTCATATATTGCAAAGTATTGATTACATCAAAAGCTGTAGAACAATATATTTTGGTGGGAGACATACTCATTGTTATTCTAGTATGAACACTAGACCAACTACAAGAGGAGGGGTGAATTGTAGTTGAGGAGAAATTTTCGATTTGTAATGCGGAATTAAAACAAACTTGAAATTAGAAAGAGACAAGCACGAGATTTTCTGAGGAAAACTTCCTAGGCCCAGATAAGAAGAAAAACTTGACCACGAGGGATTTTGACTCAAACTCTCTTTAATATACTAGGCCAAAAGACTCTCTTTTGTACAACCTAATCTTGGACCTTCTCTAGATGCGTTTCCTCTAGGAACTTGTTCCCGATCACTCGGTTCCCCGAACCGATGACACTCACTATTGACTTCACTCGAAGTCTTCTCTCTTCTCTCTTTCTCACTCTCTCTTGAATACATGGATATTCTCTGAATTTTCTCTCACCCACACACTATGAATATTACAATAATGAGTATGTTGAATAAAAAAGGAAATTACAAGAAAAATTTTCTAAGTAATGATTGATTTTTTTCGCTTGAAAGTTCTTAAGTTTTCCTTCAAATAATTTCTTCTAATATAGCTGCTGCAAATTAAATCTTCTTCTCTTTGGTCATGTTGTGCTCCATGTTCTCCATGATATGAGCGTGTATTGTTGTGGAGATCATGGTCCTAAATTCGCTGCACTTTCTCCACGAGTTTTGCAATGGAAACAAACTTCCCACTACTATCCGTTAGTGGACTAACTTTGTTGGAGTTTGTTGGAGAGTTTTTAGCAGTTGGTTCCACAAAAAGTGCCACGCAATTTCCAGCTGATTTTAAGCACAATAACAGCAACAAAAATATCTAATAACTTAAAGAATCTTTTATGCAAAGATTCTAAGTTACTAGAATATTAAACATACCATACTATAAAAATTCAAAGTGCATAAAATAAATATCATAACTTAGATTAAATAACTAATCTTTCTCCACAAGATATAAATGCAAAATTAAACATTACATTATTTTTGGTATTTTATATTTTCGCAAAATAAACACTATATAGTAAAATTAACCTAAGAATTTGGCATCATCAAAACATCAAATACAACAATATTCCCCCTTTTTGATGATGGCAAATATAAGGCATATAAAAACAAAATAAGAAAAATAAAATAACTAAAGCAAAAGAATCAAGAGCTAATGACTTTAAAAAAAAAAAACAAAACTAACAAAACTAACAAAAGACTAAGAAAATAAATCTAGCACTAACTAACAGAAAACAAATACTATACTAACATAAATCAGTTTTGAATAAGAAAAATCCAAAAAGCATCACCTAGAACCAAAGAGGACTAGAATTTGAATTTTTATGTGCCACTCTACTTTTTCCCCCTTTTGTCATCATCAAAAACAACTAAGTACCCAGCATTACTCTAAGAGTGCATCATATACAACAATGTCAAAGCGGAGTAGCTCAAACATGCATCTAATAATACTAGCCATCCAAACATTATAATGAGCATAAAAAGATGAGATTAAAGCACATAGTGATGAAAAATGCACAAATTGAGTTCAAGATGGAAAAAGAAAAAGAAGAAAGCACAAAATAAAGATAAGTAAGGAAAGAAGAGATATAAACCAAAACATTTTATCACCAAAAAAAGGATGGGTGATAAAAGAGAGTAACAACTAGTCACCATTGTTTTAATACAAACCAACCAAAAAAAATTGTTTCAACAGATTAATTAGGAGGGAAGGGGATTAAGGCTTAGAGGGCTTGGAAGGCTTGGGAGGAACAAGGAAAGCACCGACCACAGTATCAATTTTCTCCCGAACAGCTTATTCTCCTTGTTGCACACGTGCAAGGATCTGCTCCTGCTGAAGAACAACAAGGGCAACCCTAGCTTCAAGACCCTGGACCCTAGTGTGAAGGAGAGACAGAGACTCCTGAATTGTATGCAGTATACCATGAAGACTAGTGGTGGAGAGAAGAGGAAAATCAACAGTCCTCGATCCTGAAGGAGCTTGATCCTCATCAAGATCAATATGAACTGCTCCTGGACCTTGTTCCTTGGGAGCCTTGGTCTCAGCAATTCTCTGACTCTTACGCACAGACCTCGGTCCTTCAGTACTGACCTCCTCTAACTTCCGCTTTATCCCAATTTCAACCTTCCCCTTAGTTTCAGCAACCTCAAAGTCTAACATCCCACCCTGTACCCTAAGAGACAGCCTGGATAAGGTCTCCTTAGTCAAATAATTATCAGGCTCTAGATCAAAAGAGGTACTAGAAGGGAGTTTAATTTGATTCTTTTTGAGGATAACAGAAATCAGGTTAGCATAACCCACTTTGGTGTTGTGGGAGATGCAATAGGAAAGGTGAGAAATCATTAAAGTAGGGAAGTTTATTTTTATGTTCTTAGTAAGGCAAAACATCAAAGAGAGATCCATGAGGCTCGCTTGAGTCCTCTTGGAGGTCCTTGGCAGCATAAAGCGTCAAACTAAGTGAAATAAAAATTTATGAAAAGGAGAGGGATCTTTCTGATCTAGGGATTGGTCAGACTCTTTACCCCCCCAAAGTAACTCAAAATAGTGGCGTTTGAAGCCCCATTCACATTTAGCTTAGCCCTACCCTTCATATATTCCTTGTATCCCTCAGTAGGTACATCAAACCATTCCCCTAAGTTCTTTACATTGAACTTAACTAATTTCCCAGCGACAACACTTATGCATAAACCCTCGTTATTTTCAAACTTAGCAACAAACTCACTCATCTCACTCTCATAAAGACCCTCATCAAAACTCAAAACTTTGACCCATTTTTTAAACTTAACAAGATCAAGAAACTGACTCCACTTTACTTTCTTGCACCAGGTGAAATCGACACAAATCCCAATGATATACTTAGAGGATTTTGATTTCTTACCCCTTTTGGTAGGTATCAAGATTTCCTTTTCTTGCTCTGTTTCAGCATCATCCAAATCTTCTTCTTTCTTTGGAGAGAGCGCTTCATTTTCCGCAGAATTTGCTTGAGAACACAGAAAATCTTCATTGGAGTTGGAAGATTCATTCTCGCTTTCATTATAATCCACCAGGGGTGAAGATTTTTCAGCCGGAAAATTTTTGGTGTCTTCGGAGGTTTTTCTTTTGGGGGCCATTTAGGGTTTTAGGTGAGGATGATGAAGATGGTAGAATTGTGTAGAGAGAGAGTGAGAGAAAGGCGGTTTTGCAGAGCTAATGGTTTTGGGATTAATTTGCCGTGTAAATTTTGGTTTGATTGGATGGGTTTTTATTTTGGGGCGGAATTTATGGGAATTGTGAAGAGGAATTAAATGTGGCTTTTCCCTTCCATCTTTAAATCCGGTGAAATGATTTTAGTTTTAGATTTATACATGAACGTTGGTGAAACGTTGCCATTTTTAAAAATTTGTGGGGGATGAATGAAGAAGGATAATTAATGGAAGAACAGAAAATAAAATAAAAATAATATTTACGTGAAAAGAAAGAAAAGAGTAGAAAGTGTGAACTCATGCATGTAACATGTTCATTCTATATGTACAACAACCTTTCTATTTTTACTCAAGTATATGCATGGACAATAAGGGGAGTATTATGAAGACTAATGTGAGTAATTTACAATGACTGTATAATGAGTGATTAAATTCACAAAATGTTGTTGGCCACTTAGTGTAATCTTGTAACTAAGGGTTTTATTTGAAGTAGCACATGCACTTAATGAATTCTAATCATCCCTAGCTCTAAGCGAATTTTCTCGAATTGTTCTCTAGGAAGTGGTTTAGTCAAAATGTCAGCTATTTGATTTTCAGTTGGACAAAATTCAAGTTTGACAAGACCCTTTTCTACATTATCCTTAAGGAAATGATGTCTAATGTGAATATGCTTGACCCTTGAATGATGAACTGGATCCTTAGAGATACAAATAGCACTAGTATTGTCACAGTAGATAGGAACACATTTAAACTTAATGCCAAAATCTCTTACTTGTTGCTTGATCCAAAGGACTTGGGAACAGCATGCGGCGAGACCACATACTCTGCCTCTGCTGTGGATAAGGCAACAATATTCTGCTTCTTTGAGCTCCATGACACCAAGCTTGATCCTAGGTACTGGACAATGCCTGATGTGCTCTTGCGGTTAACCAAGTCTCCAGCATAATCCGCATCCGAATAGCTTACTAGGTCAAACACATCACTTCGAGGATAGAACAAACATAAGTCATCACTTCCTTTCAAATACCTTAGAATTCTCTTAATTGCTGTTAAGTGAGATTCTTTGGGATTTGATTGGAAGCGAGCACATAAACCAACACTAAAAGAAATATCGGGTCTACTTGCGGGTTAAGTAAAGTAATGAACCAATCATACCTCGATATTGCTTCTCATTTACACACTTACCATTTGAATCTTCATCTAACCTTGTTCCTGTTCCTATGGGAGTGTGGTTGGTTTTTGAATGTTCCAGTCCATATTTCTTGAGCAGTTCCTTGACATATTTTTGTTGATGGATCATTGTTCCTCTTTCAGTTTGCTTAATTTGCAAACCCAAAAAGAAGTTCAACTCTCCCATCATACTCATTTCGAATTCACTACTCATAAGATCAGCAAACTCCTTACAAAGAAGATCATTAGTAGCACCGAAAATAATATCATCAACATAAATCTGGACTACTAATATGTCTGTTCCTTTTGATTGAAGGAACAAGGTTCTATCAACCTTACCTCTTATGAAATCATGTGAAAGCAGGAATTTTGACAACCTTTCATACCAAGATCTAGGTGCTTATTTCAGCCCATAAAGAGCTTTATCAAGCTTATAGACTTGATTTGGAAGTTCCGGATTTTCAAATCCAGGAGGTTGTTCCACATAGACGTCTTCAATCAAAAAGCCATTTAAAAATGCACATTTGACGTCCATTTGGTACAACTTAAATCCCATAATGGCAGCAAAGGCAATCAAAATTCTTATTGCTTCTATTCTAACAACAGGAGCAAAGGTTTCATCAAAATCAATACATTCTTGTTGATTATAACCTTTGGCAACAAGTCTGGCCTTGTTCCTTACCACAGTTCCATGCTCATCAAGTTTGTTCCTGAAGACCCATTTTAGTCCTATAACCTTCTCGTTCTTTGGTTTTGTCTCCAGGTGCCATACCTTGTTCCTCTGGAACTCATTTAGCTCCTCTTGCATAGCGTTGATCCAATCAGCCTCCTTGAGCGCTTCCATATGGTCCTTAGGTTCTGTCATAGATAAGAAAGCGTGAAAAGCACAAAAATTCTTCAATTGGGATCTCGTTTGAGTTTCCCTTTTCAATGTCGCTTATTATCAATTCTAAAGGATGAGAATTTTGGTGTTTTCAAGGCTTTGGATCAAATCTCCTTGTTGCTTCTTGCGTTTCTTGAGGTGATTGATTCTCTTGATCTTCTTCTGGATCAGGAGTTCCTTGATCCTCCTGAGTTCCTTCAGTTGCTTGTTCCTCAAGGGGATGCGGCACGGGGTTATCGGGATCATGAACTTGCTTCTTCTCTTTTCTTGCAGGGGTTAGTTCCTCATCATTTTAATTAAACTCATCAGGATGAGTCAAACCAATTTCAAAGTTATCATTGTGACTCTGTTCCTGCAGGGAGTTAGTTTCATCAAAAATAACATGGACACTTTCCTCAACACACATTGTTCGCTTATTGTAGACACGATAAGCCTTACTACTTAAGGCATAACCTAGAAAAATAGCCTCATCGATCACTTCTAGCATCAAACTTTCCTAAGTTGTCCTTTCCATTGTTATGAACAAAACATCTACATCTGAAAACACGAAAATAAGAAATATTGGGTTTTCTTCCTTTAAGTAGCTCATAAGGAGTCTTCATGGTGATTGGCCTTAGCATGACACGATTGATGATGTAGCATGCTGTGTTCACTGCTTCAGCCCAAAAGTTCTTCGGAAGACCGCTTGCAATTATCATCGTCCTTGCCATATCCTTAAGAGTCCGGTTCTTCCTTTCGACTACACCATTCTGTTGTGGTGTTCTTGGAGCTGAGAAATTATGATCTAAACCTTCATTGCTATAAAATTCATCAAACTTGGAGTTTTCAAACTCCGTACCATGGTCAGATCTTAAATGCTTTAATTTTAAACCACTAGTTCTTTGAATCTTTTTAGCAAAGGTTAGAAATTCATCAAACGTCTCATCCTTACTATGAAGAAAAATAACCCATGTGTATCTTGAAAAATCATCTACTATGACTAATACATATTTCTTACCGGATCGGCTTTGGATGCGTACAGGGCCACATAAGTCCATGTGAAGAAGTTCTAATGGACTTTGTGTGCTTACCATTTTCTTGGATTTGAATGAGGATCTCACTTGCTTGCCTTTGACACATGAATCACAAACATCGTGGTTTAGTGACTTAATAGTTGGTAGACCAACCACCAAGTCCTTCCCACTTAGTTTATGCAGTAGGGACAGGCTTGCATGACCACATCTTTTGTGCCACAGAAAAGGATCAGCTTCGATCACACTTAAGCATGTGAGATTATTCCTAGGAACAAGGTTCAGGTCAACCATATAGGTGTTCCCTTTCCTCGTTCCCTTAAGGATTTTGGTTCCTGTACTTTCATTGCTGACTACACAAGACTCATTAGTAAACTAGATTGTATTTCCCTTATCACAAAACTGAGATATACTAAGTAAACTATGTTTTAAACCCTCGACCAAAAATACATTATCTATGGAATGTGACTGAGATTTACCAATCTTACCAACTGCTACAATGTTTCCTGTAAGATTGTCTCCAAAGGTCACAGTTCCTCCATTGAAGACTGAAAGTGAGAGAAATTTTGATCTATCTCATGTCATGTGCTTAGAACAACCGCTATCGAGGTACCACAAGTTATTCCCCCTCACTTCAGCCTGTACCATAGCAAACTAGTTAGTTACAGGAACCCAGTAACTTGGGTTCCATTGTTGGACTTGAGCCTTTCTTAATTTTCCAAACCTGTTTCACTAGGTACGTGTTCCTCTCAATACGTTCTTCTCTGGTGGAACAGTCAGAGACAATGTGACCACTGTTCCCGCAGTAAGAACATATTTTACTACTTGGCAGATCAACATATTTTTTTCTTTTTGTTCTTCTTTTTATGATTGAAACCTAGACCATCTATTCCTTTATTTTGATACTTTTGTATCCATGAGACTGGGTCAGGAAGCTTGTTCTTTGAGGGCTCCAGTTTCTTCTTTAATACCAGATTTTCTTGAAAGATATTATCAAAATCGTTTTTCAAATTTTCAGCAATATTTCTGGTATTAGATGAAGAGACTGTTCCTTCAGGAACAAACAGTTTCAATTCTGCCAGTTCCAAATTCAAAAGATAATTTTCATTTTTGACTTTTTCAAAAGCATCTTGATAAGTTCTACTCTTGTCAAAAAGTTCAAAGAATCTTTTTTTAGTGTCACATTTTAGTGAGTTAAGCCAATTTGAATGATTCTTAGTGATTTTCAAGGCATTATTTAATTGATCTCTTTTTGCACATACATCCTTGTAATCATCTAAGATTTCTAGCAAAAGTTTTATTAATTGACTTTTATTCAGTTCTGTAAGTTCCTCTTAAATGGCATTAAAACTTACCTTGGGGTTTGATGATTCCACTTTTTCTTCAATATTTGCCATGAGACATAGATGGGCAGTTTCTTCCTCAGTTTGTTCCTGCTCCTCCTCTGAGTCAGACTCTCCCCATGCTGCTACCATGGCTCTCTTCATATCATTTTTCGAAAATGATCTTTGTTGTTCCTTGCCCTTCTCTTTGTATCTTCCTTTAGCTTTTTCGTTTTCCCATTAAGGACATTCCTTGATGAAATGATCAAGGCCTCCACACTTGTGACAACTTAGCTTTGTTGGTTTCTTGGTAACCTTTCCTTTGTAGTTCTTGTTAAAGAACTTCTTGAATCTTCTAACGATCATTGCAGCTTCTTCTTCATCAGTTTCTGAGTCTTCTTGTTCCTCAACCCTGAGGGCCAGAGCCTTAGGTTTTGATGATTCAGTTTCATGAGTTTCAAGATGTAACTCATGGGTCATCAAGGAACCAGCAAGTTGTTCAATGTTGAACGTTGTGAAGTCCTTGGTTTCCAACAGGTCTTGTTGTCTTGGCCATCCATTTTTCATCTTGTGGTAGACTCCTTAGAACCTTCGGGACTGTTCCTGCGGGGAGATTATCTTTCCCGAGATTCAAGTTCGTTTATAATGTTTGAGAAGCGAGTGAGCATATCTTGAATAGGCTCCTTTTGTTTCATGTGAAACAATTCATACTTATGCATGAGCATGTCGATCTTTGATCGTTTCACTTCGCTTGTTCCTTCATGAGTAATTTGAAGGAGTTCCCACATTTGCTTTGCAGTCTTGCATCCCATGACTCGATTGTGTTCATGGGGACCAAGACCGCAATGGAGTAGTTTCTTGGCCATGTTGTTCATCTCCATTTTGTCGAAGTCCTCTTTGTCAAATTCGGCAAGGGGTTTAGGAACCAGCTCCCCTTTCTCGTTCTTCTTTGTGACTTCAAAGTCACCGATTTCAATTACCTTCCATACTTGGTAATCTTCAGCTTTAATAAATATTTCCATACGATTCTTCCAGTATAGATAATGTTTGCCATTGAACATGGGTGGGCGTTGAGTTGAATACCCTTCATCAAGCTTTTCTCCCGTTGTGTTCATTTTTCCAGGTACAATCTCCTCAGTGTTAGCTGATTCTGGAGGTACTAGGCTCTAATACCAATTGTTATTCTAGTATGAACACTTGACCAACTACAAGAAGGGGGTGAATAGTAGTTGAGGAGAAATTTTCGATTTGTAATGCGGAATTAAAACAAACATGAAATTAGAAAGAGACAAGCACACGAGATTTTTACAAGGAAAACTTCATAGGCCCAATAGGAAGAAAAACCTTGACCACGAGGGATTTTGACTCAAACTCTCTTTAATATACTAGGCCAAAAGACTCTCTTTTGTACAACATAATAATGGACCTTCTTTGTTCCTCTGGGAACTTGTTCCCCAGTCACCCAGTTCCCCCTGAACTGATGACACTCACTATTGACTTCACTCGAAGTCTTCTCTCTTCTCTCTTTCTCACTCTCTCTTGAATACAAGGATATTCTCTGAATTTTCTCTCACCCACACACTATGAATATTACAATAATGAGTATGTTGAATAAAAGAGGAAATTACAAGAAAAACTTTTCAAGTAATGATTGACTTTTTTCGCTTGAAAGTTCTTAAGTTTTTCTTCAAATAATTTCTTCTTATATAGTTCTTTGCAAATCTTCTTCTACTAGTCATGTTGTGCTCCATATTCTCCATGATATGAGCGTGTATTGTTGTGGAGATCATGGTCCTAAATTCACTGCACTTTCTCCACGAGTTTTGCAACGGAAACAAACTTCCCACTACTATCCGTTAGTGGACTAACTTCCAGCAAGTTTGTTAGAGTTTGTTGGAGAGTTTTCAGCACTTGGTTCCACAAAAATTGCCACGCAATTTCCAGCTGATTTTAAGCACAATAACAGCAACAAAAATATCTAATAACTTAAAGAATCTTTTATGCAAAGATTATAAGTTACTAGAATATTAAACATACCATACTATAAAAATTCAAAGTGCATAAGATAAATATCTTGACTTAGATTAAATAACTAATCTTTCTTCACAAGATATAAATGCAAAATTAAACATTACATTATTTTTGGTATTTTATATTTTCGCAAAATAAAAATTATATAGTAAAATTAACCTAAGAATTTGGCATCATCAAAACATCAAATACAACACTCCTCAGCTACAAAATTTATACTTTGTGTGAATACTTAGCTCTACACTTCTATTTGACACCCAAGGTCATAACACTTAGTTCCACACCTATATTTGTAAGTAGGGCTGGCAAAAGTTGACCCAACCTGATAACCCGACCTGAAACTGACCTGAAAATTCCGCGTTTGGGTTGAGATTTTCGACCTGAAATAAAAAATGGGTCGACCCAACCCGACCTGAAAATATAACGGGTTAGGTTCGGGTTGACTTTTTGAACCTGAAAATAACCCGAATAACCTGATTTAGAAGTCGGATTAATTTCAAGTCAGGTCAACCAGAAATTAACACAGACTTTTGTAACTTATACAACCTATCTTTTGTTATTCTTATTTGTACTGGGCCAAGCCCATTTCTTGGATCACCTAAATTTCATTTCAGGTCATTAACCCATACTTTCATAACTTAGGGTGTATGGTTGAATTTCATTTCAGGTCATTTTGGGTTGGTTTCGGGTCAACTCGAAATTGGTAAGGTCGGGTTTGGGTTATGATTTTCGACCTGAAATTAGAATCAGGTCGGGTTTGGGTTGGGGGTAAGTGACCTGAAATATAAATCATGTCAACTTGAAATTGACCCAACCCGACCTGATTGTCAGCCCTATTTGTAAGAGCTTTTAGCTCTCTACTACCCTAATTTTGGTGTGAGCTCTTGGCTCACTTCTCTAAATTTGGTGATATATTATGAAGGAATTCTCCATACTTCAGAACAAATGTCTTGACCTCAATTTATACTACTCTAAAGTTTATTCAAGCTTATATAAGTGTTTTCTCTAAACTTCTAAAATATACCCTTATTTTTCTACCATGGATATTATCCAACAAATTCTAGAAATTTCTTCATACTTGAAGATGATAATATACCAATAATTTATCTTCTCAAATATTTTACTTGCCTTCAAGTATATTCTTGATTTTTCTAAAATTATCTCCAACATACTTATATATGGGCATGTTTTGTGAATTTGTCTTACCTATGCATCAGTATTAGAAGATGCCACATATTCACATGGGAGGGATATCTAAAAAGTCCTTTGGCGGTCCCCAAAATCCCCTTCTGATGCTCAAGTTAGAGGTCGTATTTTTATGTCTCCTAAAAAAAGTGCTTTAATGAAGATGAAGTCTAGGAGACAAAAGAATACTTGTATTTATGAGGCGGTTTTGGTAGTAAACTAATGAAGGTTATTTCTATCGTAGTGCTTATTCCAGTTTACAAGTTTATTACTTATTCAAAAAAGATTGACAATAAATCTAATAGTCCAATTGGATAAGTTATGAGCGTGGACCACAACTTTTTACCCCACGTATGTTACATGAATAAATTGTATGACATTAAGCATGCAAGGAGACGATCTAATTTATATCTGAGGGCCTACATTTAGCTAGTCGAGGCCTACATACGCTCTCTAGCAATAGCATTGCATCAAACAAAACATACGTTCTCTAGCAATAGCCAGGGCCGGCCCTGGGCCAGGGCAAGCGGGGCACCCGCCCAGGGCCCAGGAAATTTAGTTCTTTGTGCTTTATAAAAATTAAAAACAAAATCAATTATTGGCAGCGAGAGTTACGGGCTATGAAGACTGAAGAGGAAGTTTTCCAAACGCCAGTTCTTCAATATCAATCTCCAAATTAAAATAAAAAATATCCAGTAAATCCCTTGAAATTAGGGCTTTCAAAATTCTTACCTAATTAGTCTCTCTTTTTTCAATTTTTTCTTCCTCTTGTTTCAACTGAAATAATGGTTTTTATTCTTCAATGAAATATGAGTACATGGTTGCAATTCTAAATTTTCATTGGAGCAAAAATTACAGTATAATTTTTTTTTTTTGGCAGAGAAATATTTTCTTTTACTTATTCCATATCTCACAAGATAACTATCCATCAAAAAATCAATAATTTTCTTCAATTTCTCACAAATGTCAAGATGAAAAAAAATTACAATTGGGATTTTTCGTCACTATTTTGAACCCAATTTATACGATTTCCAGGTAATTTGTGTTAAATGTGCTTAAATTTCAATTTTATACATTTTTTCTGATATGCTAAAGTTTTAATTTTATGATTGCTTGATAATTTAGAATACAGTGAACAAACTCATGTTGTCATATTTTATTTGATGTTTGCAATTTTTTGCATTCATGAATTATGAGTGTATGTACTCTGTATAATTTAGCAAAAACAGCCATGAAATAACCTGCAAAACTCGTTGTTGATGAGTTTGTGTCTTTGTTATTGGATGATTGATCTTATTTGTTTATTAGATGATAGTGAATGTCTAATTTGTTTAGTGATTAGACAGGACTTAGATTATTGGCATACTTCATTTTTTAATGAATATCAAAAAAAATTATATAGAACATGAACCACTGGTGTTTTAATACTTTAGACATAGTGCTGTTTTGAGTATGCAATAGTGGCTCGTGTAAAATTATGTTACTATGGAGTGTTGTTTTGTTATCAGAAAGAACTTACTATTAGAATATTTATACTGTATATTTATTATATACTCTCATGCATTACTACGCTAGGGGCCTATTTTTTAAAAGTTTCATGCCCCAATAATACTTCGGGAACTGGCCCTGATAAAGATTGCATCAAACAGAACTCCTCTAATTCATTGTAGTTATTATATCGTCACAAATTTTTGGTCCCGTTATAATTCATGAAATCACAAGGAACACATACGTTAAGTTGATGGGTTTAAATTCAAACCTTTTTGTACAAGTTCCCGTATAAAATCATTGTGAGTGCTCTCCCTTTGTGGAACAAATGGCTACAAATTTTAGCTCAAAGTAATCCTAAGATTACCGCCCCCTTTTATTGCTCGCCCAGTCAATTCTAAGCTGCACAGACAGCAACTGGTTTATTATCATGAACTTTGTTTTTCTTACTTGTTGCAAGATATAGAGTTAAAATATATGAAACAAATAATAATGTATTGATGATGAATCTATGGCTACAATCTCTACTATATATCCTCTGTTTCGATCTCCTGAAAATGTTTTGTTTATATCAAACTTGGCTTTAACAATCTCCCGATACGTTTTGAATTTATTGAAGGGTCTCCGGACTTGATCTCCTCAAGTTTTGTCATCTAGATAGGAGCAACACGCCGATTTTGATGTTTGTTGTTCTTCTTCTACGCTAAGGATTTGATTTGGATAGTAGATCTAGAGAACGCTTCTGTACTCTCGAGTAGCATTGGTTTTCCTGTCCTTTTAAAATGATGATGAAGACCTTGATTTTATGCACCCTTGAGAGAAGAATTATAACTAATAAAGAGTATGACCACCTCAAATATTGTTGCTTGATCGTTTTCCCCCTATGTTTCATCCCTTAATTGCCTCAATTACGAATTGAGTGATGTTTGATCCATCATCCTAATCTCATCAACCTTAATTTCATCGTAGTTTAGACTCCTGAAGATGGTAGCTTAGCCTTTCTATTAGAAAAAGGTCGGGGTCTAGACTTGACTAGACATTACCACTTCCATCACAAAGTAACTTTTATTAGGGGTAACTACAAATATTTACATATAATACAACATGACTTTACACATCCTCTATACATCTGAGATATCATATCTTTGCATCTTAAGGGGAGAATGTGAACCAGTGTAATTTTACACCCAGGAACCTGGGTGTGTAATGAACACTAAAAGAATTTGGATCCAAACATCAAACCATCTACAAGAAAAGGATGGATTTCCTCATCCAAGATCTGCTATCTTGTTGTCTCAACTAGGCAACCACTTAAAATTAAGAATTTAACATGATTTTATACAAGGACCCTTTGCAGAAGTGATTGTAAACCAATAAACCATTCACTACACAAAGAATGAGACATCTTATAGATACCCTAAAATAGTATACGCGACTATTACTTTTTGATGAAGAATGACACTGAGACATTTCGATGGCTATGAGTATATAATACTCAAGTTGCAAGTGATTTGACGTACTACTCGAACCACATACAGAAATTTACATGTTTCTATGATGCATCATAAGGCTATTTCTATTGTGAACTTTGCCTTGTGTATTCCCTAGAATTACCAACACACAAAAGGGATGTACATTTTGTGTACAATTCAGATCAAAATAAAATGCCAACCGAAGAAACATTCTGCAAGACAAGCCCCAGCGGCAACCTTACTCTGTTTTCTCCAACCACCCTAACTGTGAAGCAGAATAGTGTATCAATAGGTGAAGATATGGTAGTTTGATAACTGAAGAAATGGATGGGATGAGACAGAGACATACCTTCCAAGCATACATCAAAAAGAAGGCAACGGTATCTGCAGACCAAACAACAGCGAAGGACTTCCAGAAGAACGGGATTATCACATTAAGCAATGGAACGAGGAGAAAGAGATAGTTGAGTGCTTCTTTTTCTTTGCTTGAACAGTCTCGAGCTCGAAGTGAAGGAATTGCTGCACCAGGGCAAAGGATTATCAGAATTCTGATAATTTTATTTGCAGTTATAATCATAACAGTAGACTTAAGTTTTCATTATAAGTGCATTTCTGGCCTTGTGGACTACCTCACTTCCTAACAAACCATTGCATGAGTGTCTCCGTGTGTATATCAACAACAAGAGATAAGGCTAGAATAGCATGTAATATCCATAGGATAGAAGCACCTTATGTTACTCAGACTCGGGTACTCGGGTCAAACACAAATATGTGTTCAAGTGTCAAACTCAGATGTTGAACTAAAAATGTCCATGTTCTTGGTTCTAAATTAAATGTCAAGTGTTCCAATCCATGTCGAGGGTTGAAGATTTGACATGAGTACTTATGGTGAGATTAAGAGTCTATATAACATAGGAGAGATCATAAAAAAAAAGAGCTAAAATTGCAGAGCCATCATGTCAGGCAAAAGGAACCACACAAAATTCATTACAAGCACAAAAAACTTGGAAAAAGAAACTTCATTCTGAAGTGGAGAGTGTTTTTCAGTTCAACCAAGAATGTGCAGGACTTAGAAATACTGGTTCCTTCAAAAAAAAAAAAAAAAAATTACTGGTGCCCCTTCAAAACCGCAAAACTCATTCCCTCCTTTGAAATACATGAAGTTAAAGTATATGCATATAATTAGTAGCAAGTTGGAATTTGCACTTGGTAGAGTAGTTAAATCCTTACTGCAATGGTTTAGTTCATCGGTTCAGACCTTGGTCCTCCTAAAACTTTTTATGCAGGTTCTGTAGCTGCCAAGCACTAATCTTCAATTAGTTTAACTCCAGTCTGATTTCATTTATAGTTTTTTACCACAAAGAACCAAATATAAGTCTCTTGAAATTTGCAAAGAGTAGAAGAAAGATTAAAAAACACAGCTCCTTTAAAGTAGGCTACTGACTGGAAACCAAAATCAAGTTTGGCATCATTGGAAAATGAAGTTTTCTTCTCACTTTCATTTTTTAAAAACTAAAAGTAAGTTCTAACAACTTGATACAACAGATAGAAGGATCTAAAAGCACAGGCCAAACAAGTTCTCGAGTCCAATATTAATATCCACTGTTTGCTTGTTGCTATCATGTACAGAGTACTATCTACTTGACTACTAAACAAATCATGCCAAAGGTTATTGTACTCCATTGGTATCTATCTCTCTTCTCTAATCGCTTCCTCTCCCCCTTCTCTAAACCCTAATTCAGTTACTAAGGGCTCGTTTGGTATCATTGTGATTTTCAGTTTTTTGTATTTAAAAGTCATATGATATATGTCCTATAATGGATAAAAAATTAGTCAGACTTATTAGAAACATGATGATTTTGAAAACTGACAACTCAAAAGTGAACCACTTTTTCTGGTTTCCTGATTTTTGTTTTTAGTTTTCAAAAAAACTGAAAACTGAAAACAAAAAACGATAACGAACGGGCCCTAAGTTTTGCAATGTAATCGTTATAATTTTATTTTTGTCCATTAGTTTTACTTAGTTTTGATCTACGGTAATCATGTGTTTCTCCAAGTAGGAATATTCTGTTCTCCACGATAGAGATTCCATCTCTCCCTATTTGAGAACATCGATGATAAACATGGTCAAGATTTTCCCATTGCATGGAGCCGAAGAGACGCAAAACTAAAAAATAGGAGTTGAACTTTGTAACTTTAAATCTGTTCTATATTAGGGTAGATCAGTGTTACCTAATTCCCTAATTCCCCCGCGAATTGCGAATTGAGAAAAGCGAATTATGGTCGGTTTTGGTTCATTTTTGGCCCATTTTGGGCGAATTGGCGAATTGAAAAGGCGAATTATATAGCAAATTAGGTAACATTGGGGTAGATTATTGTTAGTCCTGTTTGGTGTTGCATCAAAAATAATGTTCCTTCCCTATCAAATAAAAAAACAAATTCGTATATGGTGCTTTTTGCAACCATGATATACAACAAAAAAAGTGCATTACTAATTTATAATAGTGGAGACATGACTTACTGAACATCCAAATGGACCACATTCCCATTAATCGCCAAATGTCTGGCTCATTCGATGGAAATACAAAATTGAAGGAGAGAACTCCACCCAGCAGCATAGAGGCATATGCCTGAACTTCAAAGACTGTGTATAAAGTACTTCCTGGTACAGCAGGATTTTTGGAAGCCATGGAAGCCCTTGGAGCAAAGGTTGCAGCTGCCTTATTAACTACCTGATTCACGGATTACATCATCATGACAAGAACTTTACAGCACAATGAATTCACACAAGACTGGGCAATTGTGTGTCTGTCTGACAGAGATAATAGAAATAAATCAGCAGTTAAAATCAACCTTTTTTTATCTGCCTCTATCAGAGCCATCAATAACAAACAATGAAAAACCTAAGAATAGAGAAGTGTCTTCAACACTATCTCTTTAGTGACAGACAGTAGGACGAAAACAAAGGTATGTACTAGATCCTCGTCCAGTAAACAGCTCTAAGCACCGTTGTAGAATACTACAAACAAACAACTTAACCTCAAGGACTTGTCTCACCGATCATGATATTCTCAATCAAACAAATTAACAAAGAGCACGGTAACTTTCGAAGATCAGTCAAAACCATTATCAACAGCACTTCCATTGCCATTATGCCTCAATGACTCTAGTAGCAAGGCGAAAAGGAGCATGGATGCCTGGATGGGTACCAGTCAACATGCCAACTACCTCACCCCATTACTCCAAGTCTTTCTGCCACAAAGCCTCTCCAAACTTGCAAGAGAATCCCATCAGTATCCCCCAATCTTTAAAAAAAATCAAAGCAACACATCTATGCGGAAGTTTCATCTACATTAGTTGGGTACACAAAAAAGAGATTCCCATATCTCTATCCAAAGCTTACAATAAGGCCATTTCCCCTCATCTGTAAATGCCTCAAATTTCCGAAATATCTTAAGTTCCATCCGCAGCAAACACCTCCACCCTCTGATTTCACCTATCTCCTCTTGCTTATATCTCTTCAAAATGCCTTTCAAACCGTCTTCTCCCTAAACACTAATACCAATGTCATTGAAACTTTTTCTTTTTATCTCCTTCCAAACTCTTACTACACAATCTTTCGCGGGTTCGCCTACAAAATTGTCACAACCTTGTACATGATCCAGGCAAGTCAATAAATTATGCCACTTTGAGAAGGCACAATGTTTTTATCACCCTTCTCCTAATTTATAACCTACATATTATGAAGTGAACTAAAATTTTCCATCTAATTTTCCCCACCTTGCAATAACATCCACCACACTCCAATCTACTCATACTCAGTTTCAGTATTAAATTCAATATCAATAACCCACCTCAAACTTTTTGCAATGAGTCTAAGAACATCCACACTCAAATAATCTCATTCCACAATCCACAATAACAATAAAAAAAAACAACTTTTATCAACGAATTACAAATACCCAAATTCACTAAGTTCACATATGATTCAATTATAAGAAAAATGGATGAAAATCATTTGTTATAAAAACAAACAAGAAAATTCAAAATTGGGGTAAAGAAAAAGAAACCAGAACCTGCCTTTTTAAGGTCTTTCTCCATTGCAGGAGCAGCAGCTGAAGAAGATACCGTAATTTCATTTTCTCTCTCTTCTAAGTTTGTAATTTGCAAATCTTCTTCAACATTTTCCTCCATAGTTGTGGGTGTGTCGAGCTTATCTGAGCTTCCATGGATTTTGACACAACCCTTTAATGGAAGAGAAATTAAAGAAGTTTTCTGTGAAAATGAATACTTAACAGAAGGAAGATTGCAGAAATGGCAGTTGAAGGCTGAAGCAGGTAACAAGACTGTCATCTTTATTTGAAGGGTAAAGAAATACAAACATATGCAGAGAAATCTGATAAGGAAAAAGCAAAAAAAATCATCACAATGTGCTAATAAGTGGACGACGTGGACGAAACAAGGCCATTACCATTAATGAAACTTAGGTGATCATGGGTCGGGTCGAATCGGAGTTTTATCTTGGTCGCCCATTATAAAGGCTGATTATTTTGACCCTAACTTGGATAGGTCGGGTTGAGGTAGTCGGGTTTTTTTTTTCAAGGCTAAGATTGATTCAAGCTAAAGATTACTTCCTCAGTACCTTAATAGATTTTCCATTTCTAATCTAGGGACTATTCATAGGTAAAGAAACCTCAAAAAAAATCCCAACATAAGAAATTGGATGTTTCCGCCACCCGAGATATTCTCAGGCCGGGATAGACTTGATCAAATCTATTTCCTCAATGCATTTTCTTCCTCAAATAAAGAAAATTTAAGGATTTTTGTCCCAAACTACCTTTGACTTTCAAGTTTTTGCGAGAAACTACCTTATAAAATACTCCCTCCGTCTTTTTTTAGTTGCTACATTTTGTCATTTAGGAGTGTCTCTTTTTAGTAGCTACATTTCTACTCCCTCCGTCCCATAATATAGTGCTTGATTCCATTTTTTCACGGGAATTAAGGTAAATAGAATCTAAGAGGAAAGTAAAGACTTTATATTTATTTAAATAAATGTTGTATGGAAAAAGGTGATTTTAGGAGAGAGAATGGAGAATAATTGGAGAAAGAGCATTAAATGTAACCCTTGGGTTGAATAAACAAAGCAAAAAACTAATTTCAAGAAGCAAATAAATGATGATGACACGGTTTTTCTAGGCAAATCACAAAAAAAACGGAATTAAATATAGAACCAAACACTATATTTTGAGCCACCCAAAATGGAAATGAAGCACTATATTACGGGACGGAGGGAGTACATATTTCTATATTTGGTATATGGGACCTACACTTTGTTAACATCTTTTCCCTTATTTTTGTCCTCTTCCTCCTAATTAATCCTCCCAAGTGAGTCCCAACCCCCCTCTAATCTACTGTCAAAACAATTCTCTCTCCTCCTCTCTTAATTTTTTGCACCACCTATTTCTCTCTAATAAACACAACTCATCTTCAGATCGTGGTTCAATAATTCGAATTTGGTTTTCTAAACTTTAAATTAATAATCCTCACATTATTTTGCACATACCAGTACCCATTTGCACCATTTTTGTTTCAAAATCAAATTTCTAATTTTCGCAAGCATTTTTTCTCTCTCCTAGATGAATTTTAACTTCAGATCTTGCTTTTATTTGTTTGATTTTCGCATTTTCAACTTCAATTTAATGTTCTCTACATCATTTTGCACAGATCGATACCCATTTTAACCATTTTTAGGGCTCTTAACATTTGGGGGTGAAGATTCAAGTTCATGAAAATTTGGATGAAGATTGAACTCTTGTTTTGGGTGATTGAAGATCCAGATTTGGAGGCCCAAAAATGGTACAAAATTCCTCTTTTTCTCTTTTTTTTTTTGTTTATTTATGTTGAGTTTGATTTTTATTCTATATTTTCAAAATTTTGGATTTCAAATATAGATTTGGAAAAATGGATCAGAATACCCCCAACTTTAGCCCGTCCGCTATTAATACCCCCAACTATGGATTATTTTTAAATACCCCAATTATTGAGGAGGTCCGCCAAAAATACTCCATTTACCTGTTATGACCGGTTGAACTGGTAAACCAAAACTCCCACCACCCCCTTCTGCTCATCTCTCTCCTCTGCTCATCCCACCACCCCCACCACCCACTGCCACCTTCCTTTACCACCCTTCCCACACCCCAGCCCCCTCCCCCCCCCACCACCCTGTCGAATTATCCATGTCTCCCTTTTCTTCTCCTTCTCTCTAGTCTCTAGTCCCTAATCTTTGAGTTGCCATGTCAATGTAGCAGAGCAGCAGTAATAATAAGTCTCCAACTTCCGATAATCTCTTTCTCTCTCCTCGCCATTAATGACGCTTCAAGCTCAGCGATGCGTTGACTACAATTCATGGCTTCTCCATCATTCCACCTCAACGCCTCACCGTCATTCCATCTCTGATCGCATCAATTTTCAAACCTAAGCCTAAAACAACATATGATATCAGCATCCAAGACTCAAACTATACAAAATTGAAATTGAAAAAAAGTTCTGCAACAACTAATAAATAAAATTTGAAGAATAATTCTACAATTGAGGTAAAATATAGCAAAATTTAGAAGATGAGGATGAAATTGAAGGTTGACCTGAGATGTTTGAAGACTAGCTATACAATAAGAGAAATGTTAAGACGTTCATTGTAAGTAGGTATGATTATACTGAATTTGTTCTTTTCTCTCTCCAATTCTTGCACCATTTTTCAGTTTGAAGGTTGAACCCTAGATTTTTCTCGATTGACTCAAGCCTGTTTGCGACAACGAGGTCAAGTTAGCTTTGCTTATGTGGTCTGTTTGTTTTTGGCAAGACGAAGGGGAGGGGTAGGTAGGGGATGACGGAATCAGGGGAGGGGTGGTGAGGAGGGGTTGGGGGAATGGGGGGGAAAGATGAAGGGGGAGGGTGGCTGAAGTGGTGGTGGGTGAGATTTGTGGTGGTGAGGAGGTGTTGCGGCCTGCGGGAATGGGGGAGGAAGAGGAAGGGGAGAGGGTGGCTAAAATGGTGGTGTGTGGGAGTAGAAATTGAAAAGAAAAATAAAAGAGAAATAAAAAAATAAAAAAAATTACTTTGCTAACAGGTTACAAGTCATCTCGGTGCATTTTTGGCGGACCTCCTCTATAGTTGGGGGTATTTAAAAATAACCCATAGTTAGGGGTATTAAAAGCGGATGGGCCAAAGTTAGGGGTATTATGATCCATTTTTCCTATAGATTTTGGTATATATTGTTCTTCATTTTCTCAGATTTTTTTTCCAGATACTTTTTTTATTTTTCTTATTATTTCCACATCTAGGTGAAAAAGAATTTCCAGATTTTTAGAGTTCCAAATCTTCGACTTCAAGGTTATGAGGTTTTGTAGATTTTTTTTTTCAAAATTTTTAGATTTTCATAATTTTCAGATTTTTAGATTTTTAACTTCAAGATTCTAACGTTTTCTATATTTTTTTTATCTTTCGTTATTTTCGTTTCGGTGAAGAAGATTTCTAGATTTTTGGTGTAGATTCTAGTTTTTCAGATTTTTTTCTAATATTTTTGAATGTGTTTCCAGATTTGGGTGAAGAAGATTTTCCATATTTTGGTGAAGAAGCTTGCCCAGATCTCTATGGTGAAGAAGAAGCTTTAAACTTGGACTTAAATCTGTGTACTTTTTGTGGATGTAATCAGTCTAATCAAAAGCTTAAACCCATTTGCTTTTTGCTTAATTGTTGTTCTGTACAGTGGGCCCCCACTCTCTCCTTGGTCTTTGTGAAAAAGATACGTAGCAGAACTAAAAAAGACGAGAGGAGTATGTGTTGTCCCAAACTACCTTACTTTTACCATTTTATTGTTGACAGCTACCTTGTGTTGGTTTGCGGCGTTGACTTATTTTCCCAATTTTTTTAAATGTCACGTAGTATTACTTGACCTCTTTAAACCATTTTTTTCATTATCCCTATCCTATTTTTCTCATTTCCCTGCACACACACACTCTCTCACAACTATGCTAACACTTTGTACCACCAATCCACCATTAAATTCCTCTTTTAATACTTAAACCAAAATTGAAACAATCACCCTCTAAATCATCTTCTCGGTCTCCTCGAATCTCAAGCAATTTCCACAAGGGCAAAAAACTTGAAAGTTAAAGGTAGTTTGAAAAAAAATCCAAAATTTGACTTCAAACAGTTCGCTTAGGTAGGATATGTATAGCCATAATACATACAAGATACAACTCGTTTAAAAAATTGAAGTCCAAGTAAAAGTGGGTCAGATATGGACTATGTAAAACCTAATCCAGTCCAACCCGTGGTCAATTCTACCTAAAATCCTTACCCGTACTAAATACTAAAGTCTATACTAATACTAAAAAGTATACTTAATCTAAATGCTCATTGTCTAGTTAAACAAGTCGCCTCTTTGTCTCTTCTCCAGCCTAAATCTTTTAGCCAATTTGGAGCTATCATCATTCTTTTCCAATGAGGGTAAACCCAATAATGTATTTTTATTTCCTAGATTTTACTGATTTTGTTATTAACCCTTTTTGCTCTCCTTTTTTAGGGTTTTCTTTCGAATTGTTCGTTACACAATTTTGCAATCGATATTCGATTATCGTCTGTGGTTGATATGACATATTTATATATAGTTTTTGGGTGCATTTAGGTTGCATTTTAGAGCATTTAGATACATATTTAGGTTCATTATTGCATCATATTCTTAAGTTATGTTATTCTACTCCTATTCGGTATGTTTTCTTGTTTTTGATGAATTTCAGGTAATGAGAACGTATTTGGAGCATATTTAGCTAAGCTTGAGGATTATGAGCACTTGTAAAGAAGCTAAGATGCATAAGGATCGTATGGATATGTCATAGTACGAGTTTGAGCGAAAACGAAGCGGAAAATCATTAGAAGAAATGTGAAAAAAGAGTAATGTCTACTCTTTTGATCATAACTTTTGATGTGCTTGTTAGAATCAAGAAATTCCAGTTGGGTTAGAAACTAGACTTGAAGGGCTTTCCAACGATAGGTCACACGTCCCAAACGGACTTCTGGTTTGAGAGATACAACCTTTGCAAGTTGACGCAAAATCGCAGTTTTCCCTCCCGGTCGACCGGGCGGTTTCGCCCGACCGGGCGAAATGAAATTTTCACAGGATGCAAGGAATGTTAGCCCGGTCAACCGGGCGAGAAAGGAGCCAAAATCACTTGCGCGCCCGACCGGGCGGATTTGCTGTTCTATCGTAGTTCCTCAATCACCGTCGCCAGACCGGACGGATTTCACGGTCGACCGGGCGGTTTCTCGAGACGGGTTTATTTGTTTTTTTTAGCCGGTTTTGTAAAACTATAAATAGGGCTTTAGTAATTTCGATTAGGGGATCGGATTTTTCTGCGTTTTTAGTTTAGTTTTCTTCTTTTCTCTCTCTTTAGTTTAAACCCTAGTTTTTCATTTTCTTCATTAATTCATGAGTTTCATTAGTTTCTTTCCTTGATTTCTTTAATTATGTTCTCCTTGGTAGATGTAGTTTTTATTCTTTGTTTCATGATTGAGTAGTCTTATTTTCTAGGGTTTGGGAATCCATGTTTATATAATATGATTATTGATTGATATTTATTCATGGTTTGATTAGTTATTGATTTCTCTAATTGATTAGTGTTTTTATTGTTAATCTTACAATCTGATCAATTGTCTGATTAAATATTGCTAATATCGAGTCATAGATCGAGAGATAGTACTCTTTAGAGGCTTGCCTACAATTAGCAAATCTGATTATGTTGAGCGACCGTACTAGCATATGTAGATTTGAGAGCGTTAAGGCCCGACCGTAGGATTAACATGTGCTCTAGATATCTGATTAATTGAACTATTGATGATATTTTGATAGATTATAAGTATGAACATGGTGAACCATTGCCCTAGATCTTTTTACTTTGATTTTCGTAGTTTGATTAGTTTAGAACTTTATTTCAATATTCCTGATTTTTTTAGTTTCTCCATACCTTATAAGCTAGATTAGAACGACCATCTCTCTGTGGATTCGACCCTACTTACCCTACTACATTGTTCAAAGGTTTTGCAGGAATTATTTTTAACAGGTGCACGACAACCTATCAAATTTTGGCGTCGTTGCCGGGGAGACGGTATAGTTTTGTTTAGTTTTTATTGTTGGTGAGACTAAACTGTATATAATTTTTTTCCTTTTTGTGAATATTTTTCTTTTTATAATTTTTTGTGTACCATGGATTCATGTTATTTTGATGATGGGGATAATTCTTTTGCTAGGCAGCATAGTCATAATTCTTGGGATTCTCATGTTTACAGTTTTGATACATTATATCAAAATCCTCCCAATTTTTGTATGAGTTCTTCCAGATTACCTCATATGTTCTGTGAACCCCATGCACATGTTAGTAATTCTAGAGCAATTTTTTCTTTTCCTCAGTATGAGAATGAAGTGTTTTGGAAGTACTATCATAGGCTTGGAGATTTTATTGGTCCTGATGATGGAATTGAACTGTGGGATATGTGCTTAGTGATCTATGAGGGGTTAAATGAAGATACTAGGATGATGGTTGAATCTATGTCCAATGGGGGATTTCTAGTCCAATCACCTGATTATTGTTGGGATTTAATTGTGTGGTTAGCTAGAGATACTTACGAGTGGGAGATGTCTTCATATGCTCTTTCACCCAAACTTACATGAAACCACCCCCTTATTGTTCTAATTGTCAGTCTACATCTCATGATTTTTCTTCATGTGATGTGACATTATTAAATGGCTTTGACCCCTCTTCCCAATATGAATGTCAATCTGCTCAAAATTCTATCCCCAAACTGTTTATTTATGATGATGATGAGGGTTGGATAATAAATGAGAGTTATTGGGATGATGAAAAGATGGAAAGAAAGACTAATGTGATGAATGTTTTGCAGGAGGAAAAAACTATGGTTGAAATTTCTTCTTTGCAGGAAAGTCAAGTTGAGTGTGAGATGATTTATGAGTCTTTATCGGTACCACCTACTGTTTTTGAGTCTCATATTTCATTCTCTCAAAAACTTGATATAATTCCTTCTTCCCCTTTATTATATCCTCCATCGTTCCTTCTTTCACCCCTTTTGAATGACTCTCATGATAATGTAAATAATGTACAATCATTTTCTTTTCTTTCTTTTGAATCATGTAAAAAGACTAACGATTTTTCTTTTTCTACTTCTTGTAAATCTAATTTTTCCTTTGATTTTTCTTTTTGTAGTTTTAGTAATTTTTTAGAACTAACTTTTTTCATCTTTCCTTTTTACTCATATATAATATGCTCTGAGATGTTTGCAGGAACATATGATAAACTTCTTAGAGCATTGAACTATTATGAGTGATCTACTAATCTTATATTTTTTTTATTGAATTCACTTGACTTCAATATTTTTAGGTTAGTTATTTTATTTTTATTTTTATTTTTTTTATTTTTGTGAATTCATTTGAATTCTCATTTTCTTATTTTAATTAGTTGATTTTCGTATTTTATTCTTTGTCTTTGGATTCATTTGAATTCGTTTTTTTATTTGTTTTAGTCCACTAACGCACTAACAAATTTTGTGAGTTGTGTTGTCATGGTTTGAAAGCATATACAGGTTGAAGTTGCGCGTTTGGACTGATTAGGCGTAATAACAAACTTGTCGAGAGCCCGCTGCCCATCCATTGCCCAATGGGTCTCGCACGCTGCACAAACTGCCGCTCTCTGCCCTGGCCCGCTGGGCGCCCAGCGCTCGCTGGCGAACCACCAGCATTCCTTCATCAGGCTCCCCCTTCCCCTGTTTCTCTCCCCCCTCCTTTTTCGTCTTCCCCCACACACGCCCTGCTTCACTCCTTCCCCCTGGTTCTGTCCTTCGTCCTCTTCCGTCCTTCACCCGCCTCCTGTCGTTTTCTTCACCGACCCAGCACCGGCGAATCACCATCACAGTCTGCCTCTTTTCATCTCGTCAGCCCCACGCCTTGTTTTCCCCCTCCGACACCAACCCCCCTCGCAAACCTCTCCTAGCCTGCACAACGCACCACCACCCGCGCCAGACTTCTTCGCCGACTCCCACCATCGCCTGCGTTCCCCTCGCAGCACCTCTCGCTCCTCTCTGTTCTTTCTTTCCTTCGTTCCCTCTTTCTCACCCACGATTCCTCTCTCCCCATCCCTCGTCCGCTTTTTCCGACGAACCACCAGCCGTGGCCGCTCTGCACCACCATAAATTCCGGCCTAGCAGCAGCCAGCACCCCCTTCTTCTCTCTTCTCGTTTCCTCTTCTTTCTTTTGTTCCCTATTTTTGTCACGTTTTTTTTTAATTCCTTTTTTTTCCTTTTTCTTTTTAATTTTGTTTGCTCACTATTTTTTTCCCACTAAAATCCTAATTCTAATGATTTTTTCCTTTTTGATCCATGGATGTTATAGGATTCTATTCAATAGGCCCCAAATTGGTTCAAGTTCACCTTCGTGAAGCATTACGACGTGATTTTTGAGAATATTTGAATCTTCTCCCAATTAATTGGGTAGTACGTATCTATTCTCACTTGTACATGTTGTTAATGTTTATTTTGAATTTTTACTTGGATTTTTGTTTTGATGCCATCTTGTTGGGAACCTTTTGTACATTGATTGTTTAGTTCCTTGGATTGTTGGGATTTGTGTGTGGTTTTGGTGGTTTGTTGTGGCTTTTGGTGGGCGGCTTTGGTGATTGGATGAATGTTGTGGTTTGGTTTTCACTCCTTCTCTAATCTGGTTTATGCAGTGAGGACACTGCATATTCTAGCTTGGGGGAGGAATATTCTATCATTTATTTGCTTTCTAGCGTAGATTTTATTGTTTTCGTAGGATGTTACACGATTTGTACCGCTTACTAGGAGTGGGAGTTTACGTGTAACCAAAAAAATTGTATTGCTTTCGTAGTTGCATTAGCATATTTCATCTCATATTAGATTTCATGTCATCTTAGTTTGCATCTATGGGACTATTGCTGACACTTTTTGAGAACCTTGATGATATTTTACTACATTTACTGCACGCCACTCATCTTGTTCATGATACTTTATAGCACGATTGTTTCGCAATTGATTGTTTGTGGTAAGATTGATTGATCTCTCTCTGGCTCGATTTAACTTTATTGTGCAGACACCTTAAACTAAGTGAGCTTCTGTGCCTATAAACTGACGTTTATGTGTCAGTTATGTTCTTTCATGTGTGATTAGTTCCTCAGTTGTTGCATTGATCTTGACTTTGATTTTGTACTCCTTGATATTCGATAATGCATACATTTTGATATGATTGAGGCGTTTCATTTCATGATCTTAGCTCCAGAGTTATTCTTTTTTTTTTCATATTATCCTTTCTCTAGCCCCATTGAGCCTCCCCGACTGTGTTTAATTGAAACCTACATTACAAGCCCTTGGCCTCATTTGATGTTTGTCCCAAGCCTAGCTTGGGGGAGCGAGTATTAGTTTTGGTTCAGTTTGTTTTGAATTGAAGTGCTCTATTTGTGGTTTAGATGGATGGAAAAGTATGTTTAGTGAGCTTTGAAATTGAATTGAAAGTTCGAAAAAAAAAAAGTGAAAAATGAGATGAAAAAAGAAGTGAAAAAGAGTTGTAAATAAAGTGAACTAAAAAGGGTTATGACTGAATTTTTTGAGTGAAAAATGTTGTTGATTATATTTGGAAATTGTTGGTTATTGCACGGAGTTGTTGTGACATTTCTTGGTCATGTTTTCAGTTATATGATGCTCCCCCTTCTTGGTTTCTCCACCACAATTCCCAAATTATTTTCCATACCTTTAACCTCGGCCAGATTCAGACCCTTAAAAGTCCTCTTAATCATTGTGTATTGTATTATTGAGTATTAAGTGAGTCAAAAAGTCAAAGTTAAAGAGTTTATGTTTCATCTGAGTCGACTTGATTAGGTTGAGTGTCATCATTTATGCCTTAAACACATGAGAGATTTGAGTGCACATAACTATAGTGAGGTTTGTCAGGTTTTGTTAAATCCAGCTTGGGAGAGATGGTTTGTAGTATGATTGGAGAGTCGATTGCGATACATGACATGCTATGCGGCTTTTTTCGAGATTATTTTGATGCTTGGTTTATGTAGTGATTATATCTCTCGTGTTTACAGTTGAGTGTTTGGCCCTATTGTAATCCTATATTGTAGGTCGTCTTTCTTTTCCAATGTTTATGTCTTATTGCTTGGGGACAAGCAATGGTTTAGCTTGGGGGAGTTTGATAAATCATTTTTATATATAGTTTTTAGGTGCATTTAGGTTGCATTTTAGAGCATTTAGATTCATATTTAGATTCATTATTGCATTATATTCTTAAGTTATGTTATTCTACTCCTATTCGGTATATTTTCTTGTTTTTGATGAATTTCAGACGTTGATGACGTATTTGGAGTATGATTAGCTAAATTTGAGGATTAGGAGCACTTAGAAAGAAACTACAATGCATAAGGATCGTATGGATGTGTCATAGTACGAGTTTGAGCGAAATGTGAAAAAGGAGTCATGTCTACTCTTCTGAGCATAACTTTTGATGAGCTTTTTATAATCGAGTAATTCCAGCATATTTGGAAACTAGACTTGAAGAGCTTTCCAATGATAGGTTGCACACCCCGAGGAGACTTCTAGTCAAGGAGTTATGCCCTTCCGAAGTTAGGACTGTTTTTGCTGGAATCAGTTTTTGTACGCGCGGATCACTAATTCCGCCCATTTAATGATATTTCGACCTTCCTTATGTTTGTAACTTACTTTCCTAGTCTTATTAGGTTATGGAATATTTTTGAGATTAGAGATATCTCTCTCCTCCTCCTCCCTCTATCACGTTATTATTTTCTTAGTTTTAGTTTTTAGTTTTCTTTTTTTTTTCTCTCTAGTTTTTCATGGCAAACCCTAGTTTCTCTTTTCTTCATTAATTCACGAGTTTATAATTTTCATCTCTTTTCTTTCATTGATTTCTTTGATCATGCTTTTCTTTGTAGATTTAAATTTCTTTATTTATTTCATGATTGAGTAGTCTTATTTTCTAAGGTTTGGGAATCCATGTTTATATAATATGATTATTGATTGATATTTATTCATGGTTTGATTAGTTATTGATTTCTCTAATTGATTAGTGTTTTTATTGTTAATCTTACAATCTGATCAATTGTCTGATTAAATATTGCTAATATCGAGTCATAGATCGAGAGATAGTACTCTTTAGAGGCTTGCCTACAATTAGCAAATCTGATTATGTTGAGCGACCGTACTAGCATATGTTGATTTGAGAGCGTTAAGGCCCGACCGTAGGATTAACATGTGCTCTAGATATCTGATTAATTGAACTATTGATGATATTTTGATAGATTATAAGTATGATCATGGTGAACCATTGCCCTAGATCTTTTTACTTTGATTTTCGTAGTTTGATTAGTTTAGAACTTTATTTCAATATCCTGATTTTGTTTAGTTTCTCCATACCTTATAAGCTAGATTAGAACGACCATCTCTCTCAGGGATTCGACCCTACTTACCCTACTACATTGTTAGAAGGTTTTGCAGGAATTATTTTTGACAGGTGCACGACAACCTATCAAATTTTGGCGCCGTTGCCGGGGAGACGGTATAGTTTTATTTAGTTTTTATTGTTGGTGAGACTAAACTGTATATATTTTTTCCCCTTTTGTGAATAGTTTTATTTTTTTTTTGTATAATGGAGTCATGTTATTTTGATGATGGGAATAATTCTTTTGCTAGGCAACATAATAATAGTTTTTGGGATTCTCATGTTTACGCTTTGATACATCATATCAAAATCCTCCTAATTTTTGCATGAGTTCTCCCGAATTACCTCATATGTTATGTGAGCCCATGTATATGCTAGTAGTTCTAGAGCAATTTTTTCTTTTCCTCAGTATGAGAATGAAGCGTTTTGGAAATACTATCATAGGCTTGGTGATTATATTGGTCCTAATCATGGAATTGAATTCTGGGATATGTGCCTAGTGATTTATGAGGGGTTAAATGAAGAAACTAGGATGGTGGTAGAATCTATGTCTAATGGGGAATTTCTATTCCGATCACCTGATTATTGTTGGGATTTAATTGTGTGGTTGGCTAGGGATACTTATGAGTGGGAGATGTCTTCATCTGCTCTTTCACCCCAAACTTACATGACACCAACCCCTTATTGTTCAATTTGTCATCTACTTCACATGATTTTTCTTCATGTGATGTGACATTAGTTTATGGTTTTAAACCCCTCTTCCCAATATGAATGTCAATTTGCTCAAAATTCTATCCCCAAACCGTTTATTTATGATGATGAGGAGGGTTGGATAATAAATGAGAGCTATTGGGATGATGAAAAGATTGAGAGAGAGACTATTATGATGGATGTTTTGCAGGAGCAAGAAACCATGGTTGAAGTTTCCTCTTTGGAGGTAAGTCAAGTTGAGAGTGAGGTGATTTATGAGTCTTTATTGGTACCACCTATTGTTTTTGAGTCTCATGTTCCTTTCTCTCAAAAACTTGACCTTATTCCTTCTTCTCCTATATTATATCCTCCATCGTTCCTTCTTTCTCCCCTTTTGAATGACTCTCATGATAATGTAAATAATGTACAGTTTGTTTCTTTTCCTTCTTTTGAGTCATGTAAAAAGACTAACGATTTTTCTTTTTCTTCTTCTTGTAAATATAATTTTTCCTTTGATTTTTCTTTTGGTAGTTTTAGTAATATTTTAGTACTAACTTTTTTCATTTTTCCTTTCCACTCTTATATAATATGCTCTGAGATGTTTCCAGGAACATATGATAAGCTTCTTAGAGCATTGAACTATTATGAGTGATCTACTAATCTTAAATGGTCATGCAAGACCTTAAATTTGTGCTTATCGGGAGGCAACCCGACTTTGTTCATTTTTTTTTGGTTTGACTAACTTTGCTAATGTGTGATGAAGTCTTTTGCTAGGTACAAGCATAGCCAATTTTTTTTGGCTAAGTTCACTGCCTCATTACAACTATCGATTGTGGTGGAGGTGTCGATGCTTCTTGACACTCCCTTTGATTACCCACCCCTTTTGTAAGTTGTACGTTTCCCTCATTTAATTCCTCTTTGCTCACATTGAGGACAATGTGTCATTCAGCTTGGGGGAGGATGTTTGTCATCATTACTTAGCGCATGTTAGTTGCATTTAGAGTAGTTTTTTCATTGCTTTCATAGGATGTTGCACGGTTTGTACCGCTCACTAGGAGTGGGAGTTTACGTGTAACCAAAAACATTGTATTGCTTTCGTAGTTGCATTGGCATATTTCATCTCATATTAGATTTAATGTCATTTTAGTTGCATCTATGGGACTATTGCTAGCACTTATTGAGAACCTTGCTGATATTTTACTACAATTCCTAAGCATAATTCATCTCGTTCATGATTCTTCATAGCACGATTGTTTCGCAATTGATTGTTTGTGGTAAGATTGATTGATCTCTCTAGCTCGATTTAACTTTATTGTGCAGACACCTTAAACTAAGTGAGCTTCTGTGCCTATAAACTGACGTATCTGTGTCAGTTATGTTCTTTTATGTGTGATTAGTTCCTTAGTTGTCGCATTGATCTTGATTTTGACTTGGTACTCTTTGATATTTGATAGTGCATACATTTTGATATGATTGAGGCATTCTATTTAATGATCTTAGCTCCAGAGTTATTCTTGTTTTCATATTATCCTTCCTCTAGCCCCGCTGAGCCTTTCTGAAATGTTTGATTGCTACCTACATTACAAGCCATTGGCCTCATTTGATATTTGTCCTAAGCCTAGCTTGGGGGAGCGAGTATTAGTTTGGTTTGTATTGAATTGAAATGCTCTATTTGTGGTTTAGAAGGATGGAAAAGTATGTTTAGTGAGCTTTGAAATTGAATTGAAAGTTCGAACAAAAAAGAAAAAAGGAAAAAAAAAGTGAAAAATGAAATGAAAAAGAAGTGAAAAAAAAAGTTGTGAATAAAGTGAAATAAAAAGGGTTATGATTGAATTTCTTGAGTGAAAAAGGTTGTTGATTATATTTGGAGATTGTTGATTGTTGCGTGGAGTTGTTGTGATCTTTCTTGGTCATGTTTTCAGTTATATGATGCTCCCCCTTCTTGGTTTTTCCACCACAATTCCCAAATTATTCCATACCTTTAACCTCAGCCCCATTACAACCCTTAAAAGTCCTCTTGATAATTGTGTATTGTATTGTTGAGTATTAAGTGAGTCAAAAAGTCAAAGTTAAAGAGTATTTGCTTCATCTGAGTCGACTTGATTAGGTTGAGTGTCATCATTTATGCCTTAAACACATGATAGATTTGAGTGCACATAACTATAGTGAGGTTTGTCAGGTTTTATTAAATCCAGCTTGGGAGAGATGGTATGTGGTATGATTGGAGAGTCGATTGCGATACATGACATGCTATGCGGCTTTGTTCAAGATTGTTTCGATGCTTGGTTTGTGTAGTGATTATATCTCTCGTGTTTTCAATTGAGTGTTTGACCCTATATAGTCCTATACTGTAGGTCGTCTTTCTTTTCCAATGTTTATGTCTTATTGCTTGGGGACAAGCAATGGTTTAGCTTGGGGGAGTTTGATATGACATATTTATATATAGTTTTTGGGTGCATTTAGGTTGCATTTTAGAGCATTTAGATTCATATTTAGGTTCATTGTTGCATCATATTCTTAAGTTATGTTATTCTACTCCTATTCGGTATGTTTTCTTGTTTTTGATGAATTTCAGGTAATGAGAACGTATTTGGAGTATATTTAGCTAAGCTTGAGGATTATGAGCACTTGTAAAGAAGCTAAGATGCATAAGGATCGTATGGATATGTCATAGTACGAGTTTGAGCGAAAACGAAGCGGAAAATCATTAGAAGAAATGTGAAAAAAGAGTCATGTCTACTCTTTTGATTATAACTTTTGATGTGCTTGTTAGAATCAAGAAATTCCAGTTGGGTTAGAAACTAGACTTGAAGGGATTTCCAACGATAGGTCACACGTCCCAAACGGACTTCTGGTTTGAGAGATATAACCTTTGCAAGTTGACGCAAAATCGCAGTTTTCCCGCCCGGTCGACCGGGCGGTTTCGCCCGACCGGACGAAATGAAATTTTCACAGGATGCAAGACATGTTAGCCCGGTCAACCGGGCGAGAAAGGAGCCAAAATCGCTTGCGCGCCCGACCGGGCGGATTTGTTGTTCTGTCGTAGTTCCTCAATCACCGTCCGGGCGGTTTCTCGAGACGGGTTTATTTGTTTTTTTTAGCCGGTTTTGTAAAAACTATAAATAGGGCTTTAATAATTTCGATTAGGGGATCGGATTTTTCTGCGTTTTTAGTTTAGTTTTCTTCTTTTCTCTCTCTTTAGTTTAAACCCTAGTTTTTCATTTTCTTCATTAATTCATGAGTTTCATTAGTTTCTTTCCTTGATTTCTGTAATTATGTTCTCCTTGGTAGATGTAGTTTTTATTCTTTGTTTCATGATTGAGTAGTCTTATTTTCTAGGGTTTGGGAATCCATGTTTATATAATATGATTATTGATTGATATTTATTCATGGTTTGATAAGTTATTGATTTCTCTAATTGATTAGTGTTTTTATTGTTAATCTTACAATCTGATCAATTGTCTGATTAAATATTGCTAATATCGAGTCATAGATCGAGAGATAGTACTCTTTAGAGGCTTGCCTACAATTAGCAAATCTGATTATGTTGAGCGACCGTACTAGCATATGTAGATTTGAGAGCGTTAAGGCCCGACCGTAGGATTAACATGTGCTCTAGATATCTGATTAATTGAACTATTGATGATATTTTGATAGATTATAAGTATGAACATGGTGAACCATTGCCCTAGATCTTTTTACTTTGATTTTCGTAGTTTGATTAGTTTAGAACTTTATTTCAATATTCCTGATTTTTAGTTTCTCCATACCTTATAAGCTAGATTAGAACGACCATCTCTCTGTGGATTCGACCCTACTTACCCTACTACATTGTTAGAAGGTTTTACAGGAATTATTTTTGACAGGTGCACGACAACCATCAGTGGTCTATAAGGTCAAATGAAAAAAATTCTTCTTAATCTTATATATGTCGGAATATAGATACTCTCATTTAAAACCTCAATGACTCAACGAACAAACAAGGAGTATGCTTAATAGTCAGATATGGTTCATTGTCATCATAGCTCAACAAAGAAGAATTTATATTATCGTGTTTGATACTTTTTTCACCATTACATATTGTAGATGGCCTGTGACTTTTAACTAATAAAATTTATATTTCACATAAACAATATACTAAAATGGTAAAAAGAAAAGTCCACCCATGATCAAATGCACCATTGACTATATAAATTCATAGGAGATGACTAAAATAATATATATCCAACTCATGATCAAATTCAAATGCACAAAAAATTTTAATTTGACTATATAATTACTTGATAATTTGACATTAGAATTTTAAGGCAAAAACTTAAAATTACAATATTTGAGAAAATAGATATTAATAAAAAGTGCCACTAGTCATGGCTTTTTAAGATCTACAAATAAACGCCTATTTTCTTAGATTTTTATACATTTTTGAATATTTTTTTCCCTCTAAATGTAGTTGGTATTATGGTAAAAAGTAAGAGATTGAAGGATGTTGATTTTTTTTTGAGTCATTAAAGTGACATGATTTTGTGAAGTTGGTCATGAGTCGTGACATTCTTTTGGAGATTGAGAGAGAAAATTTTAGATAGAGAGACTTGAACAATTTTTTTAGTCATGATTGAGGATGCAGAATGCTCCTCTAAAGGATTGATGATTGGCTTAGAAAAGCATGCAAGCAATTTTGGTTGGAACATTTATAGTGTAATGGGTTTTATAAACTCATATGGTTGTATATTAGAAGAGGAGGAGGTCTAGTATGCTAAGATTAGAATGCGCAAAAACACGTGAAACAATCAAGCAAAACAGGAGGTTGGTCGCGGGTCGCGACGCTTGTCGCGGGTCGTGACCAGCGCTGTCGCGACTCGCGATCTGTATCGCGGGTCGTGACGTGTGTTCTGTTTTGGGGCGTGAAATTTTGCGTGGACGGTTTATAACCGTTGTATTGTGTACGTTATCCTTTTAATGACGATTAAGGATTCTTAATCAGGGGATTAAAGGGATATTAAGGCAATAACATCTCTAATCAATGAAGGTAATATTTATATATGACCTTTGTCATTCTTATGAGGGTAGAAGAAAAAAATTAGTTTTTCATATTCCAAAACACTTGCTTTGCTTGAGAGAAACCTTGCTATTTTCTCTCTAGTGTTCTTCACAAACTACAAACTCAAAGTTCTTGTTGATTCACATAGAAGATCATCTTGTGAATTGTTTTCTCCATTGTATCTCATTAATTATTTCGTGTTAACCCGGTGATCCTAGAGGGGCGAAATTAAACCAATAGGAAAGCGTAGTTTCCGTGCCTTGGAGTGGTATATCCGGTTCCTTTGTTTGATCACACATCTAACAATTTTCTTAGCAGAGTTATATTCATTTGTGGATGTCATCTAACTTAGTTGGTAAAGTTTTGTACAGGTGATACTCAAAATCTGGTTCGCAACTCCATTCTGTTGAGATTTACCACACCAGTTCAATGTCGAACAATGTCATTGTTGAAATACTCTGCAGTAATATAATCCTCTACAAACTCTAGAACATTATTACCTGTCTTTGAGCATCTGACCATTTATTGATTTTCTTCTCATTCATTCGAACACATCGAGAGCAATATATATATATATATATATATATATATATATATATATATATATATATATATATATATATATATATATATATATATATATACATGGAAGTGAGTTCATATGAGAACGCATACTTACATGAGAAATGAGAATGGATTTTACACGCTATAACTCTAATGAGCAAGTGATGTAACTCTAATGAAAAAGTGATGTAACTCCAAAAAAAGAATATTGGGAAAAAAAATTCAAAAAAATTTTTTTTTTTTGGGCTCGAAGTTTTTTCGAGGGGTATAATTCTAATGAACAAGTGTGGTAACTCTAATCCAATTATGTGGTTGAGATTCATTCTCATTTCTTATATAAGGAGCATTCTCATGTGTATATATATATATATATATATGAAACTCAAGGCAAAAACATGCAAAAACCAACTACTCTAAATCTAATCATGGTGGTCCTTGTGAGAAAAAAAATTTATTTCAAGACAAGATACTATTTCTATTTTTATAAAAATTAAATACTAATGTATGTATTAATACTCATTAGGCTAATGCTAATAATAGCTTGTCCTACCTTTTAATACTCTTATATTAAAAAAAAAGGCTCTTCAAGTTTTTAAACCTCCGTAATTAACAGTACTACACCATTTGATTGCATCGGTTATATTCATACTTATTAACCTAAATAACCAAAATAAGATTGTATTATATTCTTTGCAAGTAATTATATATTTATATATATGTACTCTCTTGAAGTCGAAGGTCATATTGATGAATAATTCATATTATAATGTACTATGTAGAAAATCTAAAATGAACCGAAAGATCATTTCCCGAGCACAATACAATGTCTATAACTCTTTTTTTCATTTATCTCAAGTGTTTGATTTAAGATTTAAAATTCACATTAATAAATGATCTAGGGTTTCGCCTGAGCCAACAACTAGTTGTAATCTAATATCCTTTGGTGTCGTAAATTATCGCCTATCTGAAGCTAACCTTGACGATAGATCCTTGTAATACATACAACTCTCTATGATAATCAGACTTTTTTTATTGAATTTATATCAAATTATTTTGCCTCAAGTTGGGTGGCATTGTGTCGGATTTGGACTATTTTATCTCTTAAAATTACACAAGTCAGCTTTTTATAAAGTAACTAGTATTTTGGCCCGGGCGATGCCCGTGTCGGGCTACAATTATCAAATATATTATTATTTATAATTGATTTTATTAGCTTTTCGTAATATTCTGTTTGGTGCAAAATTGGAAAATGAACGTTATCGCATGATAAGTTGTTTTGAAAAAAAACTTTTAAAGAATTGAGGATAAAAATAACAATTTCAATGGAATTGGGCTAAGAGAATGTTATTAATTAATAAAAGTGTTAGAGATCATAAAGTTTCTCTGTCTTTATAATTACATATAATTATGAGACTTTATTATGTTTTACTTTGAAACATCAAGCATTGAAATTGTAGTGGATTAGTGGTTACACTCTCACATTTCATTTCAAAGGTCATGTGTTCGAATCCTAGTAACTACACATTGTTAATATCTTTACATGAGATTATAAAAAGTGTATTAGAAGCTTGAGAAGAGTGCTACATGGCACCGTTCCTTTGATAGGAACGCCTTTTAATATATTTTTATAGATTATTTTTAATTGATTCTTAATAATACCTGTATACACAAATTTCGAGTCAAAATTAAATAGGGTTAATTGGCTAGAACAGCACAACCTTTGGCTCTAGTGCAAGAAACAACACAACCTTTAACGGGTGCAAAGCGTAGCACCAACTTAAACACGTGGTGCAGAAAATAGCATAAATGATACCGGAGAATGGAGATTCCACCGGAGCTAAGGAATCTCTATTATTTTAGTATTTTCTTTCTATTTCTCTCTCCTCTTCTTCTTCTACTCCATTTCTTTTCTATTTCTCTCTCCTCTTCTTCTTCTTCTTCTCCATTTCTTTTCTATTTCTCTCTCTTCTCTTCTTCTTCTCCATTTCTTTTCTATTTCTCTCTCTTCTCTTCTTCTTCTCCAGTTGAACTGCAAACTTCCAACTTCAATCTCAAAAAATTGATCTCCTCTTTACTCTTCTTCGTTGTTGTGCTACATCTTCACGACTTCACATCATCAACAAATTGACATGTAACAATTGTGGCGGCTGATCTCAGTTTCTCCTAGCTCAATATTCCGAGGTCGCGCCATGGTCGCTCAAACTTCCTGGAACTCTTCTGTTTTGTGGTGAATTAGTATGGAGCGCCTACTCCTATGGGCTGGAAGTAATGCGAGGCTGTGGTGGAGATGGTGTTTGGTGTGGTGGTGCTGCAGTGTTTGGGGCAGAGGATGACGTTGCTGGAGTGGAGGTGGTATTTGGTGTGGTGAAGGAAGATGATGGTGCTGAGGGCAAATGTGGTGCTGTAGTGTTGTGGGCTAGGGAAGAGGGTGGTGGTGGTAATGCAGGCACGTGACTTTAAGGTTGTGCTGTTCCTTGCACTTGACCCAAAGGTTGTGATGTTCTACCCAATTAACTCTAACAAAAAAGGGGAGGAATTAAAAGAAAATACTAAAATAATAGAGATTCCCTAACTCCGGTGGAATCTCCGTTCTCCGGTGTCATTTATGCTATTTTCTGCACCACGTGTTTAAGTTGGTGCTACGCTTTGCACCCGTTAAAGGTTGTGCTGTTTCTTGCACTAGAGCCAAAGGTTGTGCTGTTCTAGCCAATTAACCCAATTAAATATGACAAGAAACAAAGTAACAAAGAAATTATATTTCAATAATGTATTGAGTACAATCCCTGTAAACAGTTTATAATGAAAATAAACTAAGTCCTCTGATTCTGTTCCGTAGCTTGGGAATGACACGTGTTGATGTCGACGTGGAGTTGAGTATAGAGTGACGTTTTGTCAACGTCAACCTGAGTTTGAGTTTTGTTTGGGTGTATTCGAATGAGGGCTGACAAAAGCTTGAATCTCAGTCGAATGTGTTTGAGTGTATCTGAATAGTCGGTAAGGGTTTGATGTGCTTGTTGACTATTTGCAGAGAGAATTCCAAGAGAAATTTATGAGCTCTTGAGAATAATGATTTTCTAGCCCCCCAACTGAAGGAGGTGAGTTCTATTTATAGGGAATGAAGATCCCTTCATGGACTTGGTAGTTTACGGGTTTGGGCTCGTTTGTGGCTTGGAAGTCTTTTTTACCTTTGCCATTTGTTCATCTTTTTTGGACTAGTGATATGGACTGGCCCAAATATTTAACCACCCAAATTATATTTGTTTGTTTTAATTTGGATATTTTATTTAGATGGGCAAAATTAATTAAACTGGGCTAATTATATTTATTTTAGCTTAATAATAATCAATTTTTTTTAATGTAAAACACTAATAAATTTTTAATGTCTACAAATTGCCCCCTCGAGATAGTGTCACGTACACGATTTGAAGTGTTTAATCGTGACAAGGTCTTGAATTTGAGTTTGGTTTAGCAATTAGGTGACAATCACCGTAGTGCTACATATGTTGTTTTTTTTAAGTAGAGTTATGTATTGTTCGCAACTCTATCAAATTTTGGATTTAGAAAAATAATCCTAATCACATGAGTATTAGGGTTTTTTTTCCAAGTGCATAAATACACACCACTTATGTTTGATCTGCATATTAGCACTTGGCACTGCTTTCAATTCGTGAGAAACAATCATTGAGAGCTGCTCAATTCGTTGATCTTCGTCTACATACCCAAACATTGAGTTTGACTTGCAACTTTGCAAACCAATTTTGACAGGTGACGCACTACACCTTGTGCAATTATTTGAATTTTTTTTCTTTTGTTTTCCACTTCAAAACAAAATATAAAAGTGAACTTTTTATCACTTACAAAACACCTCCTTGACATCATCAATAGTTCAGTGAGTTTATTCATTACACTTTCGATTGTTTTTTTTCTTGATTGGCCAGCTCTTGGATTTTAGAACAACTTGACAGTACTAATTTTTTTGTTATTAATTTAACCTGCAGTACTGAAATTCCTCACTGTTATGTGCATATTTGGCACGACCTGTTGCGGCGTTCGATGTGAGAAGACGTCGTATGAGAATCCTGTTATCATGCAACCAACAAGAGAATATCGTGGGGAGTGGAAGTTTGTTCCTACAATCAAGGAGTTGGTTACCACCACTACTATCATCAAGGAATAGCCAAACAACATCTTAGAGATTTTACAATTGTTCGTTGATTACATGGATCCACATGACAAAGTCAAAGAATTATTCCCCCCACTTCATGGGAACTTTCCACATAAAACTCCACTAACTCCTCCACTATCCTGCTACTATATAATAACATCTTGTGACTACCATTGAGGACCATGAAAGACATCCGGCGGAAACCTTCCCAAAAACTTCCATATTTTGTCTCCTAACATATGACCTTCATTTTCTAAGCTTCTACAGAGACATTAATCCATATTTTACCAAGGTCCAAATCCCAAAACTACTATATTTTATAACCTTCAAATGCAACCTTAATATTTTACTGTATAGTCCAAGTATTTATTTGTCTACATTTTACCCAAAGTGATGAATATCACATCACAAGAAGAACCTCTACAGAGCTTCTACCATCGATATATATGAGTGTCCAGGTGCTATAATTATTACTTCATATATTATCATTTGTTTTCCCTTATGTCAATTTGTCAACATGTGTAATAGCCTTATATGCATGGATAAATAATGCACATGTAATTACAATGGCTTTAACGCCCGACATCATAGTGGATTGGTGGTCTCATATCCACCCGCGGTTTTTACCCACCTTCATCGGGGTTTTCCGCGTCACAATTTCTCGTCTTCTCTTACTCTATTTTCGTCACTTAAGTTCCGTTATTTATTTTTCTTCTTCTAATCTAGTTATCGACGTCCCAACCAATAATCGTCGCTTTGTCGATTTTTGGCATAAACAATTTGGCGCCCACCGTGGGGCCGATGGCTAGATTCTTTCTCTAAACACATTTCCACAAAAATCCTTTCAAAAACAAAGTCTAGTTCTATTATTGTGATGTCATCCAAACCCATTTTGGAGTACTCCTCCTGGCATAAGGCGAAGATGCGCTGACTAACAAAATTGTTGAAATCAAGTCCTACAAGCTGGCATAGAAGATGGCGGCACGGAAATAATTTTTCGGCTACATCAAGCACTAACATGAAAATTTGAGGAGCGTGACTTACTCAACGCAGGTTTTTATCATATACTACATAAGTAAGTCTTTTACTAGACTCAAATAACCAGGTACACCTCTTTTAGATTACTTGCGTTAGCTTGTTAATCACAATCTCGCTTTATTTCGTTATTTTAAATTTTTTATATCTGATAATGTCTAACAACATTTCCAACTTCGTTTTGGAGATAACTTGAGTTGTAGTGTGCTGAGGTTAAAGAACAACATTAAAGTCACAACTTTGTGGCCAACTTCCACAAAAAAAAAATGTATATACCATCATGGAAACTGTCGGTGCATCAACTAGCTACTACCCGCAAAGAAGCCTAAGCGTCATATGGAAGTGGAACAGCTAGTTAGATAAGTGAACACCTCTTATTTTTTCTTGAAGTAGCCACAAGGGGGCAAGATAGCATAGCTTATTTATTGTGACTTTAAAATCGCAATTCATGATGTTATTACATAAGTATAAGTATCGTTGTTGTTTCAAAACAATGCCGCATTTACCAAAATATTCTATTGTTTTATTGACCTCGCATCTTGTCGTGCGCATTTTTTCTACTACACTCATTTTTAGCCCTTGGCTATTTCTGACAAAGTTGTATATCTCGAAAAGCTAATGAATTTAGGCTCAAAAATCACTTTATTCGGAGTAGGGAGCTAGGAGTTATGCCTTCTGGAAGTTTCGAGCTACTACTTTCTCCTTTCTACCGCACGACTACAACATAAGGGTGTTCCATTTGACGCCACCACGTGATGTCATGGTTTGAGAGGATGTATCACAAGATTAGTGATGACGCGATGCCGCTCCTTGAGGTGACGCATGTCTCGCACTCGACTCCGCATCATGATACGACAACTATCTTGGACAAGACACCAACTCGGACGTGACATCGCTGTCATTCGCTGACGTCCATACAAATGAAGGCAAATGTCCTCCTATCGGATCACAAGTAAGATTCTACTGAAATTAAAAGCCGAGGTACTCCATTGTCGAATATTTTTATTAATCTATGTTCATGACATCAGTTTTAAATTCACTCAATTATAAAAATGTCTAACACCCATGCCTATTGTTATATGAGATACATTAACTTGGAAGCCGAGTTATAACATAAGACGGTTGTAACATCGGAATCCGTCGGAGGACAACAATAAGTCATTGGTCTAATGACACCAGATTTTGTGGGCGACTTCGATCCAAATATCAAGTAGTAAACTTTGCGGTTGTCCTAAAGTCGCCACAAGGGGACAAAATAGTATACTCTAATTCTTGATTTGCATAAATCTGAATTTTTGCAACTTTACATGTAACTAACAATATATAATGAGAATTTGATCACAGGTCTAACACTTGCAATGTCATAGGAGTTGGGGGCTTGACTCCTCAATAATATTCTCAATGTCCTAGATGCCTGACGCCAAGACATGTGAACACCATTTATAAAGCGAAAAAAGGTCGACGACAAATGTCGTTGAAGTCCATACTCGCGGGAAAGCTATAACTGCAACTAAAGATACGCTTGACGCCATGATCATCAAGTCCACCTCAAATACCACATACCAACCGCTCAATAACATTTGTTCAGTAGTCACTTGATTCCTAACGTCGGATGCAAGGCAACACGTTTCAAACGTTTGACACAATGACGACAACACTTATGACCACAGTCATGATGGTAACGATAAGAATCAATTGACGAATGGATCTGACACCTACACTTTGCAATGTGAAGATCCATACGGGAACGAGTACTCAATCCTAAAGTCACTCAATCTCCAAGTAATTTCGTTCCTTCTTCATAGTTGATTTCATTTGTTTCACTTTATTCTTTGCAATTGTTCATCTCTGTTGTTTACACCCTAATGATTCTCATCATCTCTACATAAGTTTCCAAGGTTTTGACTATCCCTTGTTTGAAATACATAAATTTCTATAATACTTCTGAAAATACTTTTTACTTACGCCTCCAAAGAGCCATTGCGTTTAGAACTAGTTTTGCAGATCAATCATGAAGCAATGACATTGACAAAATTCTGATTCTTGAGAAGTACCCTTGTCCATTGCCTCCAAACGCCAACGTCAAAAGTTGTAGACAACTATATAAGACATTCATCACAAAAACCAGCGTTCGTCGTCAACGTCAAGAGCAGTAGACAACGAGTATGTTAAAGGCAAGCGAGACCATATATTAGATGATGGTAAATGACATAGAATCTCAAATATTACAAGTCTTAGGGGACGACAGCACAGAGCCAACAACTGAGGCGCTACGACGAGAACAAATCATCGGTATTCCATGACCAGTCACCGACGCTACTACAACTCATCATCAAGACACTTAAACAATTTCTAATTATGCAATTATTACTTGTGTTATTGATCCCTTATGAATTATGTGTTGCTAATGTTTGAACGATTCGTTGTGCTTCTTATCTATTACACATGTTTATATTGGTCCTCACAAGCACTACTAACTTGGTTATTACAAGAACATTCGTTGTTGTACCCATTCTTTCGCAGAATTAATGACCCACGACACGATGACGACGTGACGCTTGTCTCCAAACGACGTGACGCTTGTCTCCAGACGACGTGACGCTTGTCACCAGATCGACGACACGACGCCCGTCAAAAGACGACGCGACGCTTGTCTCGAAACGACGCGACGCCTGCCTCCAGACGACGCAACGCGTATCTATACACGATATAAAGACTGTCACCAGAGGACACGATGATAGTCGCTAAGCACTAGAATGACATAGGGACCAACAATGATCTCACAAACGTGGATTACACGAGTTCCCAAAGCATGGAACATGCATCGAGTCAATAGCGTCACATGGCACCAGTTCACAAGATCTACTAGCTATGACGACATAACAACATTCCTAAGGTACTCATTTTTTATTTTTCACATGCATCTACTAAGCACATACAGTTTAACGCCAGATATCGGCAGACACACTAGAGTTCACTTCATTTATCATGTTTAAACATTACATCATGGTGTAAAAATATACATATGTTCACACCACATGTAGTATTTACACACGACACCTAAACGACATACATAGACATGCATAGACGCATTTAGATACACATTATATATTTCGATGGTGAAATAATTTATATGTCATGGCATCTGTGTTTCAATGTAAATGAAGTTTCGTAACAATGGATAATGCATTGGCTAAGTGACATTAGATGACATGAGTTTGCTATGATGACATATCGACATGCAATGGTATTTACACCTAAATTCACTAAAGCACCTAGTAAGACCTTTGAGTTTAACATTGTGTATCAACATATGCACCTATGATTATTTCATTTGTTGACTTAAGCTGTTGCATCCTGAGCTAATGCATGCATATGTTCAAACACACAAAGCGTCCACACTACGAGGACATGCATACATGTTTTTTTTTATAATGTGTAACCTATGACATAACATGTGCATCATGACACAACATGGTTACACATATAAGGCGACATGAAAAGCAACTTAATGGTTACAAAAGAATGACTAACGATATACTAAGACACTCAAGGCTTTGACGCTGAATCTCATGCTTTAACATCCCGAGCGACTTTATCGTCGACTTCGTCCCCACGACACTTCGATGGCCATTTCGCCGCATCTCCCTCGATGATGCTTCAAGTGGCCATGTCGCCAGAATTTTTTCTACGACATCGTCTTAAGTGGCCATGTCGCCAGAATTCTTTCTACGACATCTTAAGTGGCCATGTCGCCATAACTTTTTCTACAACATCGTCCGAAGTGGCCATGTCGCCAGATATCTCCTACGATATGCTAAAAGACATAAGATTTGACTTCGTTCTATGTATTCATTCCGAGATTTTCTATTGGTCGTGTCACCAAAGAAACATACGATGAGAAAAGAACCAAGGCACCTTGAACGACTACGACACCCGTGTACGACGCCTATGAAGTATTCCCTTACTAATGTCAGCATTAGTTATGCCACTAGATCATCTTCAACGACAAACATCACTTATTTACGATACGACAAAGTTTCAAAGTCGCGTTCATATAGTTTCTCTTGTAAGCCAATGATTATGAGATGACGATCAACCAAGATCAAAGACGTCAGCAGGCAGGACGACGAACAGAAGTCATCAACCGATAGTCACAAGTCGGTAGCAAAGGACGCAAGAAGAACGATAGACATGGAGCGACATACAAAGACTATTTTCCTAACCTCCGGCGCGCTTCAATTAGGAAAATGGGGGCTATTGTTATGTGCATATTTGGCACGACCTGTTGCGGCGTTCGATGTGAGAAGACGTCGTATGAGAATCCTGTTATCACGCAACCAACAAGAGAATATCGTGGGGAGTGGAAGTTTGTTCCTACAATCAAGGAGTTGGTTACCACCACTACTATCATCAAGGAATAGCCAAACAACATCTTAGAGATTTTACAATTGTTCGTTGATTACATGGATCCACATGACAAAGTCAAAGAATTATTCCCCCCACTTCATGGGAACTTTCCACATAAAACTCCACTAACTCCTCCACTATCCTGCTACTATATAATAACATCTTGTGACTACCATTGAGGACCATGAAAGACATCCGGCGGAAACCTTCCCAAAAACTTCCATATTTTATCTCCTAACATATGACCTTCATTTTCTAAGCTTCTACAGAGACATTAATCCATATTTTACCAAGGTCCAAATCCCAAAACTACTATATTTTATAACCTTCATATGCAACCTTAATATTTTACTGTATAGTCCAAGTATTTATTTGTCTACATTTTACCCAAAGTGATGAATATCACATCACACGAAGAACCTCTACAGAGCTTCTACCATCGATATATATGAGTGTCCGGTGCTATAATTATTACTTCATATATTATCATTTGTTTTCCCTTATGTCAATTTGTCAACATGTGTAATAGCCTTATATGCATGGATAAATAATGCACATGTAATTACAATGGCTTTAACGCCCGACATCATAGTGGATTGGTGGTCTCATATCCACCCGCGGTTTTTACCCACCTTCATCGGGGTTTTCCGCGTCACAATTTCTCGTCTTCTCTTACTCTATTTCCGTCACTTAAGTTCCGTTCTTTATTTTTCTTCTTCTAATCTAGTTATCGACGTCCCAACCAATAATCGTCGCTTTGTCGATTTTTGGCATAAACACTCACCAATCATCAGTTGTCGGTGTCATAATTCAACAGGTAAATGTTTCATCTTTATAGCTTTTCTTGATGACCAATGTTAATGTAATTAGCATAGTGATTCTTTGATGTACCAGCTTATACTCACATGCTTCTTTTCCCTTCAATTCTTTTAATTTGTCATGTATGAATAACACCCAACACTTGGCTTTGAGACTTTACTTTTATCTTCCGCCACATAATCCCCCCGATGCACCCCCCGCAATCTCTTTTTTTTCTTCTTCTTGATGATGATAATTGAGTGTTAATGGTTGATGCTTGTATGCCACACGTGAATACTAAGCTGCAAATTATTCGAATTGTTTTGAATGCATCTCCCTTCCTTTTTTTTTGTTTCATGCGACACATATACAAGTACAACAAGTATTTGCTTAGTAGTCTACTACTCTATACGCATGAGTCACAAATCTTAATGCTTGTTGTCTCTGTTTTTTTTTCACGGCACTACGAGACTAACAAAGCAAATTTCAGAACTTTACATCCCCCCTTGTAGTATTGTCGCTTGACTTGGTGCCTATTATTTTTTTTTTACTTGGATTTTTGACATACTTTGTTTGACTTACAGTACACATCAAATTTTCAAGATATCGAACTTACGTGTTTGTCTTTGGAGCAATACCAGAAACTCAAGACTAGTCGGTGATGATTTTTTTTTACACCTTTTAGTCCCCTTTTTTTTGTACAACATTTTTTTGTTGTTGTGCAAGTGTTATTTGTGCCGTTTTGCAGGTGACAAATTTTTCGACACTTGCCATCGGAAGACAATCAAGTCCACTACTTAAGTGTTCATCGCGATGGGTCAGTGATGATCCATCGGAGTTGTTAGGCCAGTTGCTTAATCGTGCTTATCCTAGCAACTAAAGATGACGCTTTTGGAGTGTGTTCAAAGACAATCAAGTCCACTACTTGAGTGTTCATCGTGATGGGTCAGCGATGATCCATCGGAGTTGCTAGGCCAGTTGCTTAATTGTGCTTATCCTAGCAACTGACGCTTTTGGAGTGTGTTCGAAGACAATCAAGTCCACTACTTGAGTGTTCATCGCGATGGGTCGCCGATGATCCATCGGAGTTGCTAGGCCGCTTGCTTAATTGTGCTTATCCTAGCAACTAAAGATGACGCTTTTGGAGTGTGTTCAAGACAATTAAGTCCACTACTTCGAGTGTTCATCGCGATGGGTCGCCGATGATCCATCGGAGTTGCTAGACCGGTGCTTAATTGTGCTTATCCTAGCAACTAAAGATGGCGCTTTTGGAGTGCGTTCGAAGACAATCAATGGCGACGATCATGTAGCTGAGATATTTGTCCCCTTTTTTTATTTACCCCCTTTTTTTTTGTATTCTCTATTACTCATTCCTTTTTTTTATAGGATGGTCTTCATTAAAGAATTCAATGATGATAAACATTCCTACATTGCTCTTGTTGATCGTGAAATAGATGATCCCAGATCAGGCACTAATATGGTCATCAGTCGCTCACTGCGTCGCCTTGAGTGCATTCAAACTATATTGTGTAAGGATAATTTCCTGAGTGAGATGTCTGTCAAGCTTCCTCTTGGTGCACACAACGCGTCAACTGTTTATAAGCTTCATAGCATCTTAAAAGACAAGCCTGCTACTGATGATTGCCTTCCCTTGCTCGGTCGCTCTATTCTTTATGGCTCTGTGAAATGGGGATCCCAAGTTGTTTGAATCATTGGAGATTTCTCTTTCATTCCTGGGTATTGGGAATGGACTGAAGATGTCTTATTTCGTTTTCGCGAAGCTCTTGACTATTGCGGCATTTATAACGCCGTCTACGCTTCACTCTACTCCTATGACAGGGATACTAGCATCCTGCGTGCTTTCTGTGAGAGTTGGTGTCCTACTACCAACACGCTTCATACCGTGGCAGGTGAGCTGTCTATTTCCTTGTAGGATCTCCACCGACTCGGTGGATTGCCCATTGTCGGAGAGATTTATGATGAAGCCACCCCTCATCTGAACATCATAAGGGCGCGAGGCGAGGATGGCGATCGTCTTATCTCTAAAGCTTACGAACACCTACTTAATGCTTATCATCATCTGACCAAACAACTTGAATCAAGGAGTAGAGTTTCTGCTCAACAGTGGATACAATTTTGGTACAAGAGAAAAATCACTTATGCAGCACCCGTGAAGAGACGCAGATACTTTGATTCTCGCCCGAAGTCTACTCATAATCCCACTGGTGAGCTCAGAGCTCGGTCGACTGAATGGACAACGTAAGAATCTCGCCATGCTTGATTTTCTTGGTGTCTCTGGTGATGTCGAAGACGTACTACTTATACTTGTAGCCTTTCTTGGCTTGTTGGTTATGTGTTTTTGTGCTTCCTGAAAGTGAAGATAGACTCATTAGGCCCGATACCTTTGAAGTTGCTACTCTGATGGCTCGGGGTACGACTTTTAGTCTTGCTGCACCTGTACTTGCCAGTATCTACATAGGTTTGAATGCAATTTCCGCATCTTCAAAGCCTCCGCCTATTCCGGGATCTTTCTTCCCTAGCAATACTTATATAGATGGCTAGCGTACTACTTCGAAGCACCAACCATGATGTAGACCCTTCCCCACCGAGTCCTTTGATGACCAGTATTTTCGGGGACTCAAGGAGCAAAGTGTTTCAAAGAAGTCGATGCTCGAGAACTCATCCATGATTGAAGGAAGGCGAAAGTGGGGTGCACCATCTTGAACAAAAACAAAAATAGCTTATATTTTGACAATGGTGAACTTGACGTCTCCAGGTCAGACTACCCGGGTCTCTCTTCGTTCTGCCTATCTAGCCATACGTCATGGTGATTCTTTTCACGTTGAGCCTTATTTCCCATATCGATTTAGCAGACAATTTGGCTTTGTTCAAGATGTCCCTGGCACGCCTCGTCGAGATGTTGCATCTCGAAGCGTAACTTATTATGAAGCTTTGAGATACTGGAGGTTGTTATTGTTTCAGGGTAGTCAGTCCAGACCTTTCGTCCCTGCCTGCTCATTAGACTGTCGTCAGTTGAAGACCTTAGAATTTCGTGATTGGTGGCCCAGGTATCTATCAAAGACCTAAGGAATAAGGTTAACTTATTGTGTTCGAGTGTTGGATCTAGTTCTTCTAAGCCTAACAGAGCGATCATCGCCTTGTAGAAAATCCAACTTCAAAGAATAACTCAAACCCCGAAGGTACATGTGACTACCTTAACAATGATACCTTACATAGGGCGGGAGGATCTAGACAGTAATGAGTCCAAATCCCAAAGCAATGGGAGGAGCACCGGCGATGCGGAAATCGATGTGGATTTCAAACATCAACGCCGGGGGAAAAAAAAATCTCCTTATTGTGTGCTTGAGGAGCATGGGTTGAACTGTGACAGTTTTTTTAATGGAGTGCCTGAATCATCTCATGTTGTTGCGGATCTCCCCTTGGTAGACCTTTTCTCCCTTACATTTTTTTTTGGTTTTTTTTTTCTTAATCAATTTTTATTGCTTTTGTTATTTAGGGAGATGACTTCAACCTTGAAATGGACATTATGGATATTCCCGACAACTCAGGACATCCCACAATGGTGCTTCCCTCGAAAGTGACTCCTAGAAGGGGGGAAGGAATTGAGATTTGCAAGGAATTTGGTTTGCAAGAGTATAGACGGATCTGCTAAGAGTTCCTCTCCTATTCACAATCATCAATCCGTTGAGGGACTCGCAAGACCGTCGGATGTTCATACCAAAGCTGCAAAGCTCTTGTCATTGAGACACTCGGAGTTCATGTCTCTAGTGCCCCGACTTCTATGCCCCCATCCGGGTCCTTGATGAAAAATATCTTTGCTAAGGCGATTCGAGACATGGGTATGCAATATTTGGAAACACTAAGAGCAGCATCCTTTAACAAGGTTGCGAAGAAACATGATGAAGCCTTAATGCTATACGAGGGTATTGAAAATCTTAAAGGAAATCCTAACCCCTTGAAGTGCAAGATAGAATCCTATGTTAGTGCGGTTAAAGATCATCTTGCTTTAGAAGAGGCTGCCTCAAAGTGTCAACGATCCAAACAAGTAAAAGATAAGATCATTCTCCGGACAGAAGCGCTTAAGAAGGCTGAGCTTGATTATGATGAGATCGAAACAGAGCGTCTGGTACTTCTAAGAGAGTAATCTTCCAACAAGCTCAAGATCATGGAACTTGAAACTAAACTGGAGAAAGAGTGTGACAAGGCAAACCACTTGACAAATAGCTTGGAGGCCAAGGGGATCACTATAACATCACTTGCAGCGAAGGTGGAAGACCACAAGAAAGCCTTGAGTGAGCTAGCAGCTACCCTTGTTTTAAGTACTGATAAGATCCGCGACCTTGATGAGGGCAAGAGACGGTTGTTGGAGCTCCAGTCGTCACTCACTCACCCAGAATACATAGACTTAGAATAATTCCTTTTTTTTCATGTGTTTTTTTTTATTTTAATTTTATAGATAGTGTGCACTGACAATTTATGTTTTTTTAATTCATATTTGCAATAAGATGGACACACTCTTTGTTTTATAAGTTTTTTAACCGTTCACAGTTTATACTCTTGAGGGCCAGAGTATTTTACATTGATGGAAATTTTTTTGTTTCGCCGTTCACGCTTATACTCATGCGGGCCAGAGTATTGCATTTTTTTGTTTCGCCGTTCACGCTTATACTCTTGCGAGCCAGAGTGTTACAATGATTGCAATTTTTTTGGTTGCGGCCGCACTTGAGTTTTTTTTTTTTGTTACCCAAGCCGCCTACGTACTTGCAAAAGAATTATCGAATCACTTCTACGAGATCAAGCCAACGTAGTTCAAGTGGTGGAATTTTTTTCAACAAATGCGCTTTATCCTCTTGCTTAGGAGTTGAACAATGCTCTCAATTTTCATGAGTAGTAGCGCTTCTAAAACTTGCCATTGATAGGCCCTATACGTAATCCTTCGGCACAATAATTTTATACGCCCCATTAGTGTATACCTCTTTGACAACGTATGGACCATGCCATTTAGAACCGAATTTACTTCCGTCTTGCGAGAAATAATGATGGGTCTTTTAATGGCTAGGACCATGTCTCCAACTTGAAAGGAGCGAGGTCAAACTTTCTTATTGAAAGCGCGGACGTACGAGCTTGGTAGCACTCGCCTTTTTGTTATGCTTGGAGTCTTTTTTTGTTCAAGCGCCTCCAACTCAAACAAGTCCGAGTTTATCATTTTCTTCGTAAGTCAAGCCTTCTTGTATGGCAATTCGCAACGATGGAATTTGAAGTTCCAAGGGAGAATGGCCTCCACACCATACACCAACGAGTACGGGGTTGATTGTGTTGCGATTTATATGTCGTCCCGTATGCCCATAGAGCTTCCCCCTATTCTTTCATGCCAATCACGTTTGGACTTGGCAACCACTTTACTCAACAAACTACAAAGTGTCTTGTTAACGCTTCGCCTAAACCGTTCGCAGTGCATTGTACATTGATGATCTATGTTGGGTGAATTTAAACTTCTCACATAAACTTTTCATCAATTTATTGTAAAATGGTGTCCCATTGTCGCTGACAATTCATCGGGGTACACCATATCTATAGATGATGTGAGTACGAATGAAGTCAACAACATTCTCTTTTTTCACTTCACGTAGGGGGATGGCTTCGCCCATTTAGAAAAATAATCGGGCCATCACAAAATATATGCTTGTCCAAATAGATGACTTTGGTGTAATTTGGCCAACTACATCAAGTCCCCACACTTCAAATGGCCGGGATGCGACCGTGGTGTGTAATGGCTCGGAGGTCGATGAATGAAGTTAGCATGAAATTGGCAAGCTTCACATTTCTTTGCATAATCCATGCTATCTTGTACCATGGTCGTCCAATAGTAACCCATTCTTTTAATACTGGCCATGCGCTTTGGCCCCGACCGATGAGCGCCCACGGACTCCCGAGTGAGCTTCCTCCATGGTTTGCTTTCGCTTCTTCATCTCCGAGGCATCTTAACCAAAGACCATGAAAGGATCGTCGATAGAGATTCCCCTTATAATATATGAACCGTGAGGCTCGACGACGAATCTCCGTCTTATGTTTTGGATCACTGGGCAATTGTTTATGTTCCAAATAATCAATAATTGGTTGACGCCAATCTTCTTTGTCGATTTGATAGACAGAGATTATGTCGACTTCTTCAAAGATATTCGTCAACATCATCGTCATCAAGAGCGACAACCCATCGTTTGCAAAATGGGTACAAACATTGTTTCTTCCGCCCCCTAGCCAAAGTGGTTCAAGCCCACAAAGCGCGTCGCCCATCTTGTTGACACTCCTTGAATATGTTCTAACTTGATGGTATCAAGTTTGTCAAGCAATTGTGACGCTTGTCTTTGATAAGGGATTAGATCATTCTTTTTGACTTCGTATTCACCCGACGCTTGTTTTAGGACCAATTGGGAGTCCCCGTGAATGTCTAAGTCTCTAAGTCCCATTTCAATTGCCATTTGGAGGCCTATTATGAGTGCTTGGTACTCAACCATATTATTGGAGCATAGTTGAGTTAGCACAAAAGAGTATGGCAAAGATATGCTTTTCTCGGAGAAATAAAGACAACTCCAGCCTCGTGCCGGCCATGACGAGCGGCGCCGTCAAAGTACATTTTCCAAGGTGGGAGTATTTCAATGAAAAACACGTCTTCACCTGGCAAAGCGCTCCGATATCTCCCATTCTCGCAGGGATTGGGTGGTCTCGTGGAAAAGTCTCGCTATTGATTGCCCCTCGACAAACTTTCGCGGGACATACACAATGTCATGTTGTTTTAAAAGCATAGCCCACTTTGCAAGTCCGCTGCACAACATGGGCCTTGAGAGAATGTATTTTATCTGGTCGACCTCGAGAAGACATGAACCGTATGAGCTCGCATGTAATGCTTTAATTTTTGAATAGCAAAAATCAAAGCAAGGTAAATTTTTTTCAATAGGTGAGTAATTCAATTCAAAGGACCCACCAAAGTTCGGCCAAGTAGTTAGAGTCGTCTCCTTACGATCTTCTTGCTCTTGAGCGCACATTGCCCCCGAGATCGCTCCCGTGCCGCGATATAAAGGATGAGTGGTTTCCCTTTTATTGGGTGCCCCCAAGACCGGGGAGAAGATAAATATTTCTTTATACTTTCGAAGGCATTTTTACATGAGTCATCCCATTTGAACGGGGCATCCTTTTTCATGAGATGGTCAAGGGATGACATCTTCCCCGCTAGGATTAGAAATAAACCTTCGAATGTAAGCGAGACGCCCTTGGAGGCCACGCAACTCCTTGAGGTTCTTAGGTTCGTGCATCTCTTGGATTGCCTTAATCTTTGCCTCGGTCAATTTCAATACCCCGTGCCTCGACAATGAAGCCTAGAAACTTTCATGAGGTGACACCAAATGCGCACTCGAGGGGGTTCATTTTTAATTGACATTTTCGTAGTCTTTCAAAGACTTTACTGAGGTCATGCGTATGATTCTCCTTCTTCTTAGACTTTACCACCAAGTCATCTACATTGCACTCCACAATTCGATGTATCATATCTTCAAAAAAATTTCGCATTGCACGCCGATACGTAGCTCCCGCATTTTTCAAGCCGAAAGGCATGACTTTGTAACAAAATATCCCTTTAGGGGGTACGAAATGCGTTGCTTCTTGATCTTCGTGAGCCATATGAATTTGGTTGTATCCAAACGGTACAATCCATGAATGACAAAGCCTCATGACCAAGTGGTGGCATCAATCATGATTTCCGTTATCGAGAGTGGAAAGTCATCCTTCTGACACGCCTCGCTCAAGTCGCGAAGTCCACACAAACTCGGAATCGTCCATTTTTCTTCCGTATCGGCACAATGTTTGATATCCAAGTAGGATACTTGACTTCGCGAATAAATCCCGCATCAATGAGCTTGTTTACTTCGCCTCAATTTCAGAATTAATTCGCCCCGAAGCGCCTTTGGGATTGCTTCTTGGACCGACACCCTTTTGATGGCTAAGCGATGGACATCGACTTTTGGGTCGAGTCCCGGGGAGCCTCCTTATAACTCCATGCAATTACGTCTTTGTAGTCGAGAGTAACTTGGAATATTTTTGTTCTTCCCGCTGGGTAAGAAAAGCGCCGACGTAGACAAAGGCGTGGCTCTACTTGAGTTCCAAGGTTTAACTCTTTAACTCATCGACGATGGCTTGCCCCCATCTTCAAGAGTGTTAGGAGCCTCATCCGTTTCCATCTCCTCGTCACTTTCGGGAGCCTCATGCCCCGTGGATATGGTTTGAAGAAACAAATTCAACATATTTTTCTTTTTCTTGACTACACGAACTCCTTTGGTTTGTTAACACTATGACACGACCTTTGGCTTTCAAGGGTGCATGTCCAATGATGTCTACCACCCGTGTACGCCCCATGCGAGATAGGATAACACTTTGAGGTGCGTCCTCGCCTTGACTTCATTTTTCTCTCTTGTGATGCGACTTATTACCGACCGTCTTTGTTGTTTATCAATCGAGGTCGATGCACCAAGACGTTTAAATACGATGCTTTCTTCTTAGAAAATCGAAGATTTTGCAAGGATGTTTATGTTTTTGACTTCGCACCTTCATTTATCTCGTGTCCACCAAGTCCGCCGAAAACCGATGTATGGACCTTTACGACAGGAGACTGCAGTCGATCAAAGACCGATATCTTTGGCTGAGGCACATTATTTTCATCTTCATTTTCTTCAACTTCCTCCGCAATAATATACTGCGAAGAAGAGGTTGTCCCTCTACGCCGTGCAGAAATTTTGATGGGTGTTGGGGTTTCAAATCCCAAGCCTACTTTAGTCGGACGTACCTCAACGCCATTGTAGGCATTAAAATTTTTATATGCCATGTCATACATTTAATTGACCTCTTAAAGTCTTAAAGTCAAAATGTTGACTTTAATTAATGGGTGATCATCAAATTTAATTAATTTAGGCTTATTACTAAATTAGACCTATTTTAATTAATCATCTACTATTAGGTCATGGCTCATTAAATAAAAGCTGGACTCATAATAGAGTTATGTCCATGAGGCCCAGGAGGCAGGATAAGTGGAAACCCTAGCGTTTTCCTAACTCTATAAATAGAGAGCTCCTCTTCATTTGCCAATGGAGAAAGACAGAAGACTCAAAAAGAGAGAGAGAGAGAAAGAAAGCCGCTCCGTAGACTCTCTATTTTTTTTTTTTTTTTTTTTTTTTTTTTTATTTTTTTTTTTTTTTAATTTTTTTTATTTATTACTATTTTTTTATTTTTTTAAATAATTTTTTTTTTTTTTTTAAATAATTTTAATTTTCTTTTTTTCTTAAAATTATATTTTTTTTAATTTTTTCTTTTTTATTTTTTCTACATCTTTTCTTAATTATTTTATATTATTAACTAAATAAAAAAATTAATTTATATTAAATAATTAAAATTAAATTATTTAATTTTCTTTTATTTTTCTTTTTTTTTTTTTTTTTTTTTCTATTCTTTTTTTTTATTTTTACTTCTAACTTTTTTAATCTTTTCTCTTATAAAAATTTTTTCTCCGCCCACTCCTAAGTCCGCACATCCAAACCAAACATTCAACCTAGAAGAAGAACAACAAGCATCAAAGCCGTTCTGTTCTAGACAATCATACTTGAAGGAGATCAAGCCCGGAGGCCCTCATTCAAGGAAACCAAATCATTCTTTTGGAGATCGAATCAGTGGATACATTAGAGATTGTACTCAAATTTTTTATATTAATAAAATTATCATTTGTTTCACATATTTTGATTCTATTTTGCAGACATCTAAAATTTGTGTTTACAAATTTTTGGCACGCCTGGGGACAATCTCTACCACTCATCTCTTTCTCCAAACACAAGTTCAAATCTTTTCCAGCAATGGCACCAAAGATGAACATCTCTCATCCTGATGTGGAGAAAACTGATCAATTGCAGCGAAGATCCATGACTCTTGGTGATTTTATTGATGATGTAACCCTTGGTTTTCATACTAGGGGTACGAAGAAGGCCGCTATCAGGAGTGCTGCTTTCAACCTGCGTGCGACATCTATACCAACCAAATTGCGCACTAAGCCAGGCGTTTCATTCACTTCAGAAGCATCCATGGCACCACTTTTCCTTGGAGCGCATGAAGTTCCTATGCTCAACTCAAGCCCTTTCACACATGAGAAATCAGATGATGCTCTGTTCAAGGATTCTCCCTCAAACCCCCTCTTCCAACCATTGAACGTGGCCGACGATGATGATAGTAGCAAAGTGGTTCCTCTCCCTTCATCACATCCGTCGATTCCCGCATCCTGTTCAAAGTAATTCAGCCCCGTAACCCGATGTTGCTACTGTCATGGTACATGAAGCCAAAACACTCGAAGAACAATTGATCGAAATGAAGAATCTCATCCAAAGGATGATGAAGGATGGAGAAGAGAAAGATGCCCAGATTGCTGCCTTGCAGAAAAAGTTTGGAAAACGCCCTAATGAAAGTGATTCGGACGTCGACAGCGATCGAAGCCACGGATCCAAACAAAGCTCAAAGGGTGGAAAGCCACAAGGTGCTTCATTAACTGTTCAAAGAATCTAGGATATGATAGCCAGTGCTGTCAAAATGCAATTGGTTGGAGATTTTCATGGCAATCACCGTTACATAAAGCCGTATACCAAGAGGATCGACAAGATGAAAATGCCCAGTAGCTATCAACCTCCAAAATTTCAAGAATTTGATGGCAAGGGCAACCCAAAGCAAGATATAGCGCATTTCGTGGAGACTTGCAACAACGCTCGGCATTACAGAGATTTGTTGTTAAGCTTTATTCGTTCCTTAAAGGAATCGCCTTCGACCGGGTACACGGATTTTTCACCGTAATCCATCGCAGTTGGGACCAAATGGAGGAGGAATTCATGAACAGTGTTTTACAAGACACGCCGCATCGTAAGCATGACGCGAGTTAACCAAGACACAATAATGGAAGGACGAGCCCGTGGCCGATTACATCAACCGATGGCGCGCCCTGAGTCTGGAGTGCAAGGATCGCTTGTCAGAAACTTCCGCTATGGAGATGTGCATTCAAGGTATGAAATGGGATCTCTTGTACATTCTGCAAGGTATAAAACCTTAATCTTTTCAAGAATGGCAACGCGGGCCCATGATATGGAGCTTACTATAGCCAACCATGATGGAAGTTCTTCTGAGTACAAGAAGGAGAAGAAGGACTTCAAGAAAAACTCGACAAGCCTTTCAAGAGTTCTACAAAGGAGTCTTTTTCACTCACCACGACGTCCGCTCCCGTGGAAGATTTCCCGCAAAACCAAAGAATGAACAAAAGAAAGGGTCATTCACCAAGAATGGTAAGAAAGATAGACTCACACTAAAAGAACTCAAGAGCTAAGAAGTATCCATTCCTAGATTCTCGACTTAGCAGAATGTTGGAGGATTTGCTTGAGAAGAAAATCATAGAATTGCCCGAGTCCAAAAGACCAGAAGAGGCAGGGAGAACATCGGATCCAAACTATTGCCGTTATCACCGTTTAGTAAGCCATCCTATTGAAAAGTGCATTACGCTGAAGGAGAGGATCATGCAACTTGCCAATGACGGGAAGATAGTTCTAGATCTCGATGATATGGTGGAATCAAATCATGCTTCAGTCACTTTGGAGGCCTCCCCATACAACGACCAAAGGAAGCAAATGAGGCTCATTCAACCGAAAGTCCCGGAGCCGGCCATAAGTGGAAGTGGTGGATTTGTCATGCACGTTACATCATGAGTATTCGATTCGGTTCCCATACCTCATGAAGAAGAAGAAGAAGAGGAAGGTTGGACTTTAGTCACAAGAAGAAAGCCAAAGAAGAAGGTGATGCCAAAGTCGCAACCTCCTCGACACAGAAAACGGCAACAAAGAAGAAAAAAGCCCAGACGCTCTAAGGCGAAGAAGAAGAAGACAAAACCAATTAGCAAACATGGTGTCTTACCTATTGATCTTCTTGAACAAGAAGCGTGAATGCCCATCACCTTGGACGAATTCTTCCCTCAAGAATACTTTCGCGAAGTCTCGCCAATATGGTGACCTGTGATGTGGTGGAAGGAGAAAAGGAGCAAAGTGAACAAGGTCATCTTTCCAAAGAAGGTCTCAATCATGAGAAGGACCGTGTGAGAGATGCCAAAATACTTGCATTGCTGGAAACAGTCCCATCTCGCATGGGGTGGCGACAAGCTCTTTCCCTCCCAGAAGAAATGCGATTTGCTCTTGCACGCGCCATAGAAAATCCTACTCACTATACATCAAAGGAAAATATTGAGCAAGTAATTTATGACAACCATCCCGATCCATGTGCGCATGTAGCGCACCTTGGCATTCACGAGATGTTGATCTTATGTCGGGGTCAAAACCCCATACCGCACTCCTCTTTGTTTAGTGGGTATATTCGAAAACAAAGGATCAACCGCATTCTTATAGATGGAGGGTCTCAGGTCAATATCATGCCTAAGGCTACTACGGAGAAGTTGAAGATCACCATGGAGGATTTGTCGAAAGCCGCCCGATGATACAAGGATTCAATTTAGGAGGTCAACGAGCCATTGGTATGATCGTAGTTTATTTGTCTCATAGGGGAGATGATGGCAACCACAGCCTTCCATATTATCGACTCAAGACGTCATATAACTTGTTGCTAGGACGACCCCCGGATGCATGAAAATGGTGTTGTGGCATCGACCTTACATCGCTGCCTCAAATATTATAGAAATGGCGAAAGAAAGGTAAGTGCGTATGTGAACCCATTCTCCAAGCCGAGTCACATTTTGCCGATGCAAGGTTCTATATTGAGTAGCAGGAGCCTCAGGAGGTCATGCCGATAGAGATTGCATCTACGGGAAAGAGTATCGTTGTCAAACAAGAGCCAATCAAGGAGGATGCTCGGTCGAATAAACTTGCAGTAGCAGAGCTCATAGAGATCGATGAAAATAAGGATGATAAGGTCTCTTTGAAAGAAGTGAAGTCAAGTCTAGCTCAACAATGCCGGTGCTACGCTATATTCCAATGTCCAGGCGTAAGAAAGGTCAATCTCCTTTTGCACAATGTGGGGGTGATGAGCAAAAAATGAAACCTACATCAAAGCAAGGTGAAAGTAGACAAGCTATTGCTGAAAAAATGACTTTACCAGTGCAAAAGATAAATGACTCAAAAATAAGCAGCGTGCCACTTCCAAGGTTCGAGAAGTCATCAGAAATGCCAAGTTCGAGAAGAGAAGGCTTCGACCCAGTTGCTTATAAGCTTATAGAGAACTCGGGTATAATTTTTCTAATCCGGAGCCTATAGGAAAGGTCATAGAAGCTACAACTTATGGCCTCAACGAGACTCAACAAAACCTCCAAAGAGCAAGGAGAGCGTGTTTTTGTGAAGAAAGTTGGCCTTGGATTCACTAATCTAAGCCGCTTAGAATAACAAAGACGACGAAAACCAATACAAGCAACACAAGATATTGCATTGAAGAGTTGGAGGAAAGTGAAGGGAAAAATACTTTGCCAGTCAGGATGGAATCTGTCTTTGACAGGATCGAGCCTGCTTCAATTCAACCACAATCCTCGGTGTTTGACAGGCTAGAAGGTCGAGGAAATTCTCCGTCATCAAATCCGATCTTTCAACGAATAGGTGGACGATGCAAAGATGTAGCACCATGTTCATCTAAAAGGAGCGTCTTCAACAGACCGGAAAGAAAACCGTCTTCACTCGGATTGGAAGAAGCAAAGTTAATCCCAAGCAACAATGGCGACTTAAGGATGCAATAAAATTGGAAGATGTATTCAATTTGGAGAAGGAGGTCAAGTACCATACCATCTCGAATGAAGCGTTTCCAACTTTGGAAGTAAAGGTGGGCAAGTCTCTTACTATGCGAGGCCATATCGTAGTTCTCACAAATCAAAAGCCCTCATTGTCCGAATGAAGAGTTAGATGAGGCAGCCTCTTGCAATCATGTCACGGTTTATGAAGCCTGGAGTCGATGAAGAAGTAGAAACGGTTGAAGCTCCAAAACACTCAAGATGGAGGTCACCTACAAGTGGATGATCTAAAAGAGTTGAGTCTTGGAACCCGGATGTGCCACGACCAATTTTTGTCAAGGTGCATTGCTCAATCCCGAAGAAGAGAAGGCGTACCTTGAGCTACTCATGGAGTATAAGGATGTCTTCGCATGGAGCTATAGCGAGATGCCCGGTTAGATCCAAGAGTGGCAAGACACCGTCTAGCCATAAAGAAAGGAGTTTCATCAAAAAAGCCATCAACGACGCTTCCGACCTAAATTGATACCCGAAATTGAAAATGAAGTTAATAAGCTCATCGATGCAGGGTTTCATTCGTGAAGTCAAATATCCTACATGGATTGCAAATATCGTCCCCGCGAGAAAGAAAAATGGCCAATCAGCGTGTGTGTGTGGACTTCGGGGACCTCAATGATGCTTGTCCCTAAGGATGATTTCCGCCGCGCCAACGAAATAATAATTGATGCCACAACCGGTCATGAAGCCTTGTCTTTCATGGATTGCACCGCAGATATAATCGCATTCTTATGGCGCCACAAGATCAAGAAGCAACAACTTTCGCACACCCACAGGCATAACTCGCTATAAGGTGATGCCCTTCGGCTTGAAAAATGCAGGAGCCACTTATCAACGTGCAATGCAAAAGATTTTTGAAGACATGATGCACAAGACGGTTGAAGTGCTATGTCGACGATCTTGTTGTCAAATCAAAGAAGAGAGGTGATCATTTGCTTCACTTGCATGATGTGTTTAAGAAATTGCGTAGGTATCGGCTGAAGATGAACCCTATGAAATGCGCATTTGGCGTCACCTCCGGAAAGTTTTTGGGATTCGTCGTGAGACATGGAGGAATCGAGATCGACCAATCCAAGATCGGGCGATCCAAGACATGCCACCTCCAAAAAATCTCTAAGAATTGCGCGGACTCCAAGGGACTAGCCTACATTCGACGCTTCATCTCAAACCCGGGTCGGGCGATGCCATCCCTTCAGCCATCTTATGAAGAAATGTGCTCCATTCGAATGGGACGAGTCATGTCACAAGGCCTTTGAAAGTATCAAAAATACTTGTCTACACCTCCCGGCCTCGGGGGCACCAATTCCAGAAAACCTCTCGTTCTCTACATCGCAACTCAAGAAAGATCATTGGGGGCATTATGTGCACAAGAAAACAACGAAGGTAAAGAGAAAGCTTTATACTACCTTAGCCAAACACTAGTCGGTGCAGAATTGAATTATTCTCCCATTTGAAAAGATGTGTTTGGCTTTGATCTTTGCCATTCAAAAATGAAGCACTACATGCAAGCACATACCGTGCGGGTGATTTCCAAAGCGCGATCCTATCAAGTACATTTTATCAAGGCCGTTGTTGTCCCGGACGAATCGCGAAGTGGGCAATTCTCATAAGTCAACATGACATAGTATACGTCTCTCGAAGGCAATCAAGGGACAAGCTTTGGCGAATTTCTTGGCGTACCATCCAACCCCGTCGATTGGGCACTCTCGCACGATCTACCTGGAGAAGAAGTCTTCTATATCGGCATCTTGCCACCATGGGAGATGTACTTCGATGGAGCTGCACAACAAGATGGCGCTGGGGCTGGTGTAATTCTTATTTCACCTAAAAAACATATCCTCACATACTACTTTGTTCTCACCCACCTATGTTCTAATAATGTCGCCGAATACCGGCGCTTATTTTTGGGGCTTCAAATGGCTAAGGAAATGGAGGTTCATGACCTTGATGTGTATTGAGATTCCAAACCGGTGATACATCAACTACTTAATGACTATGATGTAAGGAAAGAGGATTTGATACCTTACCACGCATACATGCTTCACAATTGTTGGAGACATATGACAAAGATTAAATTACAAAGATGTTCCAAGGAGTGCCAATAAAATGGCCGACGCACTTGCCAATCTTGCAGCCACATTGGCACCGGGGCGAAGAAAGCATGTCGGCCCCAGCTTTGCAATCGATGGGTGGTTACACCTCTTAAGATGGAATAGAAGAAAGTGCCAATGCGCCTCGCTTTATGAAATAAACACCAATGATTGGCGCCAACCACTCATAAATTATCTCGAACATGGAAAGTTGCCAAATGATCCGAAGCACAAGACAAGGTTCGACGGCGAGCTCCACGCTTCATCTATTACAAAGGGACACTCTATAGGCGTTCATTCGTTGGAACCCGGTTGCGTGCCTTGGAGATGACGAAGCTCAAAACACTAGAAGAGGTGCATTCAGGAGTTTGTGGTGCCCATCAAGCCGGTCCAAAACTTCAAGATCGAATCAAAAGATTGGGGTATTATTGGCAACCATGGTTCAAGATTCCATGGAGTTTGCAAAAAGATGTGAAGCTTGTCAAGATCACTCCAATTTCATTCACCAGCCTCCAGAGCCGTTGCATCCTACCGTGACATCTTGGCCATTTGAAGCTCGGGGTCTCGATGTTATTGGGTCCAATCACGCCAAAGTCCTCACCGGCCATGCATACATCCTCGCAAGCACGGACTATTTCTCCAAGTGGGCGGAAGCAGTTGCTCTTCGAGAAGTTATGAAGGAAAATGTCGTTGATTTTATTCAAAATTACATCTTATATCGCTATGGTGTACCTCGTTATATAATCACTGACAATGGCACGCCATTTTGCAACAGATTGATGACAAGTCTCTGCGAGAAGTTCAAATTTGCACAACGTAAGTCCTCGATGTATAACGCTCCTGCTAATGGGTTCGCTGAAGCTTTCAACAAAACACTTTGCACTTTGCTCGCAAGGTTGTATCCAAGCACAAGCGAGATTGGCATGAGAAACTTGGTGAAGCATTATGGGCATATCGTACTACGTACAAAACACCAACTCAATCAACGCCCTATGCACTCGTATATGGTGTAGAGTCTGTGTTGCCATTGGAGATACAAGTCCCGTCATTGAGAATAGCCATTCAAGAGGATCTTACGGCGGAAGAAAATGCTAAGATTCGACCGGAATTAGAAGCACTTCGATGAAAAAGAGACTTGAAGCACAAAGCAAAAGTTGGAGTGTTGCCAAGCTCGCCCGACACGTGCATTCAATAAGAAGGTGCGAGTCCGTTCTTTTCAAGTCGGTGATATGGTTCTTGCAAAGGAAGAGACCCATCATTGTCTCTCACAAGACAGGAAGCAAATTCGACTCAAAATGGGATGGCCCGTATGTTGTCCAGGAAGTACACACAAATGGAGCTTATAAGATTGTTGATTGCGCATAAGTCCTATCAACGGGAAGTTCTTGAAGCGTTACTATCCTTAAAATCTTTCACAATGTAAACTCCTAAGCAAGAGAATAAATTGCATATTCATGTAAAAAAAAAAGTGTTTGATTGAACTACGTTGGCTTCGATCTTATGGAGTGAATTCCTTTGCTTCACAAGTACGTAGGCAAACTTGAAGTAGTCATCTATGCTTCAAGTCCAAATTTCACCAAAAAAAAAAAAATCATTCATTGTAATACTCCCGGCCCGCAAGAGTATAAACCGTGAACGGCTTAAAAATAAATAAAATAAAAATTGAGGCATTTGTCTTATGAAAATATTCAAATGTGCAAATATTCTTTATTGCAAATAAAATGGATATATGTTCTATTTATTTCAAAATAAAAAGTGCAATAACAAACTAAGACACCTCAATAGTCTCTAAAACCAAAACCAAAACCAAAAATAAAATAAAAAAGAGCAAAGAGGATAAAAAAGCTATGGCTCCCATTGTAAGGTCTTCAATGCCTCATGGACCTCCTCAAAACTCTTCTTTGCCGTTGATAATTCGGCCTCCACTTGCTTGACATCGCAACAATTGCCTCAAGAGAAGTATAAGATTTGGTCAAATCTTTCACTGTTGTTGTCTGCACCTCAAGAAGGTGCTTCGAATCCGCAATGACCGTCACAAGCTTGTTCTCCCCGTTAGTTAGCTCGCGAGTTCTTCCTTCGCCGAGTTTGCTTTTGGTGGATGTCTTTCATCTCTCCTTCAAGTGTCTGGACTCGCTCTTCTTCCTTTTGGCGAAGACTCACAACACTACTCAAGCATGATTCTGCTGTCAAAAGTTGCTCTTCAAGCACGCTCAAAGCAGGTTTATCTGCATGCCTCTTCTGTTGAGAATGTAATTTCAAGCTACACTCTAGGTACTTCTCAACAAGGCCTCGTAAGCTGGATATGTCAATTCCTCTGTCCATAATGTATTGGAAAAGTTCTTCACATTCCCGTTTAAGTCATGGACTTCGTCCAAAGGAGTTTCCAATAGCTTCTTCCTAATCGACTTGACCATATAGCTCAAAGATGTCGCTCACCTTGTGATATCATACTTTGAACATTTAAGGAGGGTGTCTTAACAAAAAAAGGGGGCACATCAAAGAATATCGTTGGACTCCCGAGTCAAAATGCATGATGCAAACTTGTATTATAACAGATCCTTTGAGGCATCAATCAATTCCCGATCCGGGAAGCAAATGTATTGTTGCGGCTCGTAGCTCCTCAAAGAATATCCATTTCAACTTGGCAACCCTAGATAAAAACAAAAGAGGAGGTAAGATGACAAGCATATGCATTAAAAAAAAAGGGAGAATGAGGTAGAACATTAAGTTACTTGTGTTTCCTCATGATCCGATTCTTCATCATAGCACGCCAAAGATGTCATCAAAAACCGAATTCTCGCCGATGCATTTGGTCGAAGACAACCCATGGTTACCACTTCCACTCCGAGCGCCTCCCACTATCATCTTTTCCACCTTCGTAACGACTTCTTTTGGAAGGGAGGAATAGAATTATTTGCAAACTTGACCTTAAGCTTACGCTTCTCGTCAGGATCAACAGGATCTTAGCAGCTTTCTCCTTCTAAGTGAACTAGTGGAACCGTTCACTTTTCTTTTTCTAGACTTACTCCGGCCATGAGTCCTAGAGACGTCCGGAGAACTCGAAGAGCGTAAGGAAAAAGTTAGAGAATAGACTCGATTTCCACCAAGACACAAAATCGGAGTAGTCCGAGCTTGGATGCTAGCACAACTACGAGGTATCAAGAAAGAAGACTTGGTTCCTAGGCGAATGCTCAAGTTGAACAAGTTAAACAAGCGCTCTCCTGGGCCGCTTTTGGGGCTCCAACTCACTGTGCACATCTTGGTAGAAACCAAATTGCCGACTAAACCTATGAGGGCTATACGACTCAATCACGTAGCGCCATCATGCCTCAATGTTACAAAGTCGGATCTCATGCTAAGGAACAAAACCACTAGTCCGACGAGATTGCATGTTATCATCTATAAAATCTTCATCCCTTCCCCGTGCTCACAAAAGTAACACGCCAATCATTTACCTTGCTAGAACGGATGAGAGATCTCGCTTCGAGCTATGGAAAGACAAAGGCGCCTCGGGCCGTGAAAGGCAATCATACGGCACCACCAAACATGTGCGAGAGCGTGGCTCCGAAAGTAGCCGGCTATCCAGCATATACATAGTGCGCGGAAATGACCCATGATGTTTACCTCGGTGAAGAGGAAGTAGAAAGCTCGCTTCGTGCCTCCGTAAATGCTTGCAAGGACAGAATGCTAAGGAAATCTCGCGACCACTTGCAAGGTATGATGCAGGTTTGAAGACACCAAGGCGAATATGACCCTCATTTTTCAAAGGGGGGGCAAAAGCACAAATCCAAAGATGAGAGAAAGGTCGCAAGGTAGGTTTCGTGGCGATGAGCTTCGGGAATGTCCAAGTCAAGAAGCGCTCCATGAGTAGTGTCACTCCATGGCCGAGGGTTCCCAAGTGTTAAAAAAATCCTCGTCATATACAGTGATAATTCGTCCTCTTTTTCGCTTGTAGGTGTCGTGGAATACTTGGAAGAGTCGCGAAACCAAAAACGACACCATTCTTCAAAGGTGACACTTCGACTCGTTGGATTTTGTTATTAAACGACGAAAAGCTTCAAGCAAGTATCTCGCAACTACGGGGGAGACGTAGATCATGTTCTACTTTGGATTCTTCAAGTGCACTAACAGGGATCACCTCCTCATGCGAAGACCGTAAATGGGCAAACCACCAAGCACATGAACATCCCACAAACTAATAGACATCTCTCCTTCGTAAAGAAGCAAGGTGTTCGTCTTTGGGCACCATGATTCGCAAAAAGTCCGCATCACCGAACTATTGCACTTGTAGACGAACATGGAAGCATACACAAAGATCAGGTGGATGCGAGAAAGAGTGTTTCGAATTGGCGCAAGATGTCCTCTAACCACTCCCAATAGTAAGGAATGTATTTGAATTCAACTCCGAAACGCATGTTAGGAGCTCCACCTAGCTTCTTTTCGGGAAAGGCGTGCATGAAGTGTGTCTAGTGGTTTGGTCTCAAGGCATGTGCGGTGACGGGAGGCGAGAAGAATTGGTTTGGATGATCTTTATGCGGATGAGTTGCCTTCGCATATGTCCTTCCACCAACGCTTCGCCGGGAGGTAGCGTGATACTGCCAATGCTTCGTAAAAGGTCCAATCATGGGCAAATGCGCGAAATCGTGTTTTAGGTCCATTGTTTGCATCGCAGCATCTCCACGCTGTTCTTCAAATGGATGCCTTTACGGAAATAAATCGCACTACGCTATTATCGCTCCTAAAAATAAAAGTTTAGAAGCTCAAAAATACATATATGTTTATGTATGTATTAAAAAAAAATCTCTACCTTAATTAACAATAGTACAGTACCCTAGCATTAGATATTGATATTATGGTATCATATCATGATATGTACAATAAGACAAAAAATTCACAAGACAAATCACAAAAAAAAAAAGAAAAAAAAGAAAAGAATTGAAAAATGATGCGAACGTGAGCCATCATGACTGATTTGTGAGCATCACAATTACAATTTACAAGTAGACTATGTGAACTATGTGAACATGTGATAAATATGGTCTACATGTAAAACAAAATTGAAAAAGAAAGGGTAATGAAAGTTGCAGTATATGTATATCACAGCATGTCAGCATCATCATGTTATTTGGTAAAAAAATAAAACCATCAATTTCTTATTCTTTCTCTCTCCTCTGAAACACTATATTTTCTCCCACAAAACACCTACTGTCTTTGACCTCAAAAACAAAACAGAGCAATAAAGCCAAACTTCAGCAAAGACCCACATCAGACACCAAAATTCCTACTGCCCTTCTGATGTATCATACAGAAAGCTCATAAAATATCGAAAGTCCACAACAACAAAAACTGAAAAAGAAATCAGGAAGGAAGAAGCAGGTTGTTCACTCATGACAAAACAGAGGCCAAGATTAAAACAAAACCATACGCAAGCTCTCTAATAACAGAGGAGAAGGAAAAATCATACCTTCTTGATCGGACAACAACTTCACGATGCAGATGAACCAAGACGATTGCGCCTAATCTCGTCAAACACCAGGTCTTCAGTGCATGCTCGGTTATGGCGGCGAGACCACCACGGGTTCAGTGCAATGCGGTTGTGGTAGTGCTGGTATGGCTTCAATCGGCGGTATGTGTCACGGCTTGCGGCTCATCACTGCAGTAGGCGTCACACAGTGCACTGCGGTTGTGGTGGTGCTGGTATGACGTCAATCGGCAGTAGGCGTCACAGCTTGGGGCTCCAATAGGTGGATTGTGCACTGCGGAAATTGCTTGGGAAGGCTTCACGTCTCCGAACTCCGATGTGGAAATAAAATCTTCACCCCCCATGGTGTTTATATAGAGTGCACGGTAGAGATTTTGAGTTGGATAAAAATTCTGAAAATTTATCTATCCTAAACCGCAAGAGATTTGGATTAGATTTTTTTGTTGGAAGTAATCTTATCCTCTTCGGTGTCAAGTGTTTTGGTGCAGCAAGAAGTTCTTCAACTCCATGACTCTGTTTTCTAAAATACAGTAGCATGAAGCACTAAACTAAAAGGAAAGTCAATCATAAAAAAATACTCATGGGCTTTAACTGGTTGTAGTATACTACTACAGTACAAGGAAAGTATTTGGTGGGCTTTGCCATAACAAAAGGGTGAAGTGGTTGTATCAACACAATATGGCCATGGGCTAAAGTATGTTTTAAAAAAATTCGAGACTCAATCACAATCAAAACAATCAAAATCGCGGACGCGATGCAGCCTCAAGCACTTAGAAAAGATTAAAATTTTTATATGCCATGTCATACATTTAATTGACCTCTTAAAGTCTTAAAGTCAAAATGTTGACTTTAATTAATGGGTGATCATCAAATTTAATTAATATAGGCTTATCACTAAATTAGACCTATTTTAATTAATCATCTACTATTGGGTCATGGCTCATTAAATAAAAGTTGGACTCATAATAGAATTATGCTCATGAGGCCCAGAAGGCAGGATAAGTGAAAACCCTGTTTCTCCTAACTCTATAAATGGAGAGCCCCTCTTCATTTGTCGCGAGAAAGACAGTAAGACTCAAAAAGAGAGAGAGAGAGAGAGAGAGAGAGAGAGAGAGAGAAGAAGGCTCCTGCAGACTCTAAGTCTGCACATCCAAACCAAACATTCAACCTAGAAGAAGAACAACAAGCATCAAAGCTGTTCTATTCTAGACAATCATACTTGAAGGAGATCAAGCCTGGAGGCCCTCATTCAAGGAAACCAAATCATTCTTTTGGAGATCGAATCAGTGGATAGATTAGAGATTGTACTCAAATTTTTTATATTAATAAAATTATCACTTGTTTCACATATTTTGATTCTATCTTGCAGACATCTAAAATTTGTGTTTACAGCCATACTCTTGCAATTTCTTTTGTGTGTCATTAATTCCATGAGGATCAACCTCAATGACATTGCCCATGGGCGCCGGATTCTCGAATTCATAACCGCATTTCGCCAAGAGTTTATAAGCATTTGGGTCAAATCTACCCTTGTTAAGTCATTTTCTCCTAGATTAATCAACATATTGTGAGATTGGAGGTTTAGCAATTTGATTGTGGTTGGCTCTAGGTAAAGGAACAACCACTTCTTGCTTTAAACATTGAAGAATAGTCTCATTTACTCCTTTTTCTTTCTTTGGCTCTTCTTTCATAACCTGACACCCTGCAAAAGGTGACTCCCCTTCCTTACGACGTGATTAAGGAATGTATCGCAAGACCGGAGTCGTTACTGCCTTCTTCATTGCTTTAATGGGTCGAGCAACAACTTCTTCTTTTACCTTTTCTTCGCATTTTTGTTGTTGCATCTCAAGGGTGGCCGACTCACTAGAGCTTGAAGACGAGGGAATATCACCATTTTTATTTGTACCCCTTTTCCCTGTTGAAGGAATTTTAGATGGCAACATTTCACTCGAGGGTTCCCCATCTTCAAAGAACTTAGCATCGGCAAAGTAAGAATCTGCCGTGCTAAAGGGTTTGACATCCCCGTTTATTTTCTTCTCGTCTCCACGATAAAATTTCAGACATTGATGGAGGGTTGATGCGACTACCCCATTTTCATGCAACCAAGGTCGTCCAAGCAACATTTTATACGACGTCTTTGTATCAATGGCATGGAAGAGAGTATATGATGTTAACTCTCCCATCGCAAGGTCAAGACGTATTATGCTTATGGCACGCCGATCGCTCAGTTGAATCCTTGGATCATTAGACGACAATTAGAAAGATCTTCCATAGTGATCCCTAAATCGCCATGGTGGATTTTGGCGATGTTGACAACTGAACAAATAAGTCACTAAGATACGATTCACTCTCTCGCCGAAAATATAACCGTAAACGAACAAGGGTCATTGCAGGAGGTTTTGAACCCAAATTTAGCCGAGCTTTTATTGGCTCTCCAAAGATCCTTCACTTTGTCAAGGTATAGTTCTGGGTGCTGAAGTGCAAGAGCCACCTGTCGACACATTTCTCGAGGCAAATGAAAGATCTGCCTCCATCCCATGCGTGTAGGAAGAGCCTCTAAGATAGCCAATATCTTTGGATCTATCTCTGTCCCTGGATGTTGAATAGTCACTTTAACAGAGATTTCATTTTCTTTAACGGCTCTAGATCCTCCTCTTCTTCTTTTCTTCTTCATCCTCAACAAATGAGGTAGCATTAACAAGAACCGTAGTGAAGTAATCTTCAGAAAGAATTCTTCTAAGGTTACAGGGGAAAGTGGATCTTGCTCGAGCAAGGCAACCCAGCATTTGTTGTTTGGTATGCTTTTTTGATTTTTTCTTTCCTTTCGAGCGTTTTGAGCCCTTTCTTTTTTGATGCTTCTTCTTACGACAAACGGACTTTGGTCGAGGCTTTGACCGTCGTCTAGGCCTCCTTCTAGTGACCAATGTCCACCCTTCGTCATCCTCTCCATGTTGGTTGCCAATGGGGACACCGTGCTCAACGTATCGCACATCATCAACTCGGAGAATCTGGTCGCAAAGACATGTACAATTACTAGCTCCAAACTCCCAAACCGTAGAGTTTGAGCCTCCCAATAAGAATCTAATATCGCAGAGGCGTGATTAGCTTCAACAACTTCATCAAAATCCAGCTCAATTTTCCCATCCTTTGCAAGTTGCATAATTTTCTCCTTAAGTGTTATACACTTTTCTATGGGATGACTAATCAACCCGTGATACCGACAAGTAGTTAGGATCGAAGTCTTATCGACCTCTCGCAGACGCTTAGCTTCCGGCAACTCAATGACTTTGTTTTCAAGAAAATCATCTAACATCCCCGATAAATCGTAGTCCGGAAATGGATATTTCTTTGCTTGGAGTTCTTTCAAGGTTGGCCTATTTTTTCTAGGTTCTTGAGAAGATGAATCCTTATTCTTTTCAAGGCCGCCCTTGCTAGAGATCTTGACAAAGCGAGGAGGTCGTGATTGACATTGACTCCTTAGTCGAACTTTTAGAAGTCTTATCAGCCTTCTTAAAATCCTTCTTCTCTTTCTTGTATTCCGAAGAAGTGTTGCTTTTGCCTCTATTGTTGGCAATGGTAAGCTCCATGTCATGAGCTCGCGTGGCCAATTCTTGAAAAGTCCTAGGCTTTATACCTTGCAGGATATAAAGCAAGTCCCAATCCATTCCTTGAATGCACATTTCAACAAAAGAGACTTCAAGCTAGGCGATCTTTACACTCTAGACTCAATGCGCGCCAACGATTGATGTACTCGATGACCGGCTCATCCTTCCACCGATGAGTCTTAGCTCGGCCTACCATACTTACAATACGTCGAGTGCTATAGAACCTCGTTCAGAATTCCTCCTCCATTTGATTCCAACCGGCCGATGGATTGTGAGGGTAAATCTGTACCGGCCAAAGGCCATGCCTTTAAGGGAACGAACAAATTGTTTGACCAGAAATCATCTCGTGGTACCAAGATTGTTGCATGTTTCCACAAAGTGAGCAATGTGTTGCTTATGATTTCCTTTCCCATCGAATTGCCGAAACTTGGGGTTTTGATAGCCAAAAGGCATCTCAGCCTTATCGATCCTTTTGGTATAAGGCTTCACATAGCGATGACTCGCCTTGAGAACTTTCTCCAAGTTGATTTTTGACAACATGAGCTATCAATAACTCAAGTTGTCGAGCCGTAGGTGGGCGGCGAGCGTCTTCACCACTATCCCCTTCGCTTTCATCACCCCGTCTTGATGCCGCGTCGCCTTCCTCAAGTTTCTTGTCGAGGGCACCGATTTGCTCGTTTTGGGAGTCGGATTTGAGCATCTTTTTCTTCTCCATCCTTCATTAATTTTTGGAGGAGGCTATTTATTTCAAGAAGTTGTTCCTCAACCTGTCTTAGCCGAGGTCACCATAACAAAGAGATTGCTTGACCGTGAAGACAAAGAAGGGTTCCTCAAAGCCTGAAATCTTTAGGGGTGATGAGACAACAAGATCATCACTTGTTTCATTGTCACTCTCTACATTAAGTGGATCAAAGAGAGGGCTAGTGTGAACTGGCCACTGTTTGACTTACTGCATGAGAGTTGCTTCCATATTTGAGAAGCAATGAATGATGGCTCGCGTTCACCCGGCGCTGATCCAAACACAGGGGTTTCACGCTCCTTGTGTGAATCGTGCATGATAGATGATTCAAGAAAGATCGCTTAGCAAGCTTTCTTTGCCTAGTAGGAACGCTTAGCTTCAAGCTTAGCCGGCGGCAAAGAATAACAACCTTTTTCATTCCTCCCGGTGCGGAAACCAAGAGTCATGTCATCCATGAAGTCACCCAACGTTACGCATTTTCGTAGGGTGCCCAAGAGTTTTCTTAAGATTGAGAGATGTTCTTCCTTGAGGCCATTTCTCGATTTGTTGTTGATAACGAAACAGAGACGAGAGGCGTAAATAGTCCCACCGAAGCGTGCCAAAATTTGTATACACAAATTTCGAGTCAAAATTAAATATGACAAGAAACAAAGTAACAAAGAAATTATATTTCAATAATGTATTGAGTACAATCCCTATAAACAGTTTATAATGAAAATAAACTAAATCCTCTAATTCTGTTCCGTAGCTTGGGAATGACACGTGTTGATGTCGATGTGGAGTTGAGTATAGAGTGACGTTTTGTCAACGTCAACCCGAGTTTGAGTTTTGTTTGGGGTGTATTCGAATGAGGGCCGACAAAAGCTTGAATCTCGCCGAATGTGTTTGAAGTGTATCCGAGTAGTCGGCACGATTTGACTATTTGCAGAGAGAATTCCAAGAGAAATTTATGAGCTCTTGAGAATAATGATTTTCCTCGCCCCCAACCGAAGGAGGTGACGTCTATTTATAGGGAATGGAGATCCCTTCATGGACTTGGTAGTTTACTTTGGGCCCGTTTGTGACTTGGAAGTCTTTTTTACCTTTGTCATTTGATCATCTTATTTGGACTAGTGATATGGACTAGCCCAAATATTTAACCACCCAAATTATATTTGTTTGTTTTAATTTGGATATTTTATTTAGATGGGCAAAATTAATTAAACTGGGCTAATTATATTTATTTTAGCTTAAAAATAATCAATTTTTTTTAATGTTATACACTAATAAAATTTTAGTGTCTACATTACCAACATAATTTTTTTATACCATCAAAAAAAATTGTGCTATTGTAATATTTAGATTTGATTTATAACTAGATAAAGTGATAGTAGACCTAGCAAAATCACAATCGCGTCGACTTACAAGTCGGGTAAATTTGAGTTTGTTTCGTGTCATGCCATTTTCGGTGCCAGTCGACAATCTCTTGTCCAAGATCCATAAATGTTACTTTGCCGGTCGGTCGATTGGGTCAAGGGTACTTTTATTATGTTAATTTTTGGTAAACTTTTTATGCTTTATTATATTGAAAATTCTTTTGAAAATTGATAATCTATAATAGATGCACAAGTGTAGTAATAACCTTATTTAAAGTTTCATAAAATGTATTTTGTAATTACCAAACTGTTAAATTTATGAAAATACAAGTAAATGATAACAATGTCAATTTAAAAACTAACATAATTATTCACCCTAATTAAACATTAAGGTAAAAACAAACATCTTTTCCATATACCCCCACAAAAAAGTAGATAGGAACATAAATAAAAATATATTATTTATGCATTCCTATAATGTAAGTTTGATACTAATATTAGCATATAGTAATTTTTTGAACTATAGTATGCTTCCCTTCGCTTCATTTGTACTCTTGACGATACTATTCACATAATTCACTTCGACCATCAGCTTTTGATTTATACACAAGCAAAAACATTATAGTTAAGTGAGATATTTGTTAGATGTGTCTCCACATATATGTAATCTTAAACTATCAATTTTTCACAATTTTTACTTATTGATAATTGAAGATATTAATAGTCAAAATTTTGTTAGCAAGCGTGAAAGTTAAACTGCATAGAATAAAAAAAAACTAAAATAATATGTCTTATAAATACTTTTTACATTTATTATTAGCTTATAATAATGTTTCCAACTATATACCTATGAAAAAAGGAAAATAAAGTGATAACACAAGCAATAATATAATAATATTCTTTTCACTACTGTAGAAATTTCAAAAAAAAAGAAGACATAAGTATCAGGCTAACTTGGGACTTTTCTTGGGTGAAACGTGGTTTCAGAAAGGAATTAGAATGTAATAATATCGCTTCATGGAGAAGAAAAGATTAGATACCCAATATCTATATATTTTCAATTATTGGATGATCGAAAATTAATATATAATTGATTATATATCGCATATCCGATATTAGGAACTAGGTCTAGGTGTGTATTCCTTACAAAAAAAATATATCGCATATCCGAACTTTTCTTGATGGGTATCAAACCGAGATTAATATCAAATCATGTATCCTAAAAATTTAATCAAATAACGAATTGGATTTTCAAAAATTTCAGATAATTTTTCGGGGGAGAAGAAATGGCAAGAATCTTGGACGACATCCAGGGTTTCTGACCATAACTCACTACTTTGTAAGATTCTACTAAGATCTATACTTTACGTCTAAACCCTAAACAATATATAGTTCACAACTACATATTGTTATTAGTTGACTTCAATGAAAGTTCAACATATCACACATTAAAAGATTGTAAGATAGTCTCTGTCAGATGTAGACAAACTCTTGTTTGCGCAAGCCATTTTTCCTGAAAGAAAAACTTTGCTAATTCAACATATTTTTTTAAAAGAAAAAACAGTAGTACCCAGGAAACTGCACAAGTCTACAATTGAAATACTTCAATTTCGTACAATTATAATGGAAAAGAAAATTTGCTTACAACTTTTAGAAATCCTCCATAATAAAGTAATTAGTAATTCCATCTTTCATTGTCACTACAACCAATTCTTAGCTTTCATTATCCTTTTATAATAACCTATCAATTACTAACTTTCTAAGATTATGCTCCATAGTCCATTGTCTAATATTCAATTTTACTTGTTCAAATTTGCTACAGGGGTCAATGTATAATATGAGCACATAACAATAAAGTATTTTCATGAGTCTATAGTGTTTTACCTTAGATCATTGTGGTCTGAGGTCTGATTCTTACCGATTGAGGATGTTTGGGGTGAAGATCCCTTCATCTTTTACCCTTCACTCAAGTGTCGAGCCTATGAATACTGAACCAAGAAATTGTGAGAATTGAGGTCTAATTTGGGTTATTTTCCTTACTATAAAAAAATAATGATTAGACGAACATATTGCCTTTCCTAAAATTTTGTCTTTAATATGGTCAAAACTAAATCATGTAAGTATTAACATATGTGGAAAACTTTTTTTTTTTAAAGGATATGTGTAAAGCAATTTCAGAAACCATTTTCAAACATTATTTGAGATATATAGGATATAGCACAATAGTCATTTTAAAGCCAAATAAATAAAAAATTTGTATGAACTTATCGGATTGAACTTAATGGCCCTAATATTAACTATTCTGAACTTACTAAATCTTATATTAGTAGTTATAAATTGAACTCGTAGAGCCCTTATCAGAGTTGGTATTAGGGCCATTCGTGTGATATCAAGTTGATATTAGACCGTCGAGCCCTCTTCCTCTTCCCCTTTCTTTTTTCTTTCTTTTGTTCTTTGTTTTACTAGGTTTGTGATTTCAATGAGTCCCATCCGTGTGATGGCTTTTTCCCCCTTCGTGGATTTTGTAGTCACCACCTTCATGGTGGGTCTGTTAGTTGGATCCAGGGATATAGTTTTAGAAGTTTCGTCTTGCAGATTTGTGGAACTGGTGAAGCGACGTTTTGAAGATATGAGAAATTGTACTCGATGGCCGAAAATCAAGAATAATAGCAAGATGAAGGTCGATTCCAAAAGTTATCACATCGGCTTTAACGATGTTGAGTCATCTGAAATCAATTATGGTTGGAATATTACCATATCACAACAGCAGACCCGAAGCGTTAATTTATATTAGTAGCATGGATGAAAACTTTCAGATTGAGGTTTTAGATTATATTGTACGGTTTTTTTTCATCGGCACTCGTGGTTTTTCAAAATTCATGGGGTACCCCTGCTTTTTTTTAAATGCACCGGCACCCTTACAATTTAAATAAAATGCATGAAATGCCCCTGCCGTTAAGTTTCCGTCAACTTCATTGGGTTTCCGTCCAAATCATTCATATTAACCCAAATTAACTCTAATTAACCCTATCCCTAGTTACTTTAAACCTCCACCCACCACCCACCCACCTCCCCCCCCCAAAACCACCCACCTACCTCCCCCGCCTCCTCTCACCCTCCTTCTCAAAACCTCACCCCTACTCATCCACCACCTCACCTCCTCTCACCCTCCCCGCCGCACTGCACCGCCACCACCCGCCACCGCCTAGACACCGCACAACGACCAACGAGCATTGGCGACAATAGAACACCACTCATCCACCACCTCACCTCCTCTCACCCTCCCCAATCAATTTTTGAAATCAATTTTCGAAATCAATTTTCGAAATTAGTTTTCGAAATCACAAAATCGGTTTCAAAATCATTTTCGAAAACCAGGATATCAATGGCGAGGAGGAGAGAGAAATTGAGATCTCTAAGAACAACAACTTTTGAGTATTGTAGTCCAGTGATCGCCAGCAGACATGCTCAACAAAGGCCATCGATCGGGGTGAGGTTTTTTGTTGATTTAGTGGCGGGTGATTCCACGGCCAAAGAGCGGGCAACGGCGAGGTTTCATGATTTGGTAGGGAGTTATGCAAATGTTGATGTAGTTGGCAAGGGACTTAGCGGAATCAGGAGCTGAAGAGAGGGAATAATTAGGCAACTGGTGTGGTGGGTTGGTGTGTGACGTCCGCATTAGGGGTGGTAGGAGATCCGAGGTGGTGTGGTGGGTTGGTGTGTGACGTCCGCATTATTTAAATCGTAAGCAGATTCCAGCGCATTTTAAAAAAGCAAGACTCTACTTAATTTTAAAACCACAAGGCACTGATTTAAAAAAACCGTATATTTTATGTAAGGGTTGTTATTAATGATAATTTCCCCTTTTCCATTAAATAAAATTTCAAATAGGAGAGGATACTGGATATTGACAAGAAAAGAGAAGTAATATTATATTGGGTATGTTTGGCCTTTTATCTTGTCTTCGTGGTCCTACTAAGATTGAGAAGTTTCCTTTGAACGGTATCTTTGAGAGTGCAGACATTTCTTGACAATTACTGGACGTACTATAATCTGCCTTAAAATATCATATACTCCATTTTCATCCAAAATTCATACTACGTCCTACTCGATATGGGCTAAACGCGTCAGCTAATTGCAATTTGCAACCTCAATTCCAAAATTAGATTTGGGACTTAGCTGCATATTAATACAAAATCAGATTATAAATCAGTATGGTTATGGTCCCCTCCAAACCCACAAATTTGTCTTCTGATTTCTGAAACTTTCAATTGGAGGAATATCTATATCAACATAAGAGAACAAGAGGGTAACTCTTAGGGATCTTGGACATATTTCACATTATACATCAATATCAATACCAATACCAATATTACCTCAATCAATGTGGTCCATAACGTGGTATGTGGAGCGTGCTTAGAGAGCTAAGTGGGATATGTGCAATCTTACTCCAATCAAGACCAAAAGACTATTTGCGATTTCTACTAAACTAGTAGACTATGGCAAATCTCCAATTAGGTGGTTTGATTTTCTTTATGGGTATTTACAAAGTCAAATTATTTCATTTTGATTTGAAAATGCTAATTTTGGTCTTATGCTTTTTCTAAATTGAGCCCACGTGTGAGAGCTTCTTTTACCATCATGATCTTAACAAATTTATCTATCATCTATAAATATAATAAAAGAAAAAACCTCTGACATCATCTTTGTACGAGTATCATTCGCATGAAAAAAAATACCATCAAAATTACTTATGACAACATCATCTTTTTTTTCCTTCCTCTTTTTTGTCCTTTTGGATTTCAAGACTGGGAGAATATTTCTCTAAATGAAATTGTTCCTATCTATTTTCGAAACACGATGTAATGATTTTCACTTCTTCAAAACCCTTGTATATGCAAGTTTTGTAATTCGTTACATAATCAAATAGTTCATAATGTTTTATTGGAAATAAATTTTTTAATTTTTTTTTAATTAAAATTGTCTATCGCACGAATAGTAACCTAGTACTTCCTCCGTTCCAAAATAAGTGAAACACTTGTGTCAAAAAGCTCTCACATAAATGAGAGAAGTGTTTCACTTATTTTGGAACGGAGGAAGTATCTAAATATAACCCAACCATGTTCCACTTCGAAAATTATGACCTTAATAAAGTTCCACATGTTGGTAAGTTGTAAGCCAAAAGGAAGATCAAAAACACACCCTCTTACCTAACTATTGTCATACTTATAAAGTGACACTAAAGTTTCAAAGACTCTCTCTTCTATTAAAAAACAGGGAACTACAAATTCATTAATCTTGTCTCTAGCTTCTCTCAACTTTCTTGTTGGCTTTTTCTATTCGGATTTGTCACCAAGTATTGGGGGTGTTCGCAATTTGGTGTGGTGCGATCCGAGACATGAGCCACATAACCCAAACCACAACCCACCACAACCATGTTAATTTCTTGTATAATAGCGCGAGTTCTGAGATTACCATATTATTAAAAGGTCAATTAATTTTTGAGATCATTTTGAATCTACTTGACATCAACTCAACTTGTTTTTAACCTGACTCGATTTCAATTTGAGTTGTATTCTTAACTCGACTTAACATCAACCCAATTTGCTATTCATATGTACTTATGTGGTTAAGATTATATAATTCAGTTGAAAGTGGTGATGAGATCTTATTGTAACAATTTGGGATTCTTGTTTAATAGAAAAATTGTTGTAATTCTTATGTAATTCAGGATTGTAGTTTTGTGCACCTATTTTCACAAGTCCATGATCGTTTAAGGTTGTTAATTCTTTGCAGATTGAAAGTTAATTGTGAGTTATGATTGTTTAAGTGAGTTTAATTACCAACTTGAAAGAGCGTGTTGTTACAAAATAAGACTATGTTACTTCATCTTATTTCAAGAGCTTACTAATTCCTGTTACTTAGAATAAACTAGACCAGAAAAATTCATATTAGACCAGGTCAGACATTCTTAATTTCACTTACTAATTCAATATACTTCCTCCTTTCTAAAATAAGTGAAACACTTCTCTCATTTATGTGAGAACTTTTTGAGACAAGTGTTTCACTTATTTTGGAACGGAGGAATTATATATATATATATATATATATATATATATATATATATATATATATATATATATATATATATATATATATATATATATATATATATAGTTTCATATTAGTAAAATTTTAAAAATTGGCTATTTGAAAACCATATGTTGAGATGCTCCAACAAGATCCCACATGAATATACTTTTCCTTATAGATTGACATATAAAATATCGTCAAAGTTGAGTTAGACTGCTAGACCAGAAATAAAAAATCTAAAAACCAGATTATAAAAAGATTTAGACAAAATCACTCTCTTCAGGTAAAGAGAATATCTCTAAGTTCATCAAATCAAACCTGTTCAACTCGATCATGATGTTGTGCGGAATTTTACTTGAATCCGAACAAACTCGTCCCAAATATAAATCGACTTAACCCCAATTTCAAACTTGACCTAATCTGGACCCTATTAAAACCCAAAAACATAGTAACTCAAGATGACTTAACCCAAAAATAATCTACACCAAACCTCAAACCGACAAAACAAGCACAATAGTTCAAGATATCCTAAACTCGAATAGTCCGACCTAAATATAACCCCTAATTGAGAGATCTAGCTCCAACAAGACTACCATCGTCTATGCTCCATAAGCACGAGTTGCTATGCTACAACTCCATATACTACTCTTTGCACCCAAAAAAAACAAGAACTACTCTTTGCCTCTTTGGAGCATATAATAGTGCATATGTGATATGTCACCATCGATAAATCTTATATAACGCTCAACGACCCAAGACAAGTACAAAAATTCGTATCGTATCCAAATAATATGAACACTAATTCCAGCTCATCGTCCACAGTTTAGCCTTGTATGACTCTATATATATACACCCTTCATTCTCTGTTTCTCTCCAAGACTTCAACTTTCATTAATTTAAAAAACCTCAATTTTCTCTCTCTTTTTCCAACAATTTCCATAATAAGTTTCTTCAAAAATGGTAGATTACATAACCAAAGGTGAAGAATGCAATAATAAAGCTGAGAATTTAATCAATGGTTGGGGATTTTGCACCTCTGTTTCAGAATTTGATGATGCTGCTGAATTTCATCACAAAGCTGCTACTTCCTTTAAAATCGCCAAATCATGTAAATATTTTTATACTCTTCTCAAATTTGTTGGGTTTTTTCTATTTACCATTTTTATATATCTTTCTTTAACTGTGAATTATTCATAAGTTATGCAATATTTGGATGCTAAATATAGCAAAATTCAAGCTTTTTTTTTTGTGTGAGATTTCTCATTTCTGCAGAATTTATAGTTATTGCTTCTTATCTGGGAACATGTTGGGTATCATCCAAAAAAAACTGCAGGGTTTAAAGTTTACTGTAGAATTAGACTTGTTAATTTGTTTTGACAAAAATAGGAAAGAACAAAGAATATTCTGTACAAGAATAAAAGACATTATATTAAATAAATATAGAAATGTTTATTTCTATATCACTTAAGGTGTACGAATTTTAGATAAGTCTACTTACTGATGGCAATGTTTAGCAATATATTGAAATGTCATAATCATAATTTTTATTATTTTTCCCTCCAAACTTCAAGTTTAGATAATGATAATCAATAATGATAATATTAATAATAGCAGTACACTAATAGTCTAAGACTGAGTACATTTAGTGTATAAGTATCAATATGAAAATATCATACTTGAATATTTTTATTTCCTAATGATGTGTTGCCAAGAATTAGTAGCCTTTTGTGCAAATTAATCTGTATCTAAATTATCCGTTGTATTAAATGCTGAAATTTTTTATGTGACATGATGCTTGATCAGGGGAACAAGCTGGATGTACCTACATTAAGATGGCAGAGTGTCACTTGAAGGTGCATATTTCATCTTCAACATTATGTTTTCGTTTAGCTCTTTCAGTTGTGTATGTTATGATGACCTAATATGCTCACTATATCATAAAATTACAGACGGATAGCATTCATGAAGCTGCTACTGCTTATGTAGATGCCGCGAACTGTTATAAGAAGATATCTCCGATACGTGAGTGTTGCTCCCATAATAGCTTGATTTACATTCACTTACTAACTAGTGGCTGGATAGCTAATGCTCCCATTTCTTCATCTAATTTAAGCGTGTGCTGCATTGTCGGATTTCATTTAGAGGCTTTGGTCCTAGTAGTATTTGGAGGCCATTTTCTTTCCATTAGGAACTTATTAGAGCTTATTATGGTTCTTCTCTCCTCACCTTATATAAGTTCTAATAAGTTAAGATAGGTTCATGTCAGGGAAAATTTAAGTTCAGGAAACATAAGGGCTACCCAATTTTAATTCAGAATACAAGTATAGGGCTAATAAGTTTACATAAGTGAAAATCAAGTGAATAGAACACACTTTAGTAGTCAATTGAACTTGGGTAGTCCATCGTTGAACTTATTAGAAACTATGTGAACTTATTTCGTTTAAAACTTATTCTTTCTAGGTCAAAAGCACAAAGCCGGAGTCTTAATTATATATGGTAGACTTGACTTTACATGGAGTAATATGCAAAGTGATGTTTTACACTTATTTAGAAAATGTCTTTTATTTTATTTTTATCAATTTGTTTGAATAAATTATCCTCAATTTTCACACAAAATTTTCAAAATACCCGACTTTTCTTTTAAAATATGTTTTATTCTTTATTAACACTTTATTATTTTGATTATTTTTTATAGGAAAACAAAATTAAAGAGGTAAAAAAATCTCATAAAAGATAAAATATATTTTTTGGAAAATCATCCTCCGTTCTCCAATTAATAAAAAAAAAAAAGTAAAAACTTTTTTTTGGAGGAGGGAGTAGTTGTTCTTGCTCTCTTGTCATAAGACTTAAGTTTAGTACCGTGCTCTGCTGATATTATAGCAGAAAGATATTGTTTTACCAGTAATTTTTCTACCTGCTGCATATAATATATGCTTTCTTTTGATTGTCACATTGACTCTTCCGGTTTTGAACAGAGGTTATATCATGTCTAGAGCAAGCTGTGAATCTTTTCTCTAGTATTGGGAGATTTAGCTTGGCTGCAAGATATTGCAAGGTAAAGACTGACGTGTCCTGTAAGTGTCATCGACAGTTGAGTCTCAATTACGAAGCACATTGATCATTGAAAATCTGTTTGTTGTTCGTCATTCAGGAAGTAGGTGAACTATATGAGCAGCTGCGTGATGTTGAGGAGGCTATCAAATATTTTGAGCGGGCAGCTGAGTTTTTTGAAGGTGAAACAGCAGCAACATCTGCAAGTCATTGCAAGCAAAAAGTTGCTCGATATTCTGCTCATTTGAAACAGTATGTTCTATACTTTAGTTGTTGCAAACTTGCAATGGATTTAATTATGAGCACATTCTTAGCCATGTTAGATGAACATAGAAGACTTAGGGTGTAGTCTTCACCTTAAAATATCTCAACTGAACATATGACACCTAATTGGATTTGATCAGCTCTGATTTTAACTTATATTACGCCTGATTGGACCTTGGGTGAAGAGAACGCCCCTTAGGCATACCTTTATACTGATGGAAGTGTCAGCTTTTTTGAGGGGGAAACATGTTTTTTTTTTCTTATGTATTTTAGTTGAAACCATCAACAGCTAAGACTCATATATTGCGTACTTTTACAGGTATACGAAAGCAATAGAGGTACTTGAAGAAGTAGCACGGGAAGCTGTTAGCAGCAATTTGCTACGGTATGGGGTAAGAGGACATCTACTGAACGCCGGTATCCGCCATCTCGTAAAAAGGGATCTTGTTGCGGTGACCAATGCATTAGAACGATATCAGGTTTTTAGTTAATTCCTCTCCTCTTGAGTGGTAGCGTTATTTGTTATGAATTATCTTTATTAGCCTAGATCCATAACATTATCTTTTACATGTTTGCAGGCTTGGGATCCCACTTTCTCAAGAACTCGTGAATATGAGCTTTTATCTGTGAGTAATTAGATGCCTTGTTAAAAAAAAAAAAAATGCTTGTTATGTTATTTATGCTTTTTATGCTTATTTCTGTAAGTCCTCCGTCGTATAATCAACACAATTGGTTTAACTCTTAGCCCTGGTTTATTTAAATTTCTCAGGATCTGGTGGCAGCATGTGACGAGGAAGACGTTGAAAAGTTTACTGAAGTTCTAAAGGAGTACGATAGCTTAAGCCCTCTGGTACCGATCTGGTTGCTCATCCCTAATTTCAATCGTTTTTTTTCTCTTTTTAGATTTTAAGGTTACCTTAAAGGATCTATTGAAACCTATGCTACTCGAACTCTTTATTTTGGACACTCTGACATCAATACGACAATACTAACAAAGTAACAATTCATTTTTGTTCAAAATCATGGAAAATGTCCATAAAATAGCTGTGTCGGACACTTAAACACATACTTGAAACCGACACAAGTACCAGAGTCCGAGCACCATAGTTCATAGGGTGGAACATTTTCAGATTGTTGTCGCTTTCACTGCACGAATGATAACAGATGAATGCTTATATACAGTATTTCTACTATGAATATATGATTTCGCTTTCATCTACTTGAGAGAAGTATTGTAAGCAATATCTTTATGTGTAGGATTCATGGAAAACCATTTTGCTGCTAAGAATTAAAGAGGATCTGAAGGCCAAGAAGCAAGATGTGGATCTAAGCTGAATTTTTCTATCAAAACAAATTTGACCAAGTTGAAAATTGCTACTTTCATAGTGTTTATACGATGGTTATATTCATATAATTTGTATGATTGATGAGACCCCTCTCCCTAAATCCTAATGCAAAGGATGTTTGGGTCGTTTAGTGTTTAGGCAGTGTTGTAATACTATGACCTTATTCATTTCTGTAAAGCATTTGTTGGAAATAGAAATGGGAAAAAGTTGTTTTCTATGTCTACTGATCTCATTTTACTGTCAAATTTTTTGAGATTATGTTGTGACTCTAAGTCAATGTTATTTTGATGATGATAAACACTCTATCCTATAACATGTATGTGTGTAACAGTGATCTAAGAAAACTATCAAGATTGGATGTTCATGAAAGATCAAGAACTTGAATATATAGAAGCTTAGGTCTAGTTATGTTCTTAGTCATGTTTATGCAATGTAATTAACGTATTGGAACTTTGTGCTAAACTATAAATATGAAATTAAGATGATTAACTATTTTTTTTAGAGTTAAGAAAATAGGTAATTATATTAATTTCATGTTTCTATATTTAAAGAATATAAAAAGGGGAGTTTTTAATTTCGAAAATTAGTTTTGAAAGGAAAATATTTTTTACAAAGATTTTCGGATAAAGAGTTTTGTAAAAACTGATTTTAAAGAAAACGTTTCTTTAAAAATATTTTCGGAAAAAAAAGTTTTAAAAAAAATCTGATTTTTAAGAACAAGATTTTATAAAAGATAAAATGCGAAAAAGAAGAGTTTTAATACAAAACTGATTTTAAAGAAAACATTTCTTTAAAAGATTTTCTAAAAAGATTGTTTGTAAAAAGACAAAAACAGATTTTTAATGATAACGATTTTTATAAAGTTTGTTTAGATAAAAAACTGATTTAAAATCTGATTTAGAGTTAGCATAAGATATGGAGGAATCCTTATATTACAAGGAGTAAAGGAAATCAGTTTTTTATAAAAGATAAAATTGGATTTTGAAAAGGAAAAGAATTCTATCCCTTTATTTTAGGAATAAAAATTGTTCAAAAAGATAATACATCTTGGAGAAGGATTTTTATTCAGTTGACTGGATATATAGGGGATAGAAATCAATATACAAGACCACGTTTTCAGATTAGTGAGTTGAAGATTTTTGAGAGTTGAAAACGGACTCCCAGAGCACAGTGTAAGGCACAGAGTTCTAGTAATTAAGTTAAGGTTTCTAAACAAAGCTTGTAACGATCCTCTATTTGCTTGAATAAGAAGCACGTCTTTGAGGAATCTTTCTTTCTGTAATTCTTATATTATAGGAGAGTAGCAACACTTAGGGTTAAGTGTTGGGGAGCACTACTAGAGTTAGTAGTGGCGGAATCGAATTGTATCAAGAGTTTGATATTTTACGATTCAAATAATAAAAGAGTAGTTTGTGTGGACGTAGATCTCAGAGGTGAGATTGAACCACGTTAAATTCCATTGTTTTATTATTTGATTTCATTGTTTTATTGTTTGATTCATTTTCGGTTGAGCAAAAACATAAATCGGAGATTTTACGAGTGAATAACATAGTGCACGGCACTGTGCCATAAGGGTGTTTGTGCGAAAATCGATTAGATTTAGCCACTCAATTCAACCCCCCTTCTTGAGTGTCACCTTGTGTTCCAACAAGTGGTATCAGAGCAGGCTATTCTCGAAAGGCTCATCCCTAGAGAATAGAAGTCATGAACATGCAAGACGACTCTCGAGATAGACACACAAAGTGTCCAATTTTCAACGGAAAAGACTAAGGATGGTGGAGGGCTAGGATGAGGATCTACATCCAAGGATTGGACTATGAATGCTGGAAAATCATAAGGAAATGACCAATCCTTATCCAAGCCAAAAACGCTGAAGGAAAGATGGTTGACAAGGATGAAGACGACTACAATTCAGTTGACTATGCAAAAGCCGAAAAAAACTTCAAAGCTATGAGTATTCTCCAATATGGAATTGGACCTGATGAATACTCAAGGATCTCGGTTTGTACTACAGCAAAAGAGATATGGGACACGCTGAAGTTGGCCCACGAAGGTACGAATGAGGTAAAACAATCTAGAATAGATTTGCTTGTCCAACAATATGAATTGTTTACTATGAATAAGGACGAATCTATTAAAGAGATGTTCACTAGATTTACACTAATCACTAATGAATTACGTTCTCTAGGCAAAACATATACTTCTGAAGATTTAGTGAGAAAGGTGTTAAGAAGTTTAACAAATCGATGGCTCCCAAAAATAACCGCTATTCAAGAAGCTAAAGATTTGACTAAACTTTCACTAGAACAACTTATTGGATCATTAATGACTCATGAACTTGTCTTAGATTCTAAAACTAATGAACTAAAAAGTAAAGGTATAGCCTTGAGAACTGAATTGGAAATTGAAAATAGTGATAGTGATGATGATATTGATTTTCTTACTAGGAGATTTAAAAATTTCTCAAAAAGAATAAAAACAACAATCCTAGAAAATATGAAAATTTCAAAGGTAAGAGCACAACCTCTAACTTTAAGAAAAGTGCTACTAATTCGGGTTGTTTCAAGTGTGGAGAGTTAAATCACAGGATTAAAGAATGTCCCTTATGGGATGATGAGAAGCCCAAAGGAAGAAGGGAGCAATCGAAGAAAGAATTCAAAAAGGCCATGATTGCTGCCGTTTGGGGAGATTCGGATTCGACGAAGAACGATCGAGGCACAGGTGCCATGAGAAAAAATTATGTCCGAATGCTTTGTACGACATCATCACGAGAATGGCACAGTGCCAGGACGACTCTCACTTGTGTCTAATGGCGAAAAGTTCGAACTCCCAAGATGAAACTGAAGACAGTGAGGTAAGTCTTCTTTCTCTAAAACCTTCAATACATCTTCTTTCAAAAAACCAACTTGTTACTTTGCTTGGAAATATCATTGATGATTGTCAAGAAATGAATGATGATTTTTCAATCATGAAAAAGGAAGTAAAAAATTTAACTAAGCAAAAGATTGGGTTGGAATTGGAATATAAGGATTTATTAAAGGACTGTAAAGAACTGTTGAAGAAGACTGATGAACTTGAAAAAATTATTGAAGAGAAAGATACTGAGATAAACGCTCTAAGATACGAAAAGTCTCTTGCTAACGAAATCGTAAATAACACAGTGACATACACTGTGTTAGAAGCTGAAAAATCGAGTCTTGAAAAGCAAATTGAATCGCTAAATCATGAGTTAGTTGAACTAAAGAATTCAAGACAGAAGTCAAGAATTGTTCCACTAATGCTACCTAGTGATGCTAAGATAAGTGAAGAACTTGATAAAGTTAAGAGAGAATTAGAAATTTTGAGAAAAAGTGGTCTAAATACTTCTGTTGAATTCTTGGAATCACAATTGACTATTGCTCGAAAAATGTATGAAAAGTGGTCGTATGGTCTAAAAGCTCTCGATTATTTGTCTAGTACAACTAACAATCAAAACAAAACTGGTTTGGGATATACAGGTCAGTAACACAGTGTACGGCACAGTGCCAAAAATTTTGAAAGAGACTTTCGTAAAAGAAAATATGTCGATCTACCTTAATATTTGATTTGCAACTTTTGTGGAAAGAATGGACATCTTATGGATAATTGTAATGTCAAGAAAAAGAGTGTTGCGAAAAATGTAAAGTATGTAACTCAAATATGGGTTAGAAAAGACTTATTAGAAGCTCAACGAAAGAAAAAGGGACCCAAACAGATTTGGGTTCCTAAAATTAACAAGTGATCTTTTTGCAGGCAAACGTGAGAGGAAGCAGCCTATGGTATCTCGACAGTGGCTGCTCAAGACATATGACTGGTGATAAATCTCAATTCCTCTCACTATTAGCCTACCATGGAGGTTGTGTTACATTTGGTGACAACAAAAAGGGAGAAATAAGTGGTATTGGAAACGTCGGCAATTCCCTAACACACTCCATAGAGAATGTGATGTTGGTAAGTGGTTTGAAAAAAATTTGTTAAGCATATCCCAATTGTGTGATAAAGGTAATTCTGTTGAATTTCATGCATGAAAATTTTACAATACAATTTGTGACTTTGAGATTAATTTATGGAAATTAGTTGAGTATTATGCTTGTTGTCCTCCTTTAAATATGTTAATTAGAGTGTTGATGCATGTCTTTGTGAAACACTGTGAGAAAAAGTCTACTTGGTATAAAGAGGACTCGTAATGGTCTAATGATGCTAACCTAATGTCATGATCCTAAGTTGTCGAACTAATGAGCTATATGATCCTAAGTTGCCGAGTTATTGAGCTATGAAATGCTAATTCTTTCTCCTATGGCAAGCTTGATCTTTATCCCGATATTCTGATTTTCTATTTATGAGTTTGACATTCGTGCCTCATTATTTCTTTCTTTCATATGTCTCACCTTATCGTCATTTCCCTATTATTATCCTTCTTTTCTTCACCCATTGATCCAAAGTTCAACAAGTGCTTTTAATCTTGATTAATAATAATTTAAGGGGCAAGAACATCTTGATAAGATGATGGAAGAAAAAGACGCATCAGTTAAGGGGGAACATGAAAAGGTTGGAATGAAACATTACGTGAAAGAATGAAAAGTATTGATTCACATTATGCAAGGCACAGTGCTAGGAGATGTATCAAAAGGAAAATAAGGTCTGAATTAACTTATTATCTTTGATCTCTTATTGATTGACTCTAATAATATTGTATGGTCTGCTTCTCCTTCATAAGAAAAGAAAAGAAAAGAAAAGGAGAGTAAGACCCTTATTTTAGATAAGTCATAGAGTTCAATTCAAATGTGAAGAAAATTATCAAAGTTTTGAAGATCATCATTTGGATTCCAGTATATCCGAAGATTAGTTATATTTGGAAATGAATAGATTATTCTCTGGCACAGAAACACACACAGTGCCACAGTGAAGAAAGTCCTATGATGTTTATTTGCGGAAGTTGAAAATCTTAAAAGAAAGGTTTAAGCACTTGTTGAGCCAATTGCCATTTCAAATCTTCAAGCTTGCATTACCTATCTTTTTCTTACTTTCTTAGCTATTAGCCATGATCCTTCATGATTATTTCTTGCTTCATAACTTCGGATTGTCAGTTGGATTATTTTTTGCTTAATGACTTCGGATTGTGAGTTGGATTATGACATAGCACCAGCATCCTTAGTATATATTGCTTGAGCTACTTGCATTATTTTGCTGACTACATCACTTTGACTCGCTAAACATGTTGATGCTCTCCTTTTTGATAATGTCAAAAGGGGGAAGATGGGTATAATACTTAGACTAATGAACATGTTGATGCTCTCTTATTTGGTTATCCTAATAAACATGTTACTTGTGAATGATGTTGAGTTATCTTCCCTAATGTGATTAATGGTGCATATTTTGAGGGGGGAGTATTATTTGTTTGTCATCATCAAAAAGGGGGAATTTGTTGTGACTCTAAGTCAATGTTATTTTGATGATGATAAACACTCTATGCTATAACATGTATGTGTGTAACAGTGATCTAAGAAAACTATCAAGATTGGATGTTCATGAAAGATCAAGAACTTGAAGATATGGAAGCTTAGGTCTAGTTATGTTCTTAGTCATGTTTATGCAATGTAATTAACGTATTGGAACTTTGTGCTAAACTATAAATATAAAATTAGGATGATTAACTATTTTTTTTAGAGTTAAGAAAATTGGTAATTACATTAATTTCATGTTTCTATATTTAATGAATATAAAAAGGGGAGTTTTTAATTTCAAAAATTAGTTTTGAAAGGAAAATATATTTTACAAAGATTTTCGGATAAAGAGTTTTGTAAAAACTGATTTTAAAGAAAACGTTTCTTTAAAAATATTTTCGGGAAAATTTTTTTTAAAAAAAAATCTGATTTTTAAGAACAAGATTTTATAAAAGATAAAATGCAAAAAAGAAGAGTTTTAATACAAAACTGATTTTAAAGAAAACATTTCTTTAAAAGATTTTCTAAAAAGATTGTTTGTAAAAAGAGAAAAACTGATTTTTAATGATAACGATTTTTATAAAGTTTGTTTAGATAAAAACTGATTTAAAATCTGATTTAGAGTTGGCATAAGATATGGAGGAATCCTTATCTTACAAGGAGTAAAGAAAATAGTTTTTTATAAAAGATAAAATTGGATTTTGAAAAGGAAAAAAATTCTATCCCTTTATTTTAGGAATAAAAATTGTTCAAAAAGATAATACATCTTGGAGAAGGATTTTTATTCAGTTGACTGAGATATATAGGGGATAGAAATCAATATACAAGACCACGTTTTCAGATTAGTGAGTTGAAGATTTTTGAGAGCTGAAAACGGACTCCCAGAGCACAGTGTACGGCACAGAGTTCTAGTAAGTTAAGGTTTCTAAACAAAGCTTGTAACGATCCTCTATTTGCTTGAATAAGAAGCACGTCTTTGAGGAATCTTTCTTTCTGTAATTCTTATATTATAGGAGAGTAGAAACACTTAGGGTTAAGTGTTGTGGAGCACTACTAGAGTTAGTAGTGGGGGAATCGAATTGTATCAAGAGTTTGATATTTTACGATTCAAATAATAAAAGAGTAGTTTGTGTGGACGTAGATCTCAGAGGTGAGATTGAACCACGTTAAATTCCAGTGTTTTATTATTTGATTTCATTGTTTTATTGTTTGATTCATTTTCGGTTGAGCAAAAACATAAATCGGAGATTTTACGAGTGAATAACACAGTGCACTGCAAGACTCATATAAGGGTGTTTTTGCGAAAATCGATTAGATTTAGCCACTCAATTCAACCCCCCCTTCTTGAGTGTCACCTTGTGTTCAACAGATTAGCAATTTATGATCAGCACCCTAGTGTAGCGTATGGAATATTGTCCCCTGACGAATCAGCAAGATCATACATGACTATATTTTTCCTTACCCATAAATCACAAATAATAATCACATTTAAATTTGTAAATAGTGTCAAAGTCAAGGTGTAACCATTTAAATAGAAACGGAAATGGTAATAAATTGAGCGAAGTGTTCTATGGAATGGGCAACGTATTATCATTTTGCAATCGATATTAGGTATCTACATGTCTCGCACACACTATTTCTTTTCTTTATGATTCTGCAATGGGTATTAGTTTTTCGAGAGTCGTCTAAAAAACCAAACTAAGTTTCTACCCACAGAAGAAATTATTGATGATTGTGAGACCTTTGAAATGTTTGTTTCAATGCATTTTGACGACAAAGGAGACATACTGACATATAGAAGCATTATATATATATATCCTCGTCATTCAAATTGGGTCATCCTTCCCTCAAGACGCCAAAGCCCACTACAAAAGCAGGCCAAAGAGGGCAAAAAATTGTTCGGTAAGGCCCTAGAGAAGTTCCTTGTACAAACAAATGTATTATTAAAATTGCTTACAAAGCATGGGCGGTTACATATGGTCCTAATATAGAGCAACTATATCCCTATTTTCTAAAATTTTAACCATGTTTCTAGGTCCGGTTTAATTTTAAAGGTAAAAAGCCTATTTTTTGCACCTCCGATATGAAAGAAAAATGAGGCTCGTATTACTAAAAGACAAGAGCCCAAAGCAAGTGTATGTTAAACAAATACCAACCATCTTTTTTTAAAAAAACCTTATATGGACCTAGTCCACACTAAATTAGTGTGGACCTAATGCTAATTCATGTGATTTATGAAAAAAAAGGGTCACTATATAAAAAAAATAAATATAAAAAAATGAGTAGTTATAGATTCCAAAGTTTGAATATGTGAAAAAAAAGGTTACTATGTCACAAACTGAAAATTTCATCATGATAAAGTAATGTAAGAAAGAGTGACTATATTAAAAAAAACGGTCACTATGATAGAAAGTAACTATATAGTGTAACTTAAGATTTTTAAAAGGTTACTATATGGAAAAAAAGGTCACTATGCTAAATAAGTGGTTTTGGTCCACAATAATATTAGTTTGGATCAGGTCCACACAAGACTAACTCCTTTTTTTTCAATGTAAAATAAAAACCATCTTTTTTTAAAATATTAAATTTTCTCTTATTTTCCATGAAATGCTTATCTTTATTTTGTCATGGAATTTTATGTAATATTCTTTCTTTGGTAAGCAAAAAAAACAGCTATATATGAATATATGATCACTTTTACTTCATTGCTAAATTAGTTCAACTCCATCTCAATACTCTACATTAATTGTACAACATCAAATCTAACTGGTGGGTGGATGTGCCATGTAAGCACCCTCTGACCCTCTACTTTCATCGCCCAACAAACCATATGAGTTAGAGAAATTAAGAATATCCTTTCAAAAATAACATTTTCACAGCTGCAATCTCTTGATTTAAACCTCTTTTTTTTTGACATCCGGGATTTAAACTAAACCTCTTTAGTTAGATTTGCATGGCCACCCATTGCGCAAATTTTTTTTCCTTCGGTTTTTTTTAAAAAATTGTACTATAGCATGTCCATCATATATTTGAGTATATATCTTACACACATTTACATCGCATACATCCGAGTGCATGTGGGAATTTGCGAGTTGCTCACAGTTTTGTTAGCTTGTTAGTTTTGGATCCTTCATAGAATATTTATCCAAATTTTCAAAGCTATATTGCTATAGTGCTATGTGTACACTATACTAATGTTAAGGGTTGGTGATGCAATGCTATTTTTTTTGCTAGGCCAAAAGAATATATATTTGCACATCTCTCTTATCTTTTTGTCAGCATTCCTAGCCGCCAAGGTGAAAATTTTAGGACTAGTTTTATGTGTACTTTTAGGTTGTTAGAACTTTTTTTTTTATTTATAGGAACCATGTTAGAGCTATTGAATGAATGAGAATGAGCAGTAGGTGATAATCTATTATTGGTATTGGCAATTTAGCATCACCTTCGATTTCAGAGGTCTTGGGATTGAATCTGACCCCTTACAAGAAAAATTCTCATTTTCGTAACCTCCTCCTCACAAGGGACTTCAACTTACCTATCTCAAAATTAAAACTAAATGAAGAAGAATTTTCATAAAAATGAATATTGTCACCACGTCATCAACTATGGTAGAATCTCAAACTAAGCCATGTGTTATAGGTAGAAAGCTTCTCACTTAATTTTTTTAATTACATTAACACATTTGTGTCAACCTTTGCATGCTTATTGACTATATTCATGAAGGGAAATAATTTGTTCTTTTTCATTGATAAACAAAAGCAGATATTGGATTACTCTTGGACCGTACCATCGTGAAGTTAGTGCGTGCAACCAAGGGTGTGTTTCTTTACCTTAATAAATATACCTTCCTCCGTTTTTTTTACTTAGCATATACTCCCTCCGTCCCATAATATAGTGCTTACATTCCTTTTTGGGTGTCCCAAAATGTTGTGCCTATTTTATTTTTATCAATTTGTTTGGACTAAATTATCCTCAATTTTCACACAAAATTTTCAAAATACCCCTACTTTTCTTTTAAAATATGTGCCTCTATTTATTACTTTACACCATTCCAAGGAACATTTATTGCTTTTTGATTATTTTTTATAGGAAAACAAAATTAAAGAGGTAGTTCCAAGACAAAAGTACCAAAAAAGTACCTCATTAAATATATTTTTTGGAGAATCATACTACTCCCTCCATTCTCCTTAATTCCCGTGAAAAAAAAAGAAGTAAGCACTATATTATGGGACGGAGGGAGTATTATGCACAAGTTTTGAAGGAGAGGAAAAGATGGAGAGAGGGAAAAAAGAGACCCATGTAATAGAAAGGTAGAGAGTAATTAATGCCTAAAAAGGAGAATTGGGTGAAGAAGAAATAACTTATTGAAGTTTATTTTATAAGGTGTCATAATTTATCTGAACTAAGCTGAACTTATTAGAAGTTATTTGAACTAAACCGAACTTATTAGAATTTATTAGACCTAAATTTCACTTCATCCGTTTATTTTACTTGCATCATTTACCACTTTTAGAAGAAAAATGTGCATTGTTGTTGTTCATGAGGATTAAAAATATAGATACACATGGATATATAGTAGATGGACTGCATCCAATTAAAGTAGATGACTAATTTGCTAGGATTAATTACCGGAAAGGGTTGTTATTTTGGTATTTACTTCTCGTTCTTACAACCTACTTACCTTTTCTTTTTACTTTGAGATATATCGTAGGTTTTGGTTCTAGTATGTATGGTGGGGTCCCACAAATTCACTTTCAAAAGAATATATTCATTCTTGAGAATAAATTCGAAAGCACATAAAGATGCTTGAAATCTAAGCAAACATGGATACTATCCCACACTACTTTCTCACAAGCTTGTGGTTGTCTTAACATAATGAACTAAAAGTTAAACCGTCACTTTGTATATTATTGTTATAAAACTTATAATTCCCATATGCTTGTCATTCATCTAGTGAAAAGTCTATATTTGAGTGTACTACTTTTCTTACGAGTGGAAGACATGCAATAAACTATTGCAAAGTTTTGGTCCATCAACTCGCAAAGTCATTAATTATTTGGTGCTCATCTTTGCTAGCTGTTCATTCCACTAGATCTCAAAATTTCGCTTCATTTGCTAGCTTATTCTCTAAAAAAAATGACTTTAATCGGATATTAAATTATGCCACAACTTAAATGAGTAATTATATATGCATATATAGATGAATAATCATCCATCAAAGTAATGATAATCTAATTTAAATGGTAAAATTTTACTGGATAGTAGTAACTAAGATTAAGGATCGAACATTAATGTATGGAGTAATATACAAACTAATGGTAAAAGCATTTGCAACATTTTATTATATAAACTCCTTGACCAAACACTAGTACAGAATCAACAATTTGCGTCAGATGCCAGACCCAACACTTATAGGCCTAAACGCAATTTATTGAGAGATGATTAGCGTCGGATTAGGACTCGATGCAGATATTAAGCTATTTGCGTCATGCAAGAGATGTCCGACGCACATGACCCTTGATCCCCAGCACCATTTGCGTCGCATGTTGGACTATGTGCGACGCAAATCAACCATTTTTTATTTAAAAAAAAAAGTGAATCTGCGTCGGATTTTGTCGTACATCCGACGCAAATTGGTAATTTTTATTAAAAAATAAATAAATTCAAACATCCAAATACAGGAACAAAATACAGGATTGCTGAAATGAAATACAGGAATACAGGATGCAAATCTAAATCGAAATTAAGGAACGAAATACAAGAATGAGATACAGGACGCATATCTGAATCGAAATAAAGGAACGAAATACAAGAATGAAATACATGAACAAAACCATGAAAGCTGAAATGAAACGAAATTAAAAAAAATTGAACCCAACAAAAACAAAATCAAATCTAACACAAAAAAACCCTAAAAATTCATGTAAAGGAATCACTTCCAAAAAAAACTACAAATCTGAAGCGATTAAAAATATAACCTCAATTCATTTCCAACCATTTGCTGTTAAGAATCGAACCCTAAAACTTCAAATCTGAACCGATGATGAGTGAGGGTGCGTTCCTTCGCCAGAGTGAGTGATGTTGTGCGACGAGAGTGACGTTGTGCGACGAGTGCTTTTCGAAAACTTCGAGAGCGATGCTTTTCAAACCCGAACCGACGATGAAAGGCGATGAGTGATGAAATCACGACAAGTGAAGGACAAGAAGTTTGAAAGGCGATGACTAATGAACTTCGACGAGTGAACCGACGATGAAAGGCGATGAAATTTGAGAAAGAGAGAGGGAGAGAGGGATGGAGATAGAGAGAGAGAGGAGTGACGGCTGAGTGGAAATGTTGGTAGGGTTTCAGAGGAGTGACTCCAAAATAAAAAAGGGGGAAGCAGACCATTTGTGTCATATGGGTAATGAGATCCGACGCATATAGTTCCAAAATATAAAAGGGCCTAAAACCCATTTTCGTCGGATGGGCTTACTAGATCCGATGCAAATAGTATGATACAGTCATACAGCGATTTGCATTGCATCTAATGTACATTCGACGCAAATGAAGTATCATTTTATTTTAATTATTTGCGTCGAACATTAACTCGATCTGACGCACATGAATCCCACACCCATTTGCTTTAATTTTTTTCATCGAACACTAATGTAGATCCGACGCACATGAAGTATGATTTGCGTCGGACCCCCATTGTATCCGACACAAATGATGCCCCTATACTTCTGCATCGGTTTTCCAGTTGTGCGACGCAATTTAGGAGACGCAAATCAACGTTTTTCTACTAGTGAAACTATCCTAGGACCGGGTTTATATCTACATTGATCAGCACGAATACAACTTGATCGGCCTATAATTTGCATTATAAGGCCTATATATGGTCGTTTTAAATGGTCCTTTAATTCGACTTTCCGAGTTTTATATATGGAATTGAGGGTAAACAAAAGAATTTAAACCAACTCCGAGCATCTGCTAAAGTGCCACTTTCTCCCTATATCTATGTGATGTGCATGAAAGGATTAAATCAAGTTATTAAAGAGTAAATTCTGAGTGGTTAGTTTCTAAAAATGAATAAGAGCTTGTTGAATTGAAACTCTAATGTCAAACTTGTTCTTCGTTGACGTTATTTCTTCTTCACCCAATTTGCAGAACTAAAAAGAACTCTTTTGTAGGTGACATATTTTTGAAATATAGGGAAATCAGCGAGTCGAAACCTTTAAAAGATGTAAATCTCCTCCTTCAGGATGGGTTGTTGTAAAGACATATGACGACCGTATAATTGGAAATCCGGGATTGTTGGTGGAGGTGGCATTTTCAAAGATTATACATAGTACTGGCAAATTTCCTTCAATTTTCACTACACACTAGGGATGGGAACGGGTCAGATCTGAACCGGGTCCTTGTGGACCTAGATCCACATTCGTTTTTAAGCGTTGAATCCAGATCCGACCCAGATTCAGCAGTTGTGAAAAATAGGACCTGGATCCAGATCCAGGTCCAAAAAGGGTCCAAAACGGATCCGTCCCTAACTCAATTCACAACAAAAACTTGGCTTTATGGTTCCAACAAATTCAATAAAATCACAAATTAAGCAATGAAAAAAAACCCAATTCACAACAACTTAGCTTTGTGGCCAAAACAAATTCAATGAAGTAGATTAAAGTAGTAGAATTTCGGAATTTGAACCCATTACTTGAGGAGATGGTGCACGAGGAGTTGGTGGTTGAGTGGTGATGTGTGCAAAGAGCTGGTGAAGGACCGGTGGGGAGCACGATTGCGTGGTGGTGGATCGGTGATGCTTGCGACTACTTGATGGTGGATTGGTGGCTCCAAGTCGCAGAGAGAGAAGAAAAAAGAGAAATAAAGAGGAGAGAGAATGCACATGTTGGTTGCTTCAGCACCGTGAACGGTGGCCGATGGGTGGACAGTGGCTGGTTGAAGAATGGAGAGAGAGAGAGAAGGGGTGTGTATTTGTGTAACGTGAACTGTGAATTTGTGAGTGGGGTTTTGTGATTGAATAAAGAGTCAGGGAGACTAGGAAGTAGGAGCCTAGTGATGAAAAGTCCACGCCCCACTGCCAACCCAACTAATATATTAAAAAACGGATATGTGGATACGGGTCTCGAGATCAGATCTGGACCCAGATCCAATGGGTCCTAAATTTTGGAATCCAAATCCTAAAAAAGGGATCCGAGTCCAGGATTCGTTGCCATCTCTACTACAAAACTTGAAAAATGTTCGGCCTATAGTGCTTAATGGCGGCGGGTAAAGGTCTTAGTCTAGCCAGAGAACTGGAAATTCAAAAAATTATGTTAGTGTCCTTACTCTTCAAGAAGAAATTTCCCATGGAGTTGACTGTCACTTCACTATCAACTATTGGAGCTCTCTGATTCAAGATTATTTGGGAAATTGGCGTGTTCCATAGCTATGAGAGGGTAATTCGTGTAGTAGATTGGCTTGCAAATCATGGAGGACAACAAACAAGACAAACAAGATCAGAATTGTTCAAATGCCAGAGCTAGAACTTAGTAGGATTTTGGAGGAAGACATTAGTGGGAGGCTTTGTCACGTGTTGTTGATTATTAGTGTAGACCAAAAGCCATGCATATATGATGTGGAGAAGCCTTGTCCAACCCTCCAAAGATAGCGACCCTTGTTTTTCCAGATAGTGACTATATTCAACTTATAGTTACTCAACTTTATACATGTTATTTTCTAACATATTGATTCATTTCAAAAATATAGTCACCCTTTCTTACACTAATTATATATAGCTTGCACATGTCGTTACCCAGACTGTCAATTGCTTACAATAATACTTTTTGGTTGCCGATAAAATGAAGAAAATGTTTGTAAGAGGTCTTGAACTCTTGACCTCTACTTTACAAGTTATCATTCAACCACTAAGTTATAACTTTGTAACAAAATGTCAATCCCAATCAATATACTACCTCCGGTCTTTTTTAGTTTACCCATATTCCTTTTTGGGATGTCCCTTATTAGTTTACCCATTTCTTTTGTTTCTATTTTTGGAATGGGACCACTAACTTTCCATCACACATACATTCAACTTTAACATAAAATAATAGTTTCTCTTTCTTTCTATGTCCCACAACATTGTTTCTCCTAAAACTTTGTGCAAAAGAAACGGGTAAACTAATAAAGACCGGAGGGAGTATTTATTAATATGGCATCGCCGCGGCCCAATAATTAATCTCTCTCTAAAAAATAAAACAAGAAAAAGAAAATGAAGTGTTCATATCTCATCACATGATGACTTTTAAAAAAAGTAACATTACTTTATGTAAAAAATTGTAGGAAAAAAATTATACTTTGTTATCATTCATATAAGTCTGATGTAAGCAAATATAGATTATGACTATGTTTGCTAGACAAACACTATCTGAGAATTAAAATGTTACATATAGTTCTGCTATTTTCTTTCCTACTCTATGGGGTTAGTGTTTGTGTTCGTTGTTGGTTATGGCAACTCAAACATGGTTGCCAGTTGCTTAAGATTTGGTGGATTAATGACCAGGTTACTCACGAGGATGCGAAGTGTGAGTATGGTCGAGGTGATGAAAAGTTTCTCTGATTTGGACATGTATTTTCCGGTTTCATAAGTCGGCGGTGTGTTCGAGAGCTCAAACTGTTGAGCTCTCCTTTTAGCTTGGCAACGATCTTATTGGTCCTTGCCTTGAAAAAACAAAATCTGCAGGGGCACCCAGTTTCAACTGGTGGATTTCTGCACGCCCCGTTTCTCCTACTTACTGGTGAAATCTGAAGTACTCTCGAGAGAGAGTCATGAGTCACCTAGGAATGTGACTCTTCATCAGATCATGAGCCTAGAATCCCAACCGTCAGAAGTTCGTTGGGATTGCTCATGCGGCAAGACGCGAATCTTGCCTTCGGTTGTCCGTTGTCCGGATCATGAACGACATTTGCTTCTCCTACCGCTTCCATTAGTTATCAGAATTTTTGGTTCCACCTACTCAATCATCGACCAGCGACGCCCTCCTTAATCAGCGACTCTGTATCCATTTTATTTGTTTTTGTTTTTTAGGGCATGTAAGAGCTCATAAAGCTCATTTAGTTATAACTTTCCTTTATGTTTGTTTGTATTAGTAATAGGTTGTATTTCGTTGTCTAATTAATGTACGCTTTCTCGATGTCAAAAATAAAATAAAAATAAATATCATGTTAGGAAGGGGAATCTATATTGGATTGTCAAAGAAGGAAGCATATATTCTCCTTGGGGATATGTGGGTGAAACGCTTGAAATCCTTCTTTATATAGCATCTTCCTTAAGTTGGTGGTTTTTTTTTACTTTTTTACATTACATCTAATTTTTAAGCAATATAAAATGTATCATATATTGCCAATGATAGTACCTTTCAAAAAAAAAAAATTGCCAATGATTATGTTAAACTTGTCTTTTCTTTTACAATTATCAAGTTAAGAAATTATTTAATGATAAAAAATTCAGCGCAACATTTTGTTTTTACTTAACTATGAATTTGGACATTATAAATAACCCTTTTGTTTGAGAGACATGCAACTATGTAAAAGTGAGTCTGGCTTAGCTTTATATTGTTCTCACTCCCAATTTTATATTTTTATATTTTTACCTCTTTATCTACTAGTTCTGGCGGCCCAAGTTGGATGAAGAATAAATTGGTTTCACACAAGTTTTTCAAGTTTTATAACACCTTGAAAATCTTTAATTGCAACATCTTTTGAGTTATACACTAGTTATTAGGCCCGGGCTATGACCCGGGTAAGGAAAATATTCATTTATAAATATTATACTTTTAGATGATAACACTAAATATCACTTAGTCTAGTGGTTAAGAATTTAGTATATAGACATGTGATCATGGGATCGAACCTTATACTATGCAATTTCTAATTTTTTTTAATGGTATGTAGATTACATGGAGTAAGACGCCCTTAGGGTGAGTGACACGTGGTACCGTTCCTTGTTCAGGAACGCCTTTTAATATATTAGTATAGATAGATTATTATATACAAGGTCTTGACTATTTCAAATAAACATGTAAAAACAAAAATTAGTATATACGACACTTCAATAAAAAGAAAATAATATATAACATGTTGGAAGATTCATATCAATGTATGGTCCTGTTTGGCACTAGCGTTTTAGGTAGCGGGTAGAGGTTGGACAAGTCAAAAAGCTACTTAAGGAAAATTAGGGCCCTATTTGGCAAAACTAGCGGTTGTAGTAGCTGTTAGCTGTTGCAGTAGCATTTAGCTGTTGAGGTAGCTATCAGCGGTCAACTAGTAGCTGTTAGCGATTAGCGTTCAAAGTAGCTGTTCAAATTATAAGTGTTTGGCAAAACTAGCTGTCAGAATTGCAAAAAACAAAAAAGGACATACATTCACTTATAGAATTAAATATAAAAATTTGATTAATTAGTTTAATAATTAAACTCGATGATTAATTTTCAATGAAATTTACATATAAGGAGTATACAACTTTTACTACTCAAACAAACGTACGAGTTTAAGATAGTCCTTCACCCTTGGAAAATGGTCATCATTTATAAAACATACTTCCTCCGTTTTTAGTTGTTACATATTGACTTTTTACACTATTCATCTTATGTAGTTTGACCGTCTTTGATTATTTTTTCATAAGAAAAAACATAGTCAAGTGGGATCTTGTTGGATTCGTCTCAATATATATACTTTCCAAATATCAACTTTTTATAATTTTTACTTATGTACAATTAGAGATATTAAAGGTATAATTTGTGCGTTGATAAACGTGTTGAGGAGAAATGAAACAACTAAAAAATCAGGAGAAGTATATATACAGAGTCGAATGTATGTATGATGTCATATTTGAACCATTAGTATATTTCATACACTCCTATAAGGAAAAAAAGAGTATATATAATATTCTATGTATATTTTGTAATAATATACTTATTTTGTACGCCTATATATTCTCTATCAAAAAACACAACATCAATCAATTTTTGAAATGTATATGTAAACTAAACGTTTTAATAATACTAATAATCATAGAAAAAAAGGCATATATCTTGTTTGTTATAGCTAGATTAACTTAGATACTTGTGAAATTTGGGTCATAAAATATTATGAAACTTTAACTAGCCCTTTTGTAAAAGAAAAAAAAAATTAACAAAAAACATCTAAGTAGTACAACTAAAAGCATTTTACACAATACTATTATAGATTTATTAAAAAAGAAAGAAAAAAGAGTTGATCAAAAGCATAATGAATGCAATAGCAGCAAACACTAGCTTTTCTGCTTCATAGGTAACGTTTCACAAAAGCTACCCATAATCTACCCTAATCTCTACCCGCTACCATAATCGCTACCTTGCCAAACACTCCTATATATATTTATAAAATTCTTACTAATAGATAATTAAAAATGTTAATCGTTAGAGTTGTAACCAATAGTAATAAAGATTGTTCTCACAAGTACACAACCCTATATATAATTTGAGAAAAACTACTTTTCTTATACCAAGCTGTAGAAATAACTACCTTTCTTCATTGTTTTCTAATTGAACTACCTTTTACCAAAAGCTATATATGCAATTGCTACCTCTTAATTAATTTTTTTTAGGTTTTCCATCCACTACTTCCCAAACCATCGTACTTCTGTTTTTTTTTTCCCGATCCCCAATAACATTTGTTTTCCTCTTATTTTTTGCATAATTAAGTACGGGGATCAACTTATAAGAATCTTATTTTGGAAAAATCATATTCTCAATGTCTTTGAGAATTGTAATAGGTGTTTGGAATTTATCAATTTGGGATTTCCCCAATCAAAATCTAATAGAACAAGATTAGAGTACCATGATAACTTCGATAAGTTTTTCTCTATAAATTGAAGAGAATTTCTAAAACTTAGAAGGTTGATTTTCCAATTGTAAATTAAGGTTTGCGAATCTAAGGATGAATAAAATATATTGTTGATTTTAAAATCTGATTTATCCTTTCTATAATTTGTAGCTTGATTGAGTTGAAGTAAGTTTGTAATTGCATTATGTACGTAAGTGTGTCTTCGACTACTCTTCGTCCTCCCAATCCGCTACTCTAGAAAAGCCAAATTCATATAGCCCTAGCTAACTGAATCATAAATCGTCTAATCTTCTTCTTTTGAAAATTAGTTGCAGCAACTCTAAACTAATGAACGCTAATTGTAAATCTCAAAGTGATTAAGAACTCGATTCCTCTCAAATTAAACATGATTAATTACTATTGGTTACAACTCCTTACTGACGCAATAAATTGAGAAGTAAACGAGTAAATTAGGGTGAAATTAAAAAAATGCAAAATTTTAAGCCATAGTGGATGATAATAATTTTAATGAAATCCATCAACGGGTAGCAAATGAATAACTTTTTGAGCTTAAAAGGAAGTTAAATTAATATATTACGAAAAATAGTTGTATTTATTACCAATTTCTAGAACTTTCTAACAACACCATATCAACAATATAATCGCATCACATATACTTCCTCTGGTTTTTATTACTTTATCCACTTTTTTTTTTTTTATGTTATCCCTTATTAGTTTACCCAGTTCTTTTCTTTTTTCTGTCTTTGAAGTGGTTCCACATATTGTTTATTAATATTTTTACCTTCTCACTCTATTTTTCTTGACCCGAAACATAAACCTCAATCCAATATGCCAATGGCTCTGTTTGGAAAGCATTTTAGTTACCTTAAATGATAAGGTACTAACATATTTTAGCTGCTAAAATAATTAGTAGTGTTTGGGTAGTATTTAAAATAAATTTTCAGGTAGTTAAATTGACTTAAATGATAAGTTAGAATTTTTTACTTTTTCAAAATCAGGTGACTGAAATTTTAGAAAATCTTTTTAAAATTTTGATAACTAATTTTGCCAAAAATATTTTATCAACTTAAACAACTAATTTTGCCAAACAGGTAAGCTAATCAGCTAACATATCAATTTCAGCACCTTATAAATTTCAGCTTTATTTTATCAGTTTCAGTCTATTTTCAGCTAGTATTGCCAAACATAGCCAATTAATTAAGTGGTTATTGTATACTAGAAATTATGTAAGTAAAGAAATTCCCATGATTTTCTAATTTGAGTAGTTGTTTGGTTGACAAGAAGTGGGAAAAACAAAAAATTTATCATACACCCGGGCGTACCGTGAGCATGGTACACCCAATGTTATTTTTTTCTCATTACTCATTTAAACCCTCCAAATGAGCATATTTACATAATAGATAGAGCTCCAAATGAGATGAATAATGCACTCGTGGGGAAAATAGAGGGGCAATGAAAATTCCGTGGAAAATTGAAATTCCCACAAAACGTGGGAATTTATTCACCAACCTTTGGTCATTTAGAATTCCCACATCAATTTATGGGAAGCTAGTGCAAGTTCCTTGATGTCAACCAAACATATTAAGGTCATTTCCTAGGAATTACTTAAGGGAAATAACTTCCTAGGAAATGGAACTTAATTCCCATGGGAATTAAATTTCCATGTATACCAAACAACTACTAATATTTTCTCTTTCATTTTATGACCCACATTATATCTATTTCTCTTAAAAATTTGTGCTCAAAGAAGTGGATAAACTAACAAAAATCGCAAGAAGTAAATAATTGTTCCTTGGTTTTGACCCCCCTATATCTAAGTTATTTTTTCTTTGCACCCTCTTTGGGGCTGGCTTTAGAAAACGATAGTATGCATGGGAGAGACAGTCTTCTATTCCACAAAAGATAGGAATTTTAGTCCCCACAAAAGAGAGAGAGAAGAAGAAGAAGTAAAAAGAGGAAGTAAAAAGAAAAGCAAGGACCATCTCCTCACCCTTAAAAAACCGCATCCTATTCTCTACCTTATTTGCATATCGCATTTGTTCGTATTCTTGAGAGAAAGAAGAGAGAGGGAAAAAAAAAGAGAGAGAAAGAAAAAAAGAAAGAATGTTCCACCACCCTAAGAAGCCTTCTTCTATGAATTCAAATGAAAGGACAACATCCATGTGTGTTCAAAACGACTCTGGCCTCGTTCTCACCACCGATCCTAAGCCTCGCCTCCGGTGGACCGTCGAGCTCCACGAACGCTTCGTCGACGCCGTTACTCAGCTAGGAGGCCCTGATAGTATGTACCACCAACTTCATTCTTACAATCGTTCATATGTTCATTCGATATTATTCATAGTACGCTATTGGTACTTCCTGCGTTCTGAAATAGTGAAACACTTCTATCAAAAAGTTCTCACATAAAAAAGGGGAGTATTTGATCACTTATTTCAGAAAGGATGAAGTATGTTCATGTATTATATCAATACAATATTGTTTGTTAGTATCATTGTTTTCTGATGGGTTTTTCTTTTTGCTTTCTTTGGTGGTGCTGAAATCTATGTAGAGGCTACACCAAAGACTATCATGAGAGTTATGGGTGTTAAAGGTCTTACTTTGTACCACCTCAAGAGCCATCTTCAGGTTTGAATTACTTAATATTCTCTTGTTGCAATTTCTAAAGTTGTACTAGCTTCAAATTATCTAGTGCAACAATCATAAAATTTTGGAAATTTTATCAAATAATTAAAATTGTGAGAGGTTTAGTTGAACTATAAACATGGTGCAATAATTCGAGTGAGGTCGAAAATACTATTATATATTAAAATGATGCTTAATCAATTGATGAGTTCCTATAATTGCACTTGAGATTGAAAGTTTGTATATGTTCTAATTGATATTATTTTCCTTATTTTTGTTATTAGAAATTCAGGCTTGGAAAGCAGCCTCATAAGGAGTTTAATGATCACTCGGTTAAGGATGGTAAGAGAGGTGACTGATCATCAACATCTAGGGTTTCTTAATTATTTCAATATTCCTATATCTTTACATGTTAAATAATTGTAGAATGAATGTAAAAAAATATCTCATTCATTCTTGTTCTTTCTTTGTGCTGCAATTTTATGTTATCTTCTCTTCGATTCGCGGTGGCAGCGTCTGCTTTGGAGCTTCAAAGAAACAGTGCATCTTCCTCAGGATTAATGGGTCGCAGTATGAACGAGTATGTGTTAATTAATTTATTATCAAGCAAGCTTAAGATTCATTCCCTGCAAACTACAGTGTAGTAGGAGTTTAATTCTTTTCATAAAAACTAAAAGTTTTTTAAGGCAACTTCTCATTGAAGTAACCTTGAATTGTTTAAGAACCACTCCCTTTCTAGAATATCTTTTTATCTGGCATCTTCTTTTGCACTTTGTTCTTTCTCTTTTTTTTGGGGGGGTGGTTTAATTTGATTTTCTATATTGTTTTTATAATGAAGATATTAATTTTCTTTTGAATCAATGGCAGTAACAATGTGCACATTAGTGATGCATTAAGGATGCAAATGGAGGTTCAAAGGAGACTCCAAGAACAATTAGAGGTAAGTCTAAATAACAAATCAAATACCCTATAAGCTAAGTCAAATAATACATGTTAACCCGGATTACACTATCAACGTGACAACTAGTTTCATACAGAATGATCGAGTATATATAGATTGTTTTTATATAGTTTTTATTCTCAAGTATCATGCATGATTTAACAATGGTATAATTTTGCATGGAAACTAAATAAATAAGTGATGTCCTAATATATAATACGTAATGGTAGGTTCAAAGACATTTGCAGCTGAGAATTGAGGCACAAGGGAAGTACATGCAAAACATACTAGAGAAAGCATGCCAAACTTTAGCAGGAGAAACCAATATGACAGCTTCAGCAAGCTATAATAAAGGCAACAACAACAATTTAAGCAATAACAACTCTTCAATGGGGGCAGATCATTTATCAGGATCAATGAAAGAATTCGGCACGATGAATTTTCCATCTCTTCAAGACCTTAACATCTATGGTGGTGAACAACCACTTGATCTTCACCAAAGTATGGACCGATCTTCGTCGCTTGAGAATTTCATGCAATTAGCACCAAGTGATAATCTTTATTTAGGGAATAAGAAGAGGTCAAACCCTTTTAATAATAATGTGAATAATAACAATAATAATAATGGTAAGAGCCCTTTAATTTGGTCTGATGATCATCTTCGTCTTCAAGAACTAGGCCCTCCAACACCTACTTGTTTAGGGCCTCAAGATCATCATCATCAAGAACATCTTTTTAAGGCAGGAGATATTCAAATTGCACCACCATCTTTGGATCATCATCATCATCACCATCGAAGTAGTAATAATGATGATCATCAAATCGATTCGATTTCCGAGATTTATGATTCAAAGCCAATTTTAACAAGTGATATTGTTGTTGGAGTTGACAAGAAATTCGACTCATCGCCTAAGCTAGAGAGGTTGTCACCGGCGAGACAAGGCACAACTCTTGGAAGAAATTCTACTTATGGTTGATCTTTGCATAATTTTGGTAGGTCTAAGCTCATTTCTTAGATGAAACTTTATTTTGAAGAGTTTTCAATTATTTTTGGTCCGTTGTTAGTCATCTAAGTAGATTTTAATGCTTAACATATGTACCTTTGATGCTTCATGCTAAAGGTATGCTTCTAATGATGTTAATAATGGTACTATGCTCTCGTTCCTAGATCTTTTGATCGAAATTTTGTTGCATGAGTAAGTGGGCATATGGACTAAATCAAATGCAATATGCCAGATTTTGACACTGAATCTTTTTTTTTTATGGCTAACATGATACAAATATTATATTATACTCCCTCTATCTTTTTGTTACATATACAGATTTGGCGCACATATTAAGGAACTAGGAAAAGTAATTTAAATGGGACTAGATTTGTGTGTGATTATATAGTGGAAAGGAAGAGAGGAAAAGCTCATAGAAGATATTTAAAAATGGAATTATAAAAATTATTGTAAAACTTCATAAAAAGGAACGATAGCAATTAATAAAAATTTGATGAAGCATAACAAATTTTTGTTTATCTATTGTATACTTTAATACTGTTATAGAAGAACGTTTAGAAGATGACTGTAGTAGTGTAGTGCTACTAGACAAGTTTGTTGGAGCGCAAAAGGTAATTGGATCCTATGTTCTCTTTATCTCGATTGTGACTTTGATAGTCATTTTGTGGTTTAAGTTTTAATAAATTTGTTTAGATTTAGAGCGACAACGTAGTTTAAAATTAGCAAAATTGGATGATAACTTTAATATTCTTTATCCGAAATTAAAGATTATGTTAATAGTGTAATTCAGATATAAATGTGCAAACTAAATTCAGAAAGAGATATTAATTAACTTTTCAATAGGCCATGTGAGAAGTCTTTTACTTTTATAAAGTAGTACAAAACTAATAATGCAAGTATGATATGTAGGTATATGTGAGTTTCTTTGCCACCTAAAAGCATAGATATATAGGTAGGGATTTGATGCATGAAAGAGAGGGGAGCTAAAGGGGAAGGCAGGGCGGTATTTATTACCACATTGATCTTATATGAGATGTATCTCTCATATCCATACGTTGATCTTGATAATATGGAGGATGTTCTATATGGGGATTATATAATAACGTCTTTTATTAGTTGTTCTAATTATTTATTAATTTTTACAAGCTCCAAAACTCACATATAATTTGACCATTATTCTTTATTATGTGTGTACATATAAGGTCAGGTTTCGATAGGAACATTACTTATAGTAGGAACACTAGCTACTTATATGAGAGCTTGTGCATGAACTCTACGTAGTCTCCCTTTTTAGCTAACAAGTTATCAATTTTGGCTATAATGTAATCATTTCTCTCTTTGCAGCATCAATGTTCCTATAGTAATACATTTTTCATAAATAAGGAATAATCATGTACATAATATATGAATAAAGGATTATATTTTTACTATAATATATTACTATTCCATTATTCTCATATATGATGTAGGTAGTGGATCCTCACCTCCGATCCGGCCTGACTTAGAGGTCATGAAAGGATTTAAACTTTAAATCCTATAACCCTATAGGTTTTTGGAATGACGTTTCTCCTCCATTTCAAGAGTCCAGCCCTTAATAAAGTTAAGGAATCATGAGAGTTAGGATCTAGATAATTGTGTTACAAAGACAAGAAGTAAAACAACTAATAAACTAAAAAACGGAGTGAATATAATATATGGGGGTAATGGGTTCAGGATAATCTGCATATAAAGATTGTCACATGAAAGAAACATTTGAGATGAATCTCACAGTTATTCAGATTATACCTCAAAAATGCATTGGGAGTTCCCTCTCACTAGATGTCCCAGAGTTGGGTGTTCCAACCAAAAACAAAATCTTGTCTTGTTGTCCATTATCTCTCTCTAACTCTTTTTTTTTTTTGGGGTGTTCAAAAATGATCTTCCCCTAAAAGGAAATGTAACTGTGTTACAATAATTTGGCCACAAATTGTGTAAACCTTTATTAGGATTCTTCAATTTGGTGGTCCATATATAGAACTTTGGATTTTGGATTTTGTTTCCCAATGCAGAAGTCTTTTCTGACCATCACCTTTTTCTTGTTAGTTACTACATCATCTCATCATGATGGCTTTGGTTAGTTGCTGGGTTGCTTCCAATCATTGCTGGAACATAATCATAATTAAAACATTTGATTGTCCTTAATTAAACATATTTGTGTACACACTAAAATCAACGGCTACATTTATAATTACTGCTAAAATATGAAAACGTTTGCTAGGAGTCAAGGGAATACATTTGAAAAACCAAGATATTATATGGGTTAATTACATGCATCTTTAGTGTTTTAGGTGACAAAAAGTCTAAAACACTAATAATTAACTATTAGATGTCTCACATATAACTTTAGGCTGCTTTTGGTAATATTATCGGAAACAAACTAAAACTGATAAGCTACTTGAAATTGAAAAATGTGACAGATAAAACCAACAAGGTAGCTAATCCCACGAGTTGTTTGGTAAAACTAATAGTTTAGGTAGTTCAAAATCTGTAAAAACAAAGAGGGTCGGTAAAAGTGGAAAAAATAAACAACCAACCCCTTGCTTTGAAAGGCTATTCAAAGTAACATCTTAATTCAAGTCCCCTTAAACTTTTCATATTTTGTTTTAACAACATATATATTCTAGGTTCTAATAATCATTTAAGGTAGTTACAATGAATTATCAAACTTAACCTAAGTTGTAGATGTCTAACATCTAGCTAACTAAAAAAAAGGGAAAAATTTCAAAAAACTACCTTTTATAACCAATTTTTTTCAAAGAAAATACCTTTTAAAAATTTTCTTTCAAAAAACTACATTATATCACAAATTCCTTTCAAAATACTACCATTTTACATTTATATTTAATACTAACCGATAAATGACAATCATCGTAGGTGTTGCTGTCTGTGGGGTAGCGAGAAAAGAGGAAATAAACAAGAGGTGAGGAAAGAAAAGCAATTAATTGGTGATTCAATTATTGTGATTTAACCTCTTTAATGGTAAAATGGTAATATATTGAAAGAAATTTGTCATATAAGGTAAAGGTAGTCTTTCGAAAGAAAATTTTTAAAAGGTAGTTTTTTGAAAAAATTTGATTATAAAAGGTAGTTTTATGAAGTTTTCCCAAAAAAAAATATATCAAATAAATTTGGGTTTTTTGTGGGGAATGACCAATTAAAATAGGGCTTTTGTGGGGAAACACCACTTAAAAATTTTTTTGGAGGGAATGACCAATTAAAATACTTCCGTTGGTAACTTAACACCACATTACGATTTTCCGGTCAAATTGTCAACTTTCCGGTGTTGACTTATTTTTTCGCCCACAACATTGATATTTTTATGTTTCTCCTCCTCCCTCACCCCTACATCCTACCCACCGGAATCCTCCTCCCCCACCCCTACGCCCTACCTACGCCCTACCCACCGGAAACCCCACCGGAATCCTCCTCCCCTGCGCCCTACGATAGGTGAACCACGAGAGCAGGGACCCACGAGGAGAGAGAAAGGGGCAACCAGCGCAAAAGGGGTTGGAGGATTTGGGATTGGGAGGTGAAGAAGAAGGATGAAGCTAGGAGAAGGAGAGTGAGAGGATTTCGGGGTAGGGGACTAAGGGGGAGGGGGGGTTTCCGGTGGGTAGGGCGTAGGGGTGGGGGAGGAGGAGAAACAAAAAAAACCGAGGTTTTGGAGGGAAAGAAATTGTCAACGCCGGAAAGTTGACAATTTAGCCGAAAATCGTAATGTGGTGTTAAGTTGCCAACGGAATTACGGAGTTATTTTAATTGGTTCTTCCCTCCAAAAAAAATTTAAGTGGTGTTTCCCTACAAAAACCCTATTTTAATTGGTCCTTCCCCACAAAAAATCCAATAAATTTTGAACTTTTTCTCTCCCTTGTGCGCTATAGCTAATTATTAACTACATATCCTTATTTTGTCTATATAAATCATAGATTAGTGCATGACTAATGCCACGAGATTAAAGAGCTTTAATTATAAAACATAATATTAGTGTCAGATATTTTCAGTACAACTTGGTACTGAAGATGATCCTCTTGATTTTAGTGCCAATTTTACAGTAGTTTGGGCTAAAGCAAAGTGAATGTCGTCTTCGTTAGAAAAGAAGCCTGGCCTAGTGCTTCTCTTTTGATAAATAGTAGTGGATAGTAATATGACTAGGGCTTCGTTTTTTCATGCTCCTTTCTCCCTTTTCTTCTCTTCTTTGGTTCTCAATCAAACTTCGGGCATTGTGCCCCTAGTATTATAGTACAAGCTCGAAATTTTTTGCTGGTTTTGTTGCCACTGACACATGCAGTGCATATATGATTCAGTCTCACTGACGAGTGTTGTACTCCGTAATTCCTAAAGCTGGCAAACAGCGCAGCCTAGTCAGATTTGGTTAGTGTGTTGTGTGCGTACATAGGGTTAGTAAATTAGACCCCAGGAAAGGGATAAAATGTTGTCTACTCGGTAGGTAATCTATTCATTAGATGTACATATTAAAAAGTGAATAGAATCTAATTCATTAGTGTTTACCCTTTTGTAATTGTCTATTTGTAGCGGGTAGTTTATCAAGTGGGTAGGTAATTAGGTATATCATTTTTCCAAGCAAACATGTATTTTAAGCACATTAGATAACTCAATATGAAGTATTTAATATATGATTTTCTAAAATAACCTGCCTAACTCATTAACACAATCATTTTTCAAGTAAAATTAAATTACTTCCTCTATATGAGTATATTCATTTAATTATACGAGTAACCTCAATTGTTTACAAAAGTAACTGCATTTATTCATACGAGTCACTTCATTCGTTCATAAGAGTAAACTGATTATATCCCCTTTTGTTATAAAAGTAACTCCATTTTTTTTATAGGAGTAATAACCCCCTTGTTTGTTAAGAGTAACGAACTTAATCCGTCAAAGTAACTACATTCATAGTCCATCAGTCATACACATAGCCATATAGGAGTTCTCATATGAGTAACTTCATTCGTTTATAAGAATAAACTCATTAGTATCTCCTTTGGTTTATATAAGCAACCCCATTTGTTTATAAGTGTAAACCCTCATATTGTTAAGAGTAACGTCATTTATTCAAAATATGATGTCTAGTAACCTTTAATAATAGGATTAGTAATGCTAGTTGATATGTAAAGTTAATCGAAAAAAGGGAAAATGCATCTCCAAAAAGAAGAGAAAAAGAAAAAAGACGGATAAAAAAAATTAAAAAGGGCATAATGAAGCTGCAAGGATTTGAACCCCTAACTAAAAGAGCACAAAGCTATATCGAAGTACAAACCCATCTGGATTTATGAAATATAAACCTGCGTGGGTTTATATAGGCCTTTTGGGCGCGAAATTTGAATTCCGCGTGAACGTGCCACATAATTTATTTTCCATGGTACGCCTAACAGATTACGTGTTATCGTTATAATTTTATATACGAAAAATTGACTTTGAGTACTTTATATGTGTCGTCAAGTTTTTCAAATAACTAATATACCAAAGTTTACTTTTAATACCACCTGACGGATTCCGTTAATTCTTTTGTTTGTGTGGGTCCAATTACCCTCTGGGCTTATTTTAAGTTTTTACTCTGAAGTTTCCTAAGACAAAACTAAGACTTGCCCTTTACTTAATTCAATTGCATAACAAATATGCTAAAATGTTTTAGGGTTTTTCATCATCTATTGTAATTCTCCATCTAATTTATTTTTCTAGGGGGAGTTGTGAATTCAATCAAGAAAATATTATGGTATTTAAAAACTAAGGTTTATCATATTTGGGGGAAATCTGAAAATCAAAATTCCTTATATTTACTATGTGTTCAGTTGTTTCAATTGGACCCTTTCTTGAGGTGAATTGGGTGTAAAGTAACTCGTAACTTTTATATGGTTAGGTGAAATGACAAGCTCAGGTGGTGCATAAAATGAGGTTTTCAATTGGAAAGAGGTCAAAAATGTGATGCGTAAGGATGGAGGTGGAGGTGGATATGGATGTTAACGAGGGAATTATAATAGAGATAAGAAAGGGATAAAGGAAGATGAACAAGTTATCGAGACAAAAGGAGCGAAGGGTAAAAGTAGAAGAAGGGGGGGAGAAACAAGGGGAAAAAGTAATGGACACAACCAAACGAAAGTATTGATGATAGAGTTGATTATGGGCCAATTAAGTCTGGCCAGATTTTTCCCAAAAAAATTTAAGATAATATTCTGCAAATATACATTAAGATAAATACAATAACATTAATTCGTTTATCTATATTATTAATCCCTTTGTCTTTTTTTACTTGCTACATTCCATACATTTTTGCATAAGCTTTCTAAAGATGCATGAAGGAATGTTGAGGACCAAACATTTATGAGTAGAAAAAGTCTTCATTGAGCCGCGTCTTAATGACTGAGATGGGTTGTAGTTTATGGCCTGGGTGTATCAGTTTTCATCAATCTATATTTTTTTTTAATATCATCTTATTATTTTTTTTAGGAAGGAGGAATAAGCCAATAAGGAGTAATCCCTCCTAAAATGAGTTTTTGTTGAGATTTAATCCTTAGCCTTTCATCAGATTGGTACCCAACTACTCTAGTCTCCTATCTTATGGACATATATTTTAAGTTTTAACTACTACAAATAATTAGGAGTTACCGAAGTAGGATTTTCTCGTGTGATACATACTAAACTTTTTTTTGTTAAGGTAAGAAGAAATCATTTGCGCTGCTATCACACAAGACCTCCATCTACAGGTCCATTACAAGCCATACACCCTCCAACCCTCCTCCCCTTAATAAGTACTCCCTCCGGTCTTTATTAGTTTACCTGTATTTCTTTTTGGGATGTCCCTTATTAGTTTACCCATTTCTTTTGTTTCTATTTTTGAAATGGGACTACTAACTTTTCATCACACATACATTCAACTTTAATACTTCCTCCGTTCTGTTTTAAATGAAACGTAGGGCCTTGGCACGGGGATTTAGAATAGGAGAGAGATAGAGAGAAAAAAAAGAAGGGACCCATGTGATGAGGAGAGAGATAGAGAGAAGTGAATACCAAATAAGGTAACGTTTCACTTATTTTGAAAGACCTAAAATAGTAAGTGTTTCATTTATTTTAGAACGGAGGAAGTATAAAATAATAGTTTCTCTTTCTTTCTAGGTCCCATAATATTGTTTCTCCTAAAACTATGTGGAAAAAAAACGGGTAAACTAATAAAGATTAGAGGGGGTAAATTCCAAGCAAATGCGGGTAGGAATTGAACCACTTGACGGCTTGACCAACTCCAATTCCTAGTAGGCTAGTACATACTAAATTAGTGCAGTTAAAAATTGAACTTTTTCTTCCTGAAGACTGAAGTTCCAAACTTCACTCAACGATAACCAGTGCACACTTGTTTCCGGCGCCGGTCCATCATCGCCGACGACTATTCTCCGGCGTTCTTCTCACCTCGAAGTTTGTTCTTCAATTCAAAATTCGAAGCTTGACGTCAAATCTTCGATCTTCAGGCATAAAATCCAGCATATAGGTAGTTGATGATGTGAATTCAAAGAGGAGAGAGAAAGTAAACATCAAACATTCTTCGTGTTGGTCTAATTTTTGGAGGTCCTTCAATGGAGCGCGGAGTTTCGCTCAATTCTGCGCGATCAATTCTCGATCATATATTCAAGTAAGATATTAAATTAGGTTCAATATTTTTCTTCTTTTGGTTTGTAATTCTAGTTCTGCAATATTCTTGATTTTGTACTTGTTTAATCTATGAATTTCCTCGTTTCGGATTGGTTTCCGTTTCGCTTTTCTTGCAGTAACGAAAATTAGAAAATGTGATGTTATATTCCATGTAATTTGGTGAGAAATGCCTGAATCAGAACTATTCTGAATATTTTTTTGTTCGGAATAATTTTTGGTGGTATATTCAGCAAAAACAATAGTATATTTATTACAAAAGGTAGTATATTTATACAGAAAAAAGTAGTAGTATATAAAAACCCAACATATGACCCGGATTATAGGTATATTATCAAGGAAAGTGATGTTGTTGATTCAAATATATTACTTTATTGATTAAAGGTACTATTTTAATTACTAGATATACTACTTCTCTTGATGATTAGAAGAAAAAATGTATAGAACGGTTCTTGATTAGGCAATGCTCGCAATTTGGTCACTGTTAGTTGAGAAATTCCAAGTTCCAACATGATAGAAAGTTAGAAACATAAAATGTTTCAATCATGGCATTTTTGTAAGTAAACAAAGTAAATTTTTTACGTATAAAAAGTGAATTTAATACTGCTTAATGAGATAGTAATGTTGTATGATAGATGATAAATGTTGTATAAGCTAGTACTACTGTACTAATGTTATAAAAAATGACAAATGTTATGTAAGAATTTTACAAGTGTTGTATAACAAAGTGAAATGCTGATAGTTCTTTAATTGGAAAGAAAATTGTTCTTCCCAAGGAGGAACTAGGCAAAGTTCTTGTTAGTTGTATGATTCATTATTGTGGTCCTTACCCTAAGCTAAGAAGATAATCTTTTTTGTATAAGCTTTTTGAAACGCACCAAAGATGGTAGCATGGTCTAAATGAAAGGGAGACGTTAATTGGCTCATTATTAGTGTTTACTCTGTTGTTATCAATGGATATTTTGCTTTCTATTCTTAATGTTATTATATGTCACTTTTTGTCAGGGAGATGATTTGCATGTTAGCTGCTACTACATTGACTGTGAGCTCAATGCTGCCATATCTTCTGCTCAGGTATTGACTGGTTACTTATACATTTATAAGGAACCATGAGAGTTATGGTGATGAGAGACACTATACATTTGATATTATTATTGATTGTGGTCTCGAAAGCCTTCAACTCTCACAAAGTTAGTAGTAAAAGATTTATATAATGAAGGAAAGGGGTTGTCCATATTAGATTGCTTGAGAAAATTAAATTTAAAGTGTTTGGATAACCATTTTGAAAGTTAAGTGGTTATGTACAACGAGCATTTTGTTGTAAGTGTCAACTGAAAAAAGAACTAAGAAAGGAGAAGAAACAAAGTTGAAAATAAAAAGGAAAGAAAGTAAAGGAAAATGTATTGTTTTCTAGTTTATGTTTTGGTATAGAAATTATTTAGGTAGGAATGACAATGGGTATGATCAGATCGGATCTACCACACTCCATTTCCGATCCAAATCTGTCCAGATTCGAATTTTTATAAGATTTTATTTCGTAGATATGGATTTGATTGTTTATTTTTGGATCTATTCAAACTATGCTATAACTTAAGATCACAAAAGTAATATAAAACAGTTTCACTGTATGCACTTGATTCTAAAAGTACAAACATAATTATCATATTGTTATGTAATTTTAACCTATTAGTTCATGAGCTCGTAGTAGTAATTGGGTTGGAGGAGGATCTTACATAAGCTCCACCTTGTGTTGGATCCAAATTGGATTTCATCTTATGAGATTCAGATCAGATTGTTTTCCTTCATATTGAGTCGTACTTGGACCGTACTTCTAGACCATCTTGTATTGGAGGAAGCATTTTATTTTTGGGGTACAAATTTTGTTTTTGTAGCACATAAACATATTCAGCCCATTTATTCTCTCTTATTAATTGCAGCTATATTCAAACACCCCTTAGGATTTTGATTTCAAGCTTGAAAGGTGTGTAGTTTCTATACTCAGTTTTTTTTTTGTGTGTGTAATAAGTGAGTTCGTGATTGAAGTGTTTGTTTTGAGTCTTTTGACTGATATTGTCAGCCTTGCTCAAGGTTTCCGTTGTCTGTCAGATTTTGTGGAACACCTTGCTGTTTCTGTTGATATTGTGTTCCCTTTTATCCATGGTCATTTTGGTGAAGATGGTACTCTTCAGGTATAAAAGAATTGATTCAGTGATGTGGCTGAGATTTAATACCATGCTCCCCGTCATATGTTGGTTATGAAAGAGAAGAATAATATCTTTCTGGAGGGTGCAAATTTACATGGTATCCGTGTTCTTATGCCGACTGTATAACGAGTGTGATGGTGCAGCTCTGTTGTGGATTTGTACGAGGTATTGTAAAATCAATGTCTATGCTTATTAGTCATAGAACTTTAGAAATGGAAGTGGTCAAAGACTTGCAGGGCTAACATTGATTTTTCTTTTGCATAGAAGTTCACACTCTCACTTTTACTCCCTGAGTTTTCTTTATTTAAACTCTTATTCTTGTACTTTTATCGTTTCTTCTTTCATAGAAACGATTTCTCATGAATATTCAAGTTAGCCAACCCCAAATCATTTTGGAATTAAGGCTTTGTTGTTGTTGTTGAGAAGTTCACGCCTTGGAGATTTTGTGGTGTATAAAACGCCAGTTATATTTTAAAACTCCAAGATATTGATTTCAAATAACAATAGCTACATCTGATATCTTCTTGATTTCTGCAGATTACATCCACTTTTACAAGGAATATATGGCATAGAACTGTGGTCTGTTTACTAACTAAGAAATGCTAGAGTGTATGACAATGCTCTCATTTTGTCGTGGGTAGCCCTGGAAGGGTGTTGGCTTTATGTAAGAAGCAGATTAAGGGGAGTATGGAAGTGGTTGGTGATTTTAAGGAAAGAAGTGAGAAACATCATGGAGATTTTAAGATACACAGTGGCATTTTGCTGAATACTGATCTTGAAAGGAAGCGTTTACCATCTTTAAGGGATACCCAAAGGTCTTGGTTTTTGAGAAAAGTGGTAACTTAGGGGAAAGAATGTGAAGGTAATTGGGCTAATAAGAGTACGGAAAACTAGTTCAAGTTGTTCTTTGGGTAAACGTTATATTGTTATTTCTTCCTATGTTGGGATGTTCGAACTGCAATACAATACCATCATCTTTATTTGAGGACTCTGATTAGATTATTAAGTCTTCTGAACAGATGATGTTCAGAAATGTCTTTCTGGATCATGATAGATAAATCATTAAGCAATAGTGATTCCGCAACAGGTATCTTCAGGAGTGCCTTGATGCTATCAAGGATGACCTTTTTTTTGGCGTTTCAGGAATATTTCGAAGTAAGAAAGATTTTGATTTTTACTTTCGTCATCTTAGTACCGAGGAATTAGTTCCAGTAGGACTTTTTGCCTATTAAGTTTTACCTTATTCTGAATTTTCATAATATTTCCACCAAACTCCTCCCCGGTAGAGTAGGAGCTGTTCTGTCTCGCGAGTGGTAACTGATTGTGTGTAGTAAAATTAGAAATTTAGGTTGTGTAGTCAATGAGGTTGTATATGTCTCCTGAAGGAAAGAGATTGGAGAAGATAAGTTCAATATCGAGTCGGAGCTTTTTACATTTGAAAAAAGAGGGTTTTAGACTTAATGAAGGTGGTAAATTGGGGTATCTCTTTAGTTTGTTTTTGTGTTTGAGTCTATAGGAGTTGGTTTAGTGTGACCATAAGAATTAGCAAGCGGATGTTGTATTGCCTTCCTTTTACATGTTGAATCAAGTTGTTTGATCTCTAGCGAGGAGTATGGTTATCTCGTGGATTTTTGAGTGGGGGAGTGGAGCTGTTCTTTTCTTGTTTTCCTGATCTCTTCCTATTAGGCTATTATGAGTGATTATGACATTCCATAGTTATTTGTGAATATGTACAGTTTCCTCCAATTATCCTACATTTGAGGGTAAATTTAAGAGAGGGTTTGATGGGGATTAATACACTTCTCTCTTGATTCTTTATCCTTCATGTTGTGTAGTCTGAGGTTTCCTCACTTTGCGCTTCCTGTAGGTATAGAATGTATAATGTATATTTTATTCTCTTTGGCACTCTGCTGTGGATTTAACTTTTAAGAGGTGGAGAAGCAGAAAACAAGATTCAGTTTCTTTCTGGTGGGTTAGGGGTAAAATGACTTTTGTTCATTATCGGTCTTCTGGGATTCCTGTGCACTATATGTTGCTTTTAGAGTCCATACTGGTAAGAAGCTAATGATGTACTTCCTTAGGATATGGAGTGGAGAAGAAAGTTCATGTAAGCGAGTTGTTCTCTTGAGACCTAAGAGGGAGGCTTGCATTCTGAAAATGTGGTGTCAAGGAGCATCACCTAGTTGGGAAAATTGCTTTGGGTTTTTCCTTTGGAACCCAGGGCGGACTTTGGAGTGTGCACACTGCTCCGGAGTTGGGGAGCCTCAAAGTATATGTATTAAAGAATTTATTGTGGGAGCCGGAGTGTTTCATATATCAGAGAACCGATGTACTAATTGAGATTTCTTGCGGGATTGAGTTGTTTTACTGGATTCCTATAGTCTCTCGTTTTTATGGGTTTGGATTGTTTTACGGGCCATGCTATGTGTGATCACTTTTGACTTTTTGAGGCTTTCATCAAGTAAATTCTTTAGTGTGACTGCTGGATTATACATGTCACTAGGAGTTTCTTGGTGGAACCCTGGTCTTGGAACTAACAGTTTAATGTTATCTCTAAAATGTTATTTCTATGCAAAGAAAACTAAACCTCCCGTTACCTAAAAGTATTTGTCAGGAGTGCTATGCTTCTAATGCTAAGAAAGACATTCTTACTAGTGCAAGCATCGTTTTTATGGCTTTCCGTCCTACAAAGGGTGGGATCACTAACTACATAATGATTCAAAAAGTGAGTTTTTCAAAATAATTTTTTTATTAAAATGATTACCACTCATTTGGAAAGTCCTAGATGAATTTGTCTTCCTTCTAAATATTAATCCTTGTGTCTCAAATTTTTGTGTGATTTTAGTGCATGGCGGAATTGGGGAAGGTGGTACTCTTCAATCTCTATTGGAGGCGGAGGCGATCCGATACACGGGTAATTATGAAATTAGTGTTGCTGGAATTGCATACTCTGAACTCAATTTCATTGGGCTTATCAGTTTTCTTCATTTTCTGTTGATGCACAAAGTTGCCACTTCACTTGCCCTTAAAGGGCTTAAACATGTACGGTGACTATCCAAAGCTTTGCTAACTGGGTAGGCCATCCTGAATGGATAAAAGCATATAAGCTAGAGTTTGTATTTGTTAAGTTTTGCAGAAATTATCTTAGTTGCAGCAATCTTTTGCTGTCTATGTGCCAATACTTGTCTTGCTGAGTTATGAAATTAAAATTGTTCTAGTAGACTAGTGGTTAACCAAGTAAATCAACTGTACCGAATGCATTTCTATCACTCCCGGCACCTTTTTTGTCTTTGGATTCTAGAGCTCATTCAGCTTTTATCCTGCTATTTGGGATTTTTTGTTTCAGGTGACACTTACGTGAGATAAACAAAGTATAAACATCTAGAAGTGATTTCAAGATAAACCAACATAGAAATGAGATAGACAAGACAATGCTTTTGAGTTTGTAGATAAAATATTGTGTATGCTAACTATTAAAGATATCTCAATTCTATACAAATGTAAAAGTGCAACTTACTTGAAGCTTATCTTTCTCTAGATTATCATTGGTTTATAGGTTGAGGTTTCGTAAAAGAAGTGAAATATGAATGAGTTTTTCTATCAGCTTGCAAAAGATAGTGTCTTACCATAGACAAGGAGGTATGGAGGAAGCAGGACCTTCTTCATTTGCCTGTTGCTGATATATGGCGGGAGCTAATCATGAAACTTCAGTGTGAAACCGTTTGTTTTAAACCTTCCCAGGGATGGATGTTCTACTGGTGTTGCCAGGCTGCGGTAGGTCTTGAATTCTATCCCCATTCCCCGTCTGTTGCTGTTTTGTCGTTATGCTGATGGAAGCTTTAACTAATGTGGTGGTTTTTTTAGCAAAATGCTTTGTTTTTTTGTTCGTCATATATTTTGAATCTTGTTTGCAAATCTTGAAGCTGTGTGGAAGACTTGGCCCGGTAGGCCGGTATATAAAAGCTCTGGATGACCATCTTCTACGAATACTTCCTAACAGTTTCTCAAAGGTAAGACATTGACAACATCAATTCTGTTGTCTGTAGTGTCATTCGTGGTTAGATTAGACATTGATCACATCAAATCTAAGTTAGGAGGAAGAGTAACTAGTAACTACTAATATCTGATGACACATGTAGTATCTTTTGGCCCTATGAAGTATGAACCTTATCCAGAGGAAAGTGCCAAATCTGAGCAGTAAGAGGAGACTGATATACCTCTTTTTTCATTTTAAGTTGTTGCACCCAACATGCGAAGACTTAGGCCCTGTTCTTTTGGGCATAGTTTCAGCTCACCTCAGCTCATTTCTTTTGAGTTCAATTCAATTCAGCTACTTTCCTCTCAAAGTTTTACTTCACATCAGTTCAGCTTGGCTAAACTCACTTCAGTTCAACCCAAATGAATAGGAACTAAATGTCGATACAAAGATGCATGTGTAAAGTTTTATGCGTTTACAACCAGCTGTATACTAGCCAGGACTTTTTATGACCACGTATAAAGTGGTGTCGTGCATAACTTGGTATCTAGAAGCAATATTGGCTATGGTTCTTGTAGACACTATTTATTCAGGAGTAACTTCTTGAGTCCCTTTTGACGGCTGTGATTATTTGGATGTCCTAATATATTGTCACATTTCCTGAAATAGTAATTGACATATGTTTGGATCTTCCATGATTTGCAATGAATGAACCAGAGAGTGGAAAGGGACACAGCCAGAAAAGTATTATTTAATTATGGTTCAAAATTTTTAAAAATAACGGGGTGTGAATGTAACAACTGAAGGGAGTATCTTCTATCGGTAATCAGTAATAATTTTCTGGCAGTGGGAAGACATTGAAATTTCAAAACACCAATACATGCTGGAGATTATCAGACATTGGATCTTTATTGAGGAATTATTTTCACAGTTCATACTCTGTGCTTTTTAATTATACTGTTTGCGGAGGCACATGGGATTATTGAGATGCCGACTACCCCTCCAGAACTATCAATATTTGAACCTTTCATTGAGACGGCTGAGATCAAGGTTTCATCCAAATCACATTGCTTTACTTGGGAAGGGCGAAGTAGATGGATAGTGATTAATGTTGGTGTGATTGGAGCACGAGGATCAATGCATTCTTTGAGTCCTAGTGTAACTGGTAAGGAATCTGGTGATATTTTATCTCTAGAAGAGAAATTTCAAGGTAAACCCTCTCAATTTCTCATATATACAACCCCTAAAAAATGGGAAAGGGGGAGGGGGGAGAGACTAGAGAGAGAAGACAACGTTAAGGTCATTCAAAAGTAATATTGGTGTGTGAGGATTTCTGTATCCATTGTTCTTTATTCCTGTCTACCTCTACCCTAGAATGTGCCTTGTCTTCTACGCCAGTAAGATGGGGTAAAATAGGATATTCTTGGGCAAATGTGACTGAAGTTTTTAGCTGTATAAATAATTAATATAGATTGTTGCAACATTTTTAAATATTGACTATTATATATCCCGTTAATTCGAAAATCGATTTCACACACTATTCGTCTGCATTTCAGTTGGTATCTATTTGTCTAATAGAAGTTGTTTTGGCAGGTGGTACTGGCATTAATATTACTCCTCCCCCTGCTTCAATCATTAGGTTTGTCCCGGCATTCTATTCTCTGCTTCTCTTCTAGGAATTGCAGCTTGTGGCAGCTTAGTAAATGCTTTGAAATTCTGTTATCTTGTTTTAGTTCCTTGACCAACCAACTCGGTGATGCACGGATAAATTTCTTTAGGTTCTTATACAGAAATTGGATGGTTTTCTTTTCAATTATCTTATTGAAGCTATAAAATCCTTTATCGAGCATAATCTGACTACACTTACACCTATAAATACCTGGACATATATTATACTTTTATGCAACTGCATACATATCACACAACACAAACATGCACATGTATGTATAACACATACACACATGCACAACCACACAGAAAGAAAGAGAGATAACTTAAGTATAGGATGTGACAATGTGTAGGTTAGCATTTGTGAAAGGAAAGGCAGGGGAGGGAAGAGAAAGGTTAAAGCTTTTATTTTCCTTCCAAGATTTTCCAACAGTGGAGAGATGTGATATTTTAGAAGGGATTAGAAGATGTTACCCTCCAAGAATTTTCCTTTCCTTCCCCCTATGCATATTCAAACAGGTAAACTGGTAAAGTAGATCTCTCACTTTCCCTCCCAATCTTCCTATCTAAATAAGTAAATATAGTGTTAGTGCAACCTAGTTCAGTGCTTTCCACTGTTCTACTTGTCTTTCCATAAAAGATTTGGAAGACATGACTAGCAGATCTTGTTTTTTTTTTCCTCGTTTGGGATGGACTTGGAGAAAAACTAAATACTAGAAATGAATTCTATTGAATCTGATGTAATAAGAATCATAGATTGGTAGTTGTTGCTTCCATCTTTCCCTGGGTGTCGGTTCGATTTTTGTTGTAGGGTTGAATGGGGTTATGAGTAGGTTGTACTTGAGATTGTTGCAATAGTACGTTTCGTTGAATTACATAACCATTTTTTCTTTTTTCTTTGAAAAAAAATTGATCCCGTATAGGAGGAATATAAATTGTTTTCTATTTGATCCTTTGAATTTAGGACTATTTAGCTGTGAGTTTTTAAACCTCTTTGAGTCTTGATAATGTTTTCTGTGTTGCAGGCCTTAGCAGACAGCCTCCCATAGTCCCATGTATCCTCATCAATGTTTCCGCACACTACTGGATTTAGCATCTGAGAGGTCTATGTAAAAGTTATAGTAACTACCTTGTAAAGATCTTTTGGCAATTAAATTCATTTCTAAAGTTACTTGCTCGATGTATTTCCTTTCTTGTGCTCGACTTGAATGATTTGCTTGAACAAAATATCTCCATTTTGCATTTGGAATCAACCACAGTAGAGCATATGGTTCAGGTTGATTTGCTGTTATTAAAGGAAACAGGATTCTAGTACTGAAATTTATGAGAACAAGTATTTATTCAGGACTGAAAATTGAAATCTGTGAAATGGGTTGGTCTGATATATCTTTTTTTTTGTTCACTGAAATCTGTGAAATGGTAGGGGTGTTCAAAAAACCCGGCCCATTGACCTGCCAATCCGCTAAAAAAATATCGGGTATTTTTTCAGATATACCTGGCCCAATAAAATTGTAAAATCTGAAAAAATATTTAACATTTTTTACAGCGGGTCAAGCGGGCCGGGTTTTTTTAACACCCCTACTCTTGTCGTAGGACAAATGCCTTATCAACGTGTTTTATTCATAGCCACTCTTTTGAATGTACTGAACATAGATGTTAATGCATTGGTTTCAAATTTCAATGTATTGTAAATTTAATTTAGATTGGAAAAAAGTGACGGAGGATACAGCATAAGAAAAGTAAGTATATAATAAAAACATTTGTACATCATGGGTTGCATGTTTCTTGTAATTGTGACACAACTCTTTGAATGAAAAAGTTGAAAACCCTCCAAAATCAAAAGTATAATGCAAATTCCTTGGTCCATCAAACTATTTTTTTTTTTTTGAGGGGAAAAAATCAAACGATTATTTTATTTGAGCAATAATCCTTATTGTGCAAGAAAGAAAGAAGTTTTAAGATGAGTTTCAAAGGGATCTATTAATTAAAATATTGGATTAGGTTCAGAATCTCAAGTCATTTATTCAAATAGGCCAAATTAACAATGGGAGAATCTCAACCTGAATTCATCTAGACTTGAGTACCTGAACAATTGTCGATTCTAGGTACTACCTAAAAATGAAACCAAAGGAATACTCGTTTAGAACTATTTAACTCTTTTGCTTTTTAGGGGAATTTGATTGTTTATGTCTTACTCCCTCCTTTGTTTAGTTGCTACATTTTGATTGTGGGTACTATTCACATGATAACTTTGACTGTCTTTGAGTTTATATACGTAAGAAAAAACATAATCATGTTGGATTTTGTTTGATTCGTCTTAATTTGTACTTTCTAAATATATAATTTTTTCATATATGTAACTCAAGTTATTGGTGTTTGAAGTTGTACCTCGTAAACTGTGAAAAAACAAATGTAACAACTAAAAAAAGACACGTGAGTACTAGACTATTAAATTGTATAATCGGACCTTTGTTAGATAATGCCTTGATTAGTGGGACATTTAACTTTTGAAAAACTTATCTAGGAATTAGGAAACTAGGACAAAAGCTTTTTTTATTTTTTGAGGACATCTAGAACAAAAGCTTAAATTAGCATAAAATTGGGTTTTCAGACATCTATACAAATATATTAAAAGGCGTGCGAAAGAAGCTGTCCGTGTGCGCACTCTCCTCAAATTTCAAATGCAAATGCTGTTTACATGTGTCTACATTCTTCACTTTAAAAAAATGTGTAAGTGCGAAGGTATCGAACACGCGACATTTGAAGTGAAGAGCTAAACCATCAATACACTACGACTTTGTTGTTTAATGTTTCAAATAAAATATGTTAAAGTCTTGTAATAATTATACTTAACTAAAAAAGACTTAAACAAAGATATACATCTTTAACACTCTTATTACGTAACTTACAAAGAATATTGATGTCTTATTCTCTTATCACATTTCCTTTTAAGATATTGTTTTCAAACTCAAACCTTTCAATTTTTTTTTACTTATCACGACGACGAATTTTAAATTTTTTGAGGACAAAAATACGAAAAGAGAAAATAAAATATGAAATTTAAAAATAATAACATATTTGGTTATTCAGACATTTAAAAAAACTAGTTTAAATTCTAAAAGCGGGCTATTCAATGAAACTCGGTATTCAAAATAGTCCTGTATACAATCTACTTTATTGAAAATTTATTGACAAAACCCCACCTCGGCCCTCATATGAGCATGAAATTGGGTTTTTGGAGAATTTTTTTTTCACAATTTTAAATTTTGGGTCTTTAAAGGAGGCAAATTTTGACATTGTCGGTTCAAAGTTGTTGAAATTTCTATGCTTTTTTTTTTCCTCCTGGGTAATTTCCTTATAACTTTATGCCTAATTTTTCGTCAGCATTGTGTTTTTAGCTACTCTTATCTGCTTTTACACTGTTTACATTAGTGTATTTCATCAAATATTTTGAGCAGCTTGAATTTTATTGCTCTTTCCTTCATTTTTATCCGAATTTTGTTGTCAATTTGCTCAAATTTATTTGGGTTGCTAGGTGTTCTTTATACAATAATATTCTCTGGTATCAAGTGCTGCAAACAACACTAGTTTCTGGTATGTTACACCTGTTAAATTCTTGCATTTGTATTATTCTACAATTTCTTGTATATGCATGTTAGTTTCTTCAATTTGTAAGCTTTTTGAGTATTTTCTTTTCTTTTCTTTTCTTTTGGGGAGGGGGGAGGTTGAAGTTTGAGAGGGATTTGCTATCATATTATGTGTCAAAATTCCACTAGATACATTAAATTACTTGCTCAATTAAATTAGTTATCTGGGTTGTCTAAATTTTTGGGTTTGTATTTTTTGTGGATTGTTGTAGGTAATTCAAGAAACTCTTGCTACCTGGGTTGTAAAGTTAAGTTCTTGAATCTTGGTTCTTTATTATGGCTGATTGAAAGAGAAGTAGGATAAAAGGAGATTTTAGTAAACTTGTTGTTTTCCTTGAATTATAAATGGTGTCAAGTGGAATTGGAGAAGGAATTGGGTCAAATGGGAATAATGTAAAGAACCATGTGGATGTGCAAGTTTCAGTATCAAGAAAGGGACTATTAAGTGATGAAAAATCTCCAAGAGGGTTCCCTGAACAACCTACAAGTCTTTCTAGCCGATTGAAGTTGCTAAAAGTTAGCCCGCGAGGCAAACTGAACTCTCCATCAGCTGGGTTTCATAGGATTGCTGAAAACAAGGATGAGCTCTCAAGTGGTTCTTCTTCGCCTCGTGTCATGGAAAGCTTTCGAAAACGTGTTAAAGATGTGATGTCTAAGAAAATCGACTGGCCTTCTGTGATGCGAATGTGCAAAGAGTGGGTTAGGAAACCATTGAATATGGCCCTTCTATTGTGGGTAGTTTGTGTTGCGGTATCAGGTGCAATTCTATTTCTTGTGATGACAGGAATGCTAAATAAACTTCTTCCTAAGAAATCACAAAGGGATGAATGGTTTGAGATTAATAACCAGATCATCAACGCCCTTTTCACCTTAATGTGTCTTTACCAACATCCAAAGCGTATCTACCATTTGGTGCTTTTGTGTCGGTGGAAGCCGAAAGACATTTCAAAACTAAAGAAGGTATACTGCAAGAATGAGGCAGCGAAACCCAATGAACGGGCACACTTGATGGTTGTGATTCTTTTGTTCAATATAAACTGCTTTGCTCAATATGGTTTATGTGGCCTTAATTTGGGTTTTAAAAGATCAGAGCGACCAATTGTTGGAGTTGGTGTTTGCCTGTTAGTTGCCATTGCTGCTCCTGCAGTCGCAGGATTATACTGTGTTCTTAGTCCTCTCGGGAAGGACTATGAATGCGATGGTGATGAGGAAGCACCAAATCCATTGAAGAGACAATCATTGGAGAAAAGGTATGCATTTGCAGCCCGAGATGAAAAAGGGATTGTTGAGAACAAACCCGAGTGGAGAGGAGGGTTGTTTAGTTTATGGGAAGATTTTAGTGTGGCATATCTCTCAATCTTCTGCTGCTTTTGTGCATTTGGTCGGAATATGGAAAGGCTTGGTTTTGGGAATATGTACGTTCACATAGCAACGTTTCTCCTTTTCTGTACGGCCCCCTTTTGGATCTTCAGCTTGGCTGCTGTCAACATTGATAATGATGCTATAAGAGAGATTTTGGGCATTACTGGTATAGCACTTTGTGTGTTCGGTTTGTTATACGGGGGTTTTTGGCGGATTCAAATGAGACAACGGTTTAACTTGCCACCCAATAATGTCTGTTTTGGGAAACCGAATGTCGCAGATTGTTTTCAGTGGCTGTTTTGCTGTTGGTGCTCCTTGGCACAGGAAATCCGAACTGGAGATTATTATGAGACTGTGGAACACAGATTTTACAGGAAGAATGAATATGACATGCATACTCCTCTTACACCGTTACCTCGTGAAAGTAGTACTGCTTCCAAATCTATGTCTGATCTGAACGCTTCATTGTGGTTAAATTCTACTTCATCAAAGATTAAACCTTCAGTATTCATGGATGAAACTATGAAGCCACCAAGCCCAGGAACAATGAGAATGGAAGCTGACAAGCTTAGGGAAATTTGAAGTAAGATAGAACTGGATCCGTAATTCGCATTTTTGATATCATGAAGAGGTGATAAACTAACTTCTGCAATTTATTCATACTATTGTCTATTGGTGTTTCTGTAATGCACAGTTTTTGTTGCCTGCAATGGAACTTCATCTCTAATGCAAGTATCTTGATTGTTATATAAAGTTCAATATACTAGTCTATTGTCATCTTATGTAAGATAAATGCTAGCTCTATTTGGTTTGACGGACAAAGTTTTCAAATTGAAAATGATTCACCGTGGAAAGATATTTCTATGGAAAACCAAAGCTACAGATTGCTTTCCCTTTGTTTGGTTGTTCACAAAGTTTTGAAAATGGAGGGAGATTATTAAGAGATAAACGAAAGAGGAAGGTAAGGTATATGGAGAAAAATGTGGCATTTTTTTTTTCTTTGCGAAAGAAAATGTTTCCAATACTTGGAAAACTATTTTAGACATTTTACAAACCAAATAAAGGAAAATGGGGAAATTATATTTTCGTGCATTGGTTTTGGCCCCGGCACCCAATCAAACACTCTCTAGTCTCTAGATAGACAAAAAGGTTCTCCACCAAATAGAGAGGAAGAATTCATGAGAAGCCCACATTGAGCGGATTTGCCAAAAAAAATTTACATGTTTGTTGAAGTCCTGTTCTCCAAGCAATCTAACTCCTTATGTAATTGCTTGAACTGTATTCATCTAGTTATCGATACAAATCTATATTATTCATCCAGACTCTTTTTTGCAAGATGTGGTAATTCCTCCCTAGGAACTTGTCTACTTCAGTGTTTTTTTGGTAGACCATGCATGGAGAAATTCAAGTTCCCAAGTGTTGTATACAATTAGAAAAAATGCTCTTTAATAGAGCTTTCCTAAAGTATCCGTAGTAGTAGCCCCATGTTCTTTACAATCTCCCCAAAAACCACCCTATCTTCTTACCTTAATAAAAAGTCTTGTGTATAATCGCCTTACAATAAAGGTTTTTTTTTCTGCAACGGCTCAATACAAAAAGAAGGGTTACGGGGACTCATTAGGAGGATTCCCTCCCCATGATAGCCAAACTACGGGCTATCTTTATCCTGTCCTTGTCAACCTTCATACATCTTCATACATCGAAATAAAGGTAAAGATGTTACAGTAGTTCTAATATCATCAACTAGGCATCTCATATTTTTGTCCGCTTTTCTGGGGTTAGCAAACTTTTAATTGCTAATTCACTAACCGTCCACATAATAGTAGCCCTTCTATACGTTAGGGCTTCTTTTATGGAACTCCAAATGGCCATCAATTCCGTCGAGTGGAGAACTTGAAATGACTGGTTTCGAGCATCTCTTCCCTATTCCGTCCACAAGCAGCACCCAGCCTATGCCCGCTCTTGTTTTTCCATCTTTTCCGATTTTCCAGGCTCCATCTGTCTGTATTTGGACTTGCATAAAAGAATCACTATTTAAGTTACAGGAGTTACATTTTTTATAGAGGGTCAACTCCTACCTTATAGGGTCACTTTAATTTACTATAAGAGACTCATTTAGGTCACATAATTACCTTTGTGTTACCATAAACTAGGGAACCCGATTTTATATGAGAATTTATATTTCTTTTATTATACACTATTGTCACTTGGATATCATTAGCTGATCCAAGTGAGAAGTGACCAATATTTATATTCTAGTACCAATTTCAGCTAATCAGTCTTTAAGATCTCATAAACAAATGCATTATTTCTCCATCAAAAATATCTTTCCCCACTCCACTCTCCTGATATTTGCGAAAATATCCATCTAGTAATATTAGCTGCGTGCCTGTGTCCTGGTTAATTTGCCTCTCTGGATTGTTGGGCCTGGCCCGCCAATGATTCGTCTCACATATAGCCAAGTTGGGTCAGTTTTGGATTAGGTACATTTTGTTTGGAAACCTGTCAATTATTTATTTGTTTCTATTGTTTGAAGGGGAAGGAGGGTTTTGGGTTCCAAAATTGCTGTCAAGACCCAATTTTTTTTGGCGAATTCTTATAAAAAGTTATTGACGCGTTCAATCCCAAGTCCTAACTACTGACTAGTACCAGTCTGTTTAAAAAGGTCTCAACTTGTAAATAACTTGGGATCGTGTCAACTTTGAGAGCTATCTTCTAAAAAGGGTCCACTATTTAGATATACTTATTAAATGATTTATACTAGTTAAAAGTGGTGCGTGTTATGGTTTTATCAGCCTTTTGAGTTTTTACTTTTGTAATATAAATTAACCCATTCCTCCTCTCTATGCACGCATTCCAACCTCACGCAAATGATTGAGGGATTCAAAGAGCCAATAAAATTGTGTGACATGGCAATTCTAAATAGAATTTAAAAGATTAAGTAAAAGTTGAGATTAAAGGAATATATCCTATTCCTAACTTACGGCCCACTTGTCATTTATTGTAAATGTTACTTGTGCTTTGGGCCTGCGGTCCTTTTATTTCTCTTTCTTTAGGTTTCCTTTATCTTTGTATATATATAGTCATTCTATGTAATAGCCTATAGTTAGGTTGTAATATATTGTCTTCATATTACTTCACTTTAATACAAATCTCCAAATATCATTGAGATGTGCGCCGCATTCTTCATCCCTAATATTGGGAATCAATATTATATCACCTAAACTTTCATGGTATCAGAGCACGATTACCAATAAAGCTTTCATCTTTCCTTTTATTTTTGCAAAAAGCTCTCATCTTTCCTTTTATTGTTGCGAAAAGCTTTCACTTTTATTCATCAATTTCTCACCCACCGAAACTTTTATCATCTTCTCTCTTTCTTCATCATGACTGGTATACCAGAAGAAACCCAGAAGATAGATCCATCACACACACTTTTTTTACATCATGCGGACCATCCAAGCTTCGTTCTTTCACCTGAGCCACTTGATGGCAGCAACTATAACCAGTGGAAGAGAGCCTGCGTTATCTCCCTAAAAGCCAAGAACAAACTTGGTCTTGAAACCCGAAAATGCCCTAAACCCAACAACTCTTCTCCTAATCTCAACCAGTGGGAACGATGCGATAATATGGTCATTTCATGGCTGATTCACTCTATGACCAAAGACATAGCATCAAGCATTTTGTATTGTGGTTCATCTGCAGAAATTTGGTCTGAACTTGAGGTGCGTTACGCTCATATGAGTAGGACGAAAATTTACAAAATCCAAAAAGATATCACCAACTTTTCTCAAAACAACTTCTCAATCACAAATTACTTCACCAAACTCAAATACCTTCATGATGAATACATGGAAGCCATAGATTTACCGACTTGCACTTGCGGCTCAGCTCAAGCTTTTTCCCAACTCATTCAAGACCAACACCTTATGCACTTCTTAATGGGCCTTAGTGAACCATACAACACAACCAGAGGCAACCTACTTATGAAATCTCCTCTTCCCTCTGTAAACCAAGCTTACCATGCTCTCCTTGAAGAAGAAAGGCAGCGAGAAATCACGAGTACCTCTACTATTGACTCCGAAGCTTCAGCAATGGCCTCTTTCAACAAAAAATTCCAGCCAAGTTTCAACAACAAAACTCAACCCAATGACCAAAGAAGCCAACAAACCGTCACAAACTTCAGAGGAAACATAGTGAAGAAGAACAATTACTATTGTGACTATTGCAAGTGCCCGGGGCACTCCACCGAGAGATGTTATAAGCTGAATGGGTACCCACCAAACCACAAGTTCAACAACAACAACAATGGGCAGAACAATGGTAAGGGCAAGAAGATTGTAGCCTACTCTCACGGCAATGCTTCTAGAGGAGAAGAGAATGAAGGTGGAAACACAAATGGTCAACATTTGATCAGTCAATACCAATATAATCATCTCATGGATATGATTAACAGGCAAAGTCTCAACAACAATGGAGTTGCCACCAATCCAGACACCACTTCCACAGCCATGCTCGCAGGTAAAGTCCTTTGTTCTATGATTTCTATTATGCAAACTATGTGGATTTTGGACAGCGGTGCCACTGACCATATCACACTTCACCTTTCCCATTTCATCACATATAAGAGAGTCACAGGTCCTAACAACCACATAAGCACCGCCAACGGTCACAAAGCCGAAGTTAAACACATCGGCAGTGTTCGTTTGAAACACAATCTTATCTTGCACAATGTTCTCTACGTTCCCGAATTTCATTTCAATCTCGTCTCAATAAATAAAGTCACCTCTCACTTGGATTGTCAAATCTTACTTTCTTCTTCTCATTATTTTATCCAGGACCATTCCATGAGCAAGCATATGCCTCTTGGTAAACACAAAAATGGACTCTACTATGTGGACTCAACCTCGGAGAAAGAAGATGAAATACATAACACCAACCTTGCAAATAGCACAGTGACCCCTTTCCCTAAAAAGCGTGATAACAAAAGTTGTAATGGAGTTTCTTTTCCTACTGTTTCAGACAATTTAGCTCAAAACTTTGTTTGTAATGTGTCACATGTTCCTAGAAATGAAAATTATACTATATTACTATGGCATTTACGTTTGGGACACCTCCCTTTTAATAAGTTGCCTTTAATTCCTGGTATGCCACATGGAACATCACACACTCATATATGTCACGTTTGCCCACAAGCTCGCCAAAATAGAAAGCCTTTTCCAACCGGCGAAAGATTAAAACCCATTCTCCATTCGAATTGATCCACATAGATACATGGGGCCCATATAAATATCCTACCCATGCCGGCCACAAATATTTTCTCACAATTGTGGACGATTATTCACGATGTACATGGACCGATTTAATGCAATCTAAGACTAATGCCGTTTCTATTATTAAGTCTATACTCGCCTATGCCCAAACACATTTCAACACCAAAATTAAGACCATTCGCACCGATAATGCTTTAGAATTGTGTGAGGGCTATGCGAAAGAATTTTACCAAGCTAATGGGATTGAACACCAAACTAGTATTCGTGATACTCCTCAACAAAATGGCGTCATTGAACGCAAACATCGTCACCTTTTAGAAACGGCACGCGCTCTACAATTTCAATCTAATCTTCCCATTAAATTTTAGGGTGAGTGTATCTTACCGCCACATATCTCATAAACCGCTTCCCTCTCAAAAGCCTTAAACACAAAACCCCATTCAAAATGTTTCTACAACAAAAACCCGATTACTTACATTTACGCTCTTTCGGGTGCTTATGTTATGTATCCACTCTAAAAAAGGACCGAAATAAGTTCTCTCCTCGGGCCACACCTTGTGTCTTCATGGGCTACCCAAATAGCCAAAAAGGGTACAAAGTTTTAGAACTTAGTTCTGGGGCTCTCTTCACCAGTCGTGACGTCACTTTTCACGAAAACATATTCCCCTTTCATTCTCACCCCCTCCCTTGGACCCCATACATTTACATACCCACTTCCTCTGATCCAATGCTAACTCATCCCACTAACATTTCCCCACCTTCCCCCTGACAACGACAATATTTTAATTCCCCCCCTGACCCCCCAACGGTCATCAATCCTCCTCTCTCTACTTCTTTGACTCCATCGGCCCCACCTTCTCCCATTAATACCATTCCCCACTCCAAATCTCTTCCCTCCACATCACCACCTAACAACTCTCCCACTTTACCCCTGCACCCTCCTGATCCCAACCTTCGTCGTTCATCTCGCATCACAAAACCCCCTCCTACCTACAAGACTATGACACAAATCTCTCAAACTCTCTCCTCACTGGTCATTGGAGTAACCTTGTCCACTATTCTCAGTTGCCTAATACTTTTCATGCATTGGTCTCTACTGTTGCATCTCACCATGAACCCAAGTCATACAAAGAAGCTGCTCCACATCAAGAATGGCAACAAGCAATGAAAGCTGAACTCAATGCTTTACTGAAAAATGACACCTGGGATTTGGTGGATCTCCCCAAAGGCAAGAAAGCCATCGGGAGTCGTTGGGTCTATAAATTGAAATTCCTTAATGACGGTACCATTGAACGTTACAAGGCCCGATTAGTGGTTCGTGGCTTCTCTCAAATTCCCGGGGTTGACTTTGATGAGAAGTTCTCTCCGGTTGTTAAGATGACCATCATTCGTTGCCTCATTGCTCTTGCTGCCGCCCGAGCTTGGCCTCTCCACCAATTAGACGTGAACAACGCCTTTCTTCACGGCGATTTACATGAAAGCTCTGGAAGGCTACCCTAACCCCCATCACCGGGTTTGCAAACTCAACAAATCTATTTATGGTCTCAAACAAGCGAGTCGCCAATGGTTCGCTAAACTCACCGGAGCTCTTATCTCTCATGGTTTTTCTCAGTCCAAGAATGATTACTCCATGTTCATCCACCCCATGGTTCGGATCTCACCATTCTCACTGTCTACGTTGATGATCTTCTCATCACCGATAGTAACCCCACTCTCATCAACACCATAAAACAATTTTTGGCCACCACCTTCAGCATCAAAGATCTTGGCCGAGCCCGATACTTCTTGGGTTTCGAGCTTGCCTACCTCCCGGAAGGCATCTCTCTTACCCAACACAAATTCACTCAAGAACTCCTCCATGAAAATGGCCTCCCTCCTCCTAAATCTGCTGCTACACCTCTTCCTCTCAACCTCAAACTAAGCAAGGATGATGGTTCCCTTCTTACCGACCCTATCTCATATCGTAACCTCATCGGTAAACTCAATTTTCTTACCCACACTCGTCCCGACATCTCTTATGCCATCCAAACTCTAAGCCAATTCATGCAAACCCCTCGTACTGCTCACGTTACCGCTCTTCATCACCTTCTTTCTTACATCCATCACACTCATGGTCAAGGTATTCTTCTTTGCACCTTACCCAGCCTCACTCTTCAAGCTTTTTCCGACTCCGACTGGGGCAGTTGCCCCGATACCCGGAAGTCTTTAACCGGTTATGTTCTCTTACTTGGTGGCTCCTCTATTAGTTGGAAATCGAAGAAACAGAATATCATCTCTAAGTCCTCCTCCGAGGTCGAGTATCGCGCCATGGCACATGCCGCGGCCAAAGTCACATGGGTCGTTCGCTTATTGACGGAAATGGGGCTCTCCCATCTCAAACCCGTCACTCTACATTGCGACAATCAATCCGCCATCCATATAGGCAAAAACCCGGTTTTCCACGAACGAACGAAACACATTGACATTGATTGTCATTTTACTCGGGAGAAGTTTCTTAAGGGTCTCATACAACTCACTTACCTCCCTACTCGTTCCCAGGTGGCGGACATTTTTACCAAAATTCTTCCCTCTTCTCAATTTCAACAAGTTGATGTCCAAGCTGGGCATGGTTGACTTTCATCCTCCATTCCAACTTGGGGGGGGTAAAGGAATATATCCTATTCCTAACTTACGGCCCACTTGTCATTTATTGTAAATGTTACTTGTGCTTTGGGCCTGCGGTACTTTTATTTCTCTTTCTTTAGGTTTCCTTTATCTTTTTATATATATAGCCACTCTATGTAATAGCCTATAGTTAGGTTGTTGTAATATACTGTCTTCATATTACTTCACTTTAATACAAATCTCGAAATATCATTGAGATGTGCGCCGCATTCTTCATCCCTAATATTGGGAATCAATATTATATCACCTAAACTTTCAGAGATTGTTCTAAATTAATCAAAAGTCTAGGGTTTTTATAGCATGATCGAAATTAAAATACTATTGACTTTTCCAATCTAATTGGGTTCGAGAACGGGTAAAATTATTGCAAGAACTAAGGTTGGCCCACAATGTCTAAAGAAATAGATGGCATTCTATTATAGACTATAGTAATTCCCTCTAATCCGCTATATTCAACTATTCAAGGGGGATGCACAATTGTACATTAATATCATATGAGTTGAATTAGCAGCTGCAGAGAGCAACTTCTGCATCTCGCCTTTAGAATATTAGTGGAAAGTTTCATTGAAATCTCTATCTACTGCAGACATTGTATGGGAAAGGCAGAGATGTGGTTTTCTTGTCTGTTATAGATAAACATACTCTTTGGTGCTGGTATATATTATATCAAGTACCAGAACTTGCCTGTTTTAGCTGCTTTGACGGTGGGCAGAAAACCAGAAAATGTTGGTGACCAATATTTTGAGTCTTCTAGCGGAAGACGTATCAATTGGTATCTATGTCTCTTTTAATTGGTTAAAAGTTGTCACATTGTGTACCAATTGGTAGTAATAAGTGAAAGGGAATTTTTTTTTTGTATTTTCCGAAACCAATTTGAAAACTGTGAGTACCAACTGAAAAGTGCCTTTTGATGACTCAAACGGTTGGCTGTCAAGACAAGCTCGCAAAAAACTGCACATAAGTGGAGTGTCATTTATTACTGCTTTCTGATTCCGTTTTTACTGTGTAAAAAAGTTAGGAAGGTGTATATTGTAGTTGTACTACATTTGACGCGCGTTTTCTAATCTACACACTTTGACATTCACCTTTACAGACGTATAACGTTATCATTAAATTTATTTTCATTATCGATAAGTTTATTATTTTAAAAAGTTGACATTTTGACTTTGTTTTTACACATGTATATATCATAAACGATAATAAGAGTTGTTGAATAGTGCCAATTACAATGTATGTATTATAAAAAAAAAGTATAGAGGACTTGATCGAGGAAGTATTTACCAAACATTAAGATGTTTGATCGACACAAATTACACATGATGCAATTTAGAAGAAGTTTTACGTCTTAAAGATTCCTTGGGAAGTTCATGCAATTAAGTAGTTAGTTTCAGCCTCTTTATAAGAAATTTGCATGTCATTCAGAAGTGTAACTTTCTATGTCCAACTGATTTGTATGATATTATGCACACATTTTTCTCATATTTCCCAAATCTCTTATCAACTTCCCCAACCAACCTACTAAAAGGTGTTTTGATAAAGTGTAATTTGAGACCTAAATCATACATTTGACTTCTCAGTCTATAATTTGTTTATATTTATTTGGTTGTTAATTAGAGTACTTTACAGCAGAGGAAGTATGTTAATTCATAACTGTTACTTCTCCAACAATGTTAAAGAATACTTATGCACTAAACAAATGTGTCAATATGTGCAATAACTAATACATTACATACACATACTATCTATCATATTGGTCACAAGTACTTTAGGTAAGGATTGATTAGTATGAAACTTAAATGAAGAATATGCAAATAAAAAGAGCTATGCCAATATACCATGTCAGTATTTGGTGACAAGCTCCTCATCCCACTTAAAAATCCTCATCAACCAAATAAAAAAGACAAAAATTGGATCAAATAATTGGTGAAAATGGCACAGAACTTTCAAATTAGTTATTTATCAAAATTACAAGCAAAGATATTTACAATTGCATGCCAGAGTTTACAGATAATTAACTAGCTCAAGCTCCATTAATATCAGCTAATTTATAGTTTAAACTTAGAAGCTATGTTACTCCGGCACCTTCATGTACCTCAAAAACTGGGTGTCAGTATTCAGTCGTGTCTGACACGATACTTCACTTAGATACTTCACTTTAAGCTAATTTATACTTCTACGAAATAGCCTAGTCGGATGCTTAGACACCCATATCCGAGTAGACACTTAATCCATGTTTGAGTAACATAGCTTAGAAGATTAGATAGCTAGTACAAGACCAGGCATGGAACCAGTACCACTAAGCCCAGAACCAGAGATATGGCTCTGCCAAAGGGTCCCTTTCTCATTAACAGGCCCAATTTCCCACCCACTATTATGGGGCCTAAGGTCCCTAACAGTGAGAGCTGTATTAAAGTACTCTCTAAATTGTGTCATGAGCCCACCCTTAAGGGTCCAGACATGGACCCAATAGGCGTGGGCTCCTTCCCCATCCCTCGGCTATGACCCGGTCCTCGTCGATTGTGGTGATGGACCGGGGCTTGAACCGGAACTCCGGATAGGCCGATTCGCCTGTCAACACCCTTCTCATGTGTTGGCATTGAGGCGGCCCATGAAACCACCACTCCAAGTCACTAGCTAAGTGTTTTGACACATTTTCTCCATCTCCTTTTGAAAGTGCGTAGTAGAAGTTTTGTACTATAGCTTTATTCTTATTATTATTCTCATCTTGGACATTTTTTGCCATGTTAATAATATGGTGTTTTTTGTAAGGGATTTTTTGTGGGTTTTGGATGCGAAAGTATATACTATGAATGATTGAATTTTGCAATTGATGTGCATGGATAGGAAGGATTTGGACCTCTATTTATACCCATAAATTGAAAGGAAGGGTGGAGGAAAATGGGGTTTGTGGCCCACCATTAGTGTAAATGGTTGCTTGGTTTTTAGTGTGAGGGGTATTGGAGATCGATAGCAATATTAAACAACATATTACGCACACTAAGATTCATTTAAGTATAACAATTATTGGACTCTAATTTTTTCATATAAATATAATTAATGGGCGGTGCTACTACATTATACACTACTATTATAAGCACATAATCACCTAGCACCAAAACCAAAACCAAATAAAAAAGGATCACATAACCTATCAACCCCATAGTATTTTGGCGCATGTGAATTGTCCCACATCAAGAAAGAAGAGAGAAAGCATCACAATATAAGTTAGAGGAACTACTCCTACTATTATCAATTGATTTTAGTATGAAACCTCATTTGAACAGAGATGTGAACCGAACTCTCCTCTTTCGTATTGAATTGTCCAGACCCATTTTCAGTCATATCATATTTATCATAACAAGTGGTTTCTTTCATCATATTTTTGAACTATTTGGAGTACTAGTTAATTTATTTTATTTTAAATATTTTACCTTTCAAAAGAATTAAGAGAACATAATGGACACTATGGTAAAACTAACTATACTGTAATTAGATGTTTAGATTCTGGTTTTTTATTCCTCTAGTTCTGCTATTGCTTCTTTTGGATAAGAATTTTTGGAATCATGTCAAAGAGACGTTGGTGGACAGAAAGACAATGAAATTTATAGATAACTAAGAAAAGTTCCTTATAACATTGGGATTTGGGATTCTAAGTTGGAAATTTAATGGTTCTGTCTGTCAATCTCTTCACTTTTTTTTTCCAAATCCTTATAAGAAAAAATAAATTCGGATAATTTCTTATACGCCTAAATAAGGCGCAATAAGTTCGGTTTAACGTTTAATAAGTTCACTCAAGAAAAACAAGAAAATAAGGTTTGACACATTCATAAATAAGGTCTAATAAATTTAGATAAAGTGATTTATATATTAAGTTTAAAGTTTTGATAAGCAAAAAAATAGTTGAAAAAAAGGGCCCTGATATATACTTATACTATATTGTACCCTCCAAGGGTCGGGTCGCTGGTGAAAAAATCAAAAGATTATAAACACATAAAAGTAAGTAATCTAAACACTTCATCCGTTTCTAAATATATGATGCAAAATAATCATATCAAACATCATTCATCTGCCAACCTTATTCCATATTCTCTCACAAATGTAAAACAAAAAATATAATTGAGGGTGATTTTATTTGATTTTTCTTAATGCATATTTTCATAATATCAACTTTTGATATTTGTAAGAAACCGAGTGCATACGATTTATGAAAAATAGATTATCCTGGACGTTCTTAATATTTCAACTTTTTGTGGGGTCAAAGTGAGCAAAGACCGACACCAGATGCACCCAATTATGTGGAGTACTATTCAAACTATGGACTGAGTAGTGCGATTTTACAATGCAATCACGTAAAATTAGCTTGTCCACTTGCCTGCATGTATACTTGTCTACTTACGTACCTATATAATGGCGGCTTGATGCAGCATCCACTTTCCAGGCTGTCATATACTAGTACTCCATAATCCATATGATACTTGAGTCATTCTAACTTACGTAGACAATTAATTTCGAGATTATTATATAGTTGACTCATTTTTAACTTATATAGACACTTTATCTAGAAATAATAAGTATTGTGTTATGCGGTCATATAATATAGTTATTACTATAAAACCATCTTAAATTTTATCTTAAAAGCGCCACTTTTTAAAGGCAAAAGCTAACGGACGTTCCGGGGGCACTAGATAAGAAATATATTGTTCTACTCAATTACTCATATTTATATAAAATAATATAATAATGTATAATTCCAATGCAATACATTTAAATGTTTTGCATTGGAATTAAATGCTTTTCCCTTTCTTATCGAAAAACATTAAATGCTTTGCATTGGAATTATATACTAGGAAAAATGAACACCAATAGTCCCAACTATGGACCATCTTCCATAAAAGGTCTCAACTATTGAAAATCCAGGAACGGTCCCAACTATTGCATCAATATTCCAAAAATGGTCCTGATTACTTGGTAACCTGTTATAACAGGTTAAATGAGATCACGTGCAAGTCACGTGATCTGTTTAATGATTTTTTTAATTATTTCCTTTTTTCCCCTTTTTTGTTTGACTTTTAATAAAATTTCATTTTATCCTTTTTTTTTCAACCCACCTATCCTCCCCAGCCAGACCTCTCCACCCACACCACCCCCACCCCCCACCCCCCACCCCCAAACCCACCCTAAAACCCCCAAACACCACCCCCACTCCCACCCAAATCCACGCCCAAACCCCAGCCCCACCTCACACCACCATGATCCCACCCCCCACCCAAACCCTACAACCACCGTGTCGCTACACCGCCCACCCCCACCTTCACCCAACCCCCACACCTCGAAATCTCCACCAAACCCCAAAACACCACCACCCAAAACCAACCACCCCGAAACACCACCAACTCGAAACCAACCACCCCTAAACACCACCCTAAAACCCCAACCAATCCGAAACCAACCACCCCGAAACCCAATCAACCGAAACCAACCACTCCGAAACCCCAACCGAAACTAACCACCTCGAAACTCCAACCACCATGAAACCAACCACCTCGAAACCCCAACCACCCCCGAAAACTCCATAAACCACCCCCCAAAACACCACTAACTATCCCAAAACACCACCTTGCCCATCCACCCAAAGGCCGAAACCCCGACATCCAAAACCCACACCCGCCTCCAAAACCCGTAACCTCGATTTTGTGGGTTGTGGCGGTTTCAATGAGAGAAAGAGGGGTGATGTTGTTAGAGGTAGTAGATGAGAGAGAAGAGTGGTGATGGCCAGTGATTAGGGTGGTGATGGGGATGATGATGGGAGATGTTGGGTGATGCTGAACACAAGGTGGGTGGTTGTTGGTAGATGGAGGCCGGAGGAGATCAAATGATGCCGATGATGATGGTTGATGGCATGGAGGAGAAAGAAGATGAGGGGGTGATGTTGGGTGAAAGGAAGAGAGAGAAATAAGAAGTGAAAAAATAAAAGAAAAAGGTTTATTAAAACCTAAAAAAAAATAAAAGAGAAATAAAAAAATCAAGTTTTACCTACAATAAGAGAACCTAGGTCCAATGGGACCGTTTTTGGAAGATTAGGTTGATAGTTCGTACCTTTTGTGGATTTTCCATAGTTGGGACCTTTTATGGAAAAGATGGTTACACGTAATTTAAGAAATTTATGTTATTTTTAAGTAATGTATAGAGTTGCTCCATTTTTCCTATATATTATTCTATTATTTTGTATAAATATGAGTAATTAAGTAGAACAATATATTTCTTATCTAATACCGGCGTCCGTTAGCGGGATCGCTTTTTAAATTAGATGAGTTACTTTTTATCTTAAAGAGACTACTTTTAGATAAAAGATCATCTTATATCTTAACATGGTCAATTTTATATGTTATACACCCCTAAATTACCATAAAGTATCGTAAGACGATTATATATGAAAACTGTAATTTGAAATATGCTCATTATATCTTTCAAAAGTAGTGATTAGAGAATACATGACTTCTCTACTCTAGATCAAGCGATGTTTTCCATCAACTAGCTTTCTGGGGGTTTTGAGATGTAGGATTTATGCCTTGAATCTGTTCGAAGATTTGCATGTTCGCAGGCCCGCCCGGTCAAGTCGGGCGTGTGTCGTCCGACCGGGCGGGGTCGAAGGTCCAAGTTGTTGCTTGGAAGCTGGGCGCCCGACGGCGTCGGGAGTGGTCGCCCGATCGGGCGAGCGACCGAACTCGATCGGGCGTACGACCGAACTCGATCGGGCGTACGACCGGGCAATGATCGCCCGAGAGCATTCTTCGCCTGGTAAAGAGGACCGCCCAACCCGATCGGGCGGAGGTTTAATGAGGCGCGGAAATGCATTTTCCGAAATTGCTTATAAATATGTTTTAAACCTAGTTTATTTAATTGACGATTAAGTCATTAATCACCTCTGTAATTCTGGTTATCCTTATCATCAATAATATTATTTTCTCTCTGCCCGTGGACGTAGCCAACACTCCGTTGGTGAACCACGTTAAATCTATGTGTGATTATTCTTTGTTTTGCATTCAATATTTGTTCTTTCTCACATCTGTTATAACAAATTGGTATCAGAGCTTTGTGTTCGATCCTAGTGAGAAAGATGTTCCGGGATGAATGTGAAATTTGATAAATTCACTCGGGAGAAACAGTTTCGATCATGGCGCATCAAGATGCGGGCTTTACTGAAGCAACAAGGGTTGTGGGCACCGTTGGCAAAAAGGTCATCGGATTCGGAAACCGCTGAGATGGTCGTTCTGGAGGAGAAGACACACTCAACGATTATGTTGTGTCTTTCTAACGACATAATTACTGAGGTCATGGAGCGTAAAAACCGCCGCCGGTCCCGTGGTTGAAGTTGGAGAGTTTATATATGACAAAATCTCTAACCAACAAGTTGCTTTTGAAGCAACGTTCATTCGCCTAACGTATGCGGAAAGGTATGTCTCTGAGGGACCATCTAGATAAATTGAATACTATCTTGCTAGATCTTCGTAATATTGATGTTAAAGTAGATGATGAGGATGCTGCTTTAATACTGTTAGTATCTTTGCCTTTATCATATGAGAATTTTGTGGATTCTTTTATTGTTGGGAAAGATAGTATGTCATTAGAAGAAGTAAGATCTGCTCTTCATAATAGAGAAGTCCGTCCTCAGGCATATGGTTCTGGTACAAAAAATCAGACATCTGGATTAATAATCACCGGGGGTAAGGGGACAGGGAAAATCTGGTAAAAAGAAATCGAACCATAAAAATTCGAATTATAAGGGTCCTAAACCTAATGATGTCTGTAATTACTGTAAAGAAAAGGGGCATTGGAAGTCCTAAGAAAAAGAAGCAGCAGGACAAGAATGAAGGTTTTCCAAGCTCCGGTTAACCGATGGTAATTCCGAGGAAGATCCGGCCCTAGTTGTTAATAACCATCACATTATAGGGATGTGTGGGTTCTTGATTCTGGGGGCATCGTATCATATTAGTCCCTGCAGGGAGTGGTTTTCAACTTATGAGAGATAGATGGGGGCAAGTGTTTCTATAGCCAACAAGGTCCGCTCGCAAAGTAGTTGGAATAGGCTTCATCAGATTGAGGACTCATGATGGTACATTCTGTACCTTGAACGAAGTTAGGCATGTTCCACTGATGACAAAGAATCTGATATCTTTGAGTCTTCTTGACAGTAGAGGTTTCAGTTTTCAAGGTGAAGGTGGAGTAATGAATGTCTACAAGGGTTCGAAGGTAGTTTTGAAAGGTATTAAAAAGGGTACCTTATATTTTCTTCAAGGTTCTACTGTGACAGGTTCTGCTGCTGTTGCATCATCTGAGGTTCCCAAGGAGGATATGACCAAGTTATGGCATAGGAGACTTGGACATATGGGTGAAAGGGGGATGCAAATTCTGTCAAAAAGGGATCTTTGTGTGGGCACAAGGTGCAGGACTTAGAGTTCTGTGAGCATTGTGTGTTTGGAAAGCTTCATTGCAGCAAGTTTCCAAAGGCTGTGCATACTACAAAGGACACACTTGATTATATTCACTTTGATTGTTGGGGTCCTTCCCGAGTTGAGTCTATTGGAGGTCACAGGTACTTTGTGTCGATGATCGATGATTATTCAAGGATGACTTGGGTAATTGTGATGAAGCATAAAAATGAGGCTTTCATGAACTTCAAGCAGTGGAAGGCTTTGGTGGAAAATCAAGCTGGAAGGAAGATCAAAAGACTGCGAACTGATAATGGTCTGGAATTTTGTTGGTCTGAGTTTAATGAGTTCTGCAAGAATGAAGGGATTACACGCCATCATACCGTCAGGGAATACTCCACAATGTAACGGGGTAGCGTAACGCATGAATCGTACACTGTTGGAGAGAGCGAGGTGCATGCTCTCTAATGCTGGGTTACCTAGAAGATTTTGGGCAGAAGCTGTAAGTACAGCTTGCTATCTTATCAACCGTGGACCTCACACTGGTATTGATTGTAAAACACCTTATGAGGTGTGGTCTGGTAAGCCTGCAGATTACTCTTTGTTGAGAGTTTTTGGTTCTACTGTTTATTATCATGTAAGTGAGGGTAAATTAGAACCTAGAGCTAAGAAGGGTGTATTTGTGGGTTTTTGGGGAGTGGAGTTAAGGGCTATAGAATCCGGTCACCTTCCGAGAGTCGAGTTATACTTAGTAGAAGTGTAATATTTGATGAAAATTCTATGCTTAACCCCACTGTGAAGTCTATGGTGGTGTCTGTTGGTAGTGATGTTGATAAGCGGTGGAGCTGGAAGTCACTTATGATGGGAGTGAATTACAGCACCAAGGTGGAGAAGATCAACATGGTGCTACTGAATTTGAACCTTCTAGTCATCCATCTGTCTCATCTGAAGCACATCGAACTAGTATAGCACTTGATAGAGCTAGAAGAGTTGGTGTGGGACCTCCTAGGAGGTATGGTTTTGAGGACATGGTTGCTTATGCACTCGCAGTGTCTCGAGGAGGTGGAGGTAGATACTCATGAACCATCCACCTACAAAGAAGCTGTCTCAGGTATCGCTGCTATGGGAGATGAAATGGAGTCTGTGGATAAGAATCATACTTGGGAGCTAGTCAAGAGTCCTAAGGAGAGAAAAATTGTCACCTGCAAATGGGTTTTCAAGAAGAAGGAATGGACCTCACCTTCCGAGGGGGTCAAGTATAAAGCTCGGTTGTTCAAAAGAGGGTTCACTCAAAGGAAAGGGGTCGACTATAATGAGATTTTCTCACCGAAGGGTTAGACACACTTCCATTAGGGTGCTACTAGCAATAGTTGCACATCAGGATCTTGAACTTGAGCAACTAGATGTGAAAACAACTTTCCTACATGTGGAGTTGGAAGAAGAGATTTATATGACTCAGCCAGATGGGTTCCAAGTTCCTGATAAGGAAGACTATGTTTGCAGACTGAAGAAGTCCTTGTATGGGCTAAAGCAGTCTCCTAGGCAGTGGTATAAAAGGCTCGATGACTATATGATTGAATCGGGTTACAACAGAGTTCAGTATGATTGTTGTGTGTACCACAACAAGATGGATGATGAATCATGGATTTATTTGGTCCTGTATGTAGATGATATGCTTATAGCTGCAAAGTCCAAGTCTGATATTCAGAGGTTGAAGGGTCTTCTCAGTGCTGAGTTTGAGATGAAGGATTTGGGTGCTGCGAAAAAGATTTTGGGGATGGAGATTTATAGGGAAAGAGATCAGAGGAAGCTTTTCTTGTCACAGAAAGGCTACATTCATAAAATTTTGTCAAGGTTTGGCATGTCAACAGCTAAGCCTATAGATACTCCAAGTGCCTCCAATAATCATTTAATTTGTCTGTTGCTTTTGCACCCAAGTCTGCTGAGGAGAAGGAGTACATGAGTAGGGTTCCCTATGCTAGTGCAGTAGGGAGTCTGATGTATGTTATGGTCTGCACTAGGCCGGATCTTGCACATGCAGTCAGTGTTGTTAGTAGGTTCATGGGTGATCTTGGTAAGGAGCATTGGCAAACAGCTCAAGAGGATTTTTCATTACCTTCGAGGTACGTCCGATGTCGGGTCTCATTTATGGGAATGATACTCGTGTTTAGTTACCGGGTTATTCTGATTCTGATTATGCTGGAGATGTAGACAATAGAAGGTCTATGACTGGCTATGTATTTACTCTTGGTGGCTCTGTTGTTAGTTGGAAGGCAACTTTGCAGGCTACAGTTACTTTGTCTACTACTGAAGCAGAGTACATGGCATTGACAGTAGCTGCTAAAGAGGGAATATGGTTAAAAGGGCTAGTCAATGATCTTGGTTTGCATCACGATCAGGTCATTGTGTATTGTGATAATTTGAGTGCAATATGCTTAGCCAAGGATCAAGTCCATCATGAGAGGACTAAGCACATTGATGTGAGATATCATTTTCTGAGGAGTGAGAAGAGGGTTAAGGTGAAGAAAGTAGGTACTGCTGATAATCCTGCTGATATGTTCACTAAACCTGTTCCACAGAGTAAGTTTCAACATTGTTTGAACTTGCTCAATGTTCATGGTTGTTAATTGCACTTTGGGGCAAGTCTGGGGCTCTTAGGGGCTAATCTGGTGTCCTTAAGGGACAAATTTGGTCTGGTTGCCTTTCGGGGCAAATCTGGTTGCAGGGAGAATCTGGGCATTGTGTTTAATGCGTCTGTTATCTGGTTTCTGGTTTGTTGTGAGAGGATTCAAGTCAAGGTGGAGATTTGTAGGATTTATGCCTTGAATCTGTTCGAAGATTTGCATGTTCGCAGGCCCGCCCGGTCAAGTCGGGCGTGTGCCGCCCGACCGTGCGGGGTCGAAGGTCCAAGCTGTTGCTTGGAAGCTGGGCTCCCGATGGCGTCGGGCATGGTCTCCCGATCGAGCGTGCGACCGGGCAATGATCGCCCGATCGGGCCCGAGAGCATTCTTCGTCTGGTAAAGAGGACCACCCGATCGGGCAGATTCCTCCTGACCCGATCGGGTAGAGGTTTAATGAGGCGCAGAAACGCATTTTCCGAAATTGCTTATAAATAGGTTTTAAACCTAGTTTATTTAATTGATGATTAAGTCATTAATCACCTCAGTAATTCTGGTAATCCTTCTCATCAATAATATTATTCTCTCTCTGCCCGTGGACGTAGCCAACACTCCGTTGGTGAACCACGTTAATGTGTGTGATTATTCTTTGTTTTGCATTCAATATTTGTTCTTTCTCACATCTGTCATAACATGAGATACCTTGGAATGACCCTGGGATGGTTGCAGGCCTAATTATTCACTTGAAATATTTTTCATGGCTTGTTTTTAATCATTCAAGTTCCGATCCAAATGGCACTGAATGCTACCATATATATGTCGATTCTAAAGTACGGAAGTATGACCTTGGAACACATCACTTACCAATGGCATGAGAATCATGGCCGCATACTTAATTATGTGATCCATGGTTGCCAATTGCTACACTCCCCCATCTTATCAGGTGACTGAATTCCTATATCATCATGGAAATCTAGGCAAAGCCGGATTGCTTCCTTATTAATAGACCTTTTTGATATCCAAACAAACTCAGAAAATTACCCATATAAATCCCCAAAATTTACCAATACTACCTCTATTTCTGAATACATGCAACTTTAAAAAAATTGCATCATCCGAATACTAACTTTGACCGCATTATAAAGCTAATATATAAATACAAATGCTATATATCATGAAGTATAATATATTGTTGGATTAGTCTCAAGATATATTTTCATAATATATACATTTTTATAAGTTTTATACTTTTATACTAGTCGATAATTAAAGATATTAATATTTTTTTTAAAAAGGTAGAAAGTAGTATATTCCTTCTCACTCGATCTTACCCTAAAAACACATCAAATGTTCTACTAGCAATCTAGCATATAATGTCACACACAAACGGGCTATCAATAGAGTGTATATTTTTTAATATCTTAATTAGAAAAATAATTAAAATGATTCATTTAAGAAATCCAGTTGGTTCCCCTCAAAAAAAAAAAAAAGAAATCCAGTTGGAACCATGCTACTTATCCTAGAGTGCAAGGATCTTGGACATTCGGAAGCCCAAAGCCCCAAACCCCACAGCCCCACACGAAGCAACATGATTGAACTATGTACACTGAACTCAATTAAACGCCATGTCTATGGAAAACTATTCAGACCATGATATTATTGATGTACTTAGCTTTCTCTTCTAAGTACATTGGTACATGCCAACATTGCCAACATTGTCCTGCACCTATCTTTTAACACTGGTCAAAGTGAAATATATAAATCCAAAACCTAAAATAGTGGATTAGATATAGATCGATTAGATCGTTTTTTTTAAGGTTTGAACACCCCTAGTTAAAGTGGAGTATGTATTAGTGAAATGAAAGAGATATAGAGTGATACCCCCTCCGGTTTTTCTTAGTTTACCTAATTTCCTTTCCGAGTTGTCATTCATGAGTTTACCCACTTCTTTTTTTTCTGTTTTTGGAATGGTATTACAAAATTTATATTATTATCTTTACAATAAAGTTTTTCTCACTCTATTTCTCGTAGCCCACAACATTAACTGTAATATAATACTCCCTCCGTCCTAAAATATAGTTCCCATTTTCCTTTTTTCACGGTAATTTATGCAAGTAGAATCTAATGGTGCAAAAGAAGGACTTGCTAGCAATTTTGCAAAATACTTAGCTAGTTGCTTAACCATTGGAGTATAAAATAGAGTTTTGCTTTGCTAAGCAAATTGGCTCTATAGAGCAAATTGGCTTAGCCAAAATATTAGGTCCCACACAACAAATAACTTTTCCATAAGTCTTAATTTATTATATAAGAAAAAGGAAAAGGTGATTGTGGGACATACTTAAGCAACAAAATATTTTAGCTAAACCATTAAAGGAAAGTTGGCTAAAGATAGAACTAGCTAAGAAAGATGATGTGGCATCTTTAGCCAAGTATCATTTTAGCTAACCATTGAAGTTGCTTTAAGAGGGATAGTAAAGATTTTTTGTTTATTTAAATAAATGTTGTATGGGAAAAGATGATTTTAGGAGAGAAAATGGAGAATAATTGGTGAAAGAGCATTAATTGTAACACTTGGGTTGAATAAACAAAGCAAAAAACAAAGGCCCTGTTTGGCAAATAGAGTTTAGAGTTTAGCTGTTAGAGTTTAGAGTTTGCTGTTAGAGTTTTAACTTTTTGTTCAGCAGATTTGACTGCTGATTTGACAACTTTTTTTATAAATGTGTTTGGTAACAATTAACCGATTCTAAAAGCTTTTTGCACATTTGTTTGTGTGAAATGACATTTATAGACATTTTAATACATATGTGTAGTATTATTATTAGAGGCGAAAAAGTCATTGAACATATTTTTACCTAATCCTCTAAAGAAAAAACTCCTATTAGGAGCTTTTTCATTTTGAGAGTTTTCATTCCAAAACTCTCTCAAAACTCTCTTCTACTAAACACTTTTTAGAGTTTTTGACTAGTCAAAACTCTAAAAGTGGTCCAAAACTCTCTTTTGTTCCAAAACTCTAATTGCCAAACACCCCCAAAATTCAAGAAAATAAATGATTTACACGGTTTTTCAAAACAAATTACTAATAATGTGGACTATATATTGAAATTGAAACTATATTTTGGGACACCCAAAATTGAAATGAACTATATTTTGGGACGGAGAAGACTACTATATCTTTCAAAAAAAAATACAACTATGTAGTAAAGTAATATTTTATCTTATTTTTTATGACCCATATATCTATTTCTCCTAAAATTTTATAATTAAAACAGGAGGTGGTAAATAACAGTTCGGCACTTTAGGAAATGGAAGTCTCTGGAAATGAAAACTTTCTCAAAGAGACGAAAATACTTCATCAGTCCAATCAAGCAACCACTTGGAGAAAATTAAAGCAATTTAAGTAGAAGACAAGTGAAGCTTGAAGAATTGGACCTCAAAAATATTATAAAATTCACCTAATTTATCTAGCAATTAAAAATGAATTGCAATTTGCAAGAATCCAACTAGTCCACAAGCTTTCAGTATTCCAGGCTCCAGCTATAATGAAGGGGACCATTTGGGAGTTTAAATTGATATGGTGTACTCGTGTGCATCTTTAATTAGAGTAGTTGGCTGAATTGTAAAGATGGGAGTGTCCCTGCTTCCGAATGATTGTCTTGGATTATTATGACACCAACTAATAAAAAGTCATTACCCAATGAATGTATACATTTGTGTTCTTTTTTTTAGAAGATATACATTTGTGTTCTTTGATAGTTGTTAGTGTGTAGACTTCCGGTGACCCACTTATTTATAGTATAAATTGACAAAATGAGTAACAATTAAAATTCTTTTAAGAAAAAACTTTAATTGTTATAAATTTTTGGTTAGAAATACCTTTATAATTGTCTTAGCAAAAAAAACCTTTAGAGTTAATATGGTGAAAAAATATCTTAATGATACTTTATCAAAGTATCTACTTTGTCGTCGAATTTCGGGTGCAAAGTCATATTTCTAGTTATTAACCCTCTCTTTTTCCTCCTTCCTTGTGCATGAAAGTCATGCGTGCAGCGTGTTTACCAAACTCTTTTGGCCAAAATCAAACATATAAAGGGGAGGAAAGGGATGGTCCATAATTCGAACTTTGACTTTTTAGACAGAAATATAACAACTCGATTTTTTTTTAATAAAAAGTGTTGTATAAAATGTTTTCTAATCAACCCTAAAGATTATACACCTCTACGGCGCTACCTTCCTTTCAAAATGTGTATCCCTATTTATTGTTTTACACAATGCAACAATAACATTTATTGCTTTATTTGATTTTTTTTAAGGAAAAAGAAAACAAAGAAGTAGTTCCAAGATAAAAAGTACCAAAAAGTACTTAATTTATCAAATACTCTATCCGTCTTCAAATATAGTGCTTGATTCTATTTTTTCACGGGAATTAAGGTAAATAGAATCTAAGAGGAAAGTAAAAACTTTTTATTTATTTAAATAAATGTTGTATGGAAAAAGGTGATTTTAAGAGAGAGAATGGAGAATAATTGGTGAAAGAGTATTAAATGTAACCCTTGGGTTAAATAAACAAAGCAAAAAACTAATTTCAAGAAGCAAATAAATGATGATGACACAATTTTTCTAGGCAAATCACGAAAAAATATGGATTTAAATATAGCACCGAGTACTATATTTTGGGACACCCAAAATGAAAATGAAGCACTATATTATGCGACGGAGGGAGTATTATTCTTAGAGAATCTTACTACTCCCTCCATTCTCCTTAAAAACCGTGAAAAAATAAATGAAGTAAGCACTAAATTATGAGATAGGTGGAGTATTACTTATGTGTTGTGGCAGATCATATTAATTAATTGTTAATATTATAATATGTAGAAAAACTATTATATTGTGAGTGTTGTTTTCCATATGCACAAGTATATCTGCTTTCTAATTCTGAAGTGGAATAGTGGATGCTTTCGATGTGGATATTAGAGGGGGTTCTCCCTTTATTGTAGTGATACTAGGGGTGTAAGCGGACTGCGAAAGTGTCAAGTCCCATCCGTCCCAAATTCAAACTCGGTCCGGAACAAACTGTTTATTTGGACCGGACTCGGACTCAAATTTTCGAGATCCAAATATTTTCTGACCGGATTTGGACTCACCCTTTGGAGTCCAATAAGTCCAAATCAATCCAAAAATATTTTTATATATAATATATATTTAATATTTATATATATAATGTATATATATATATAATTGATGCTATTTTTAAAAATTTTGGAGTTTTCAACCTCCCCTCTCTAAATATTTCAACTGGCGCTAGACAATTTCACTTGGCGCCAGACAATTTCACTTGGCGCCAGACAATTTCACTTGGCTCCATTTGTTAAATAAGTAAATGATAAATCATAAATTTCTAACCTAGTAAAGTAGTAACCCTAGTCCTAGCAGTAGTGCAATACTGCAGTTGTAGCCGACTAATTCTATAATTCTATCTCACTTTACTCCTTACTAGTCATTAGTCACTTCCTCTCACTCTTTCATTTTCTTTCTACCTCGCTGTCTCGACTCTCGCACTCTCTATTTCTCTCTCAGATGTATCTCTGCTTCCTCTCAACTTAGATCAAGGTATGCATCTAATTCAAATTTCTATTCATAGTATTTTACTTTAATTTAAGCTTTCAATCTAATTTGTGGACATTGATGATTGAATCAGATGTCAAATGCTCAAGCATCTCAATCTGTTCACATTCATAGTATTTTTTGGAATAGATGTAATGAGCTTAATCTTTCAAATTCAATTATGAGAAAACGTTGTGAATCATTGAATCTAAATCGGGGAAAAAAATATCATAATCGGACTGGACTGGACTGGATTCGAACTCAAGAAAAAATTATCGGACTGGATTGGACTGGACTCAAAAAATATCCGGATCGGACTTCGACTCAATTTCTCGAGTCCAAAAAACTTCGGCCCGGATTTAGATTTGGCAAAATCCAATCCAAATCAATCCACTTACACCCCTAAGTGATACTCCTAATCTTCATTCAAAACATCTTCACTATCAGAATCGAGATAGTCATCCGGATCCTTAACACTTAAACCAGACTCATTGGGGCTTGTTGGGCCTCTGGGTGAGTGGCCCTGTGCGAGGACAGTCCAGAGGAAATTCATCTTACTACGGGTTCCCGAAAGGGAGCCCAAAAAAAAAATACACTATGTGATCTCTGCCAATGCCAAAAAATGTACATATCTTTCCTTGGGACTAGTCCATATAGCCACTATATGTAAGCATCTGTATCAAACAACGTGCAATACTAGAGAGTTAGACCGTACAAACTATAAAAGGTATTCTTTTTTTTTTGTTACGGACAAGGGATATCGTTTAAGGTAAGGAGAATTTCCTTCCAAAGAGGGCAAGAAATTGAGATTCTTCTTGTAAAAGATGAGATAGAAACCCTTATCACAGGGGTGGAAAAAGTATACGAGATTCATATTGGTGTTGCAAATTGCGATATAGGAGTTCTAGAATAATACATATCACATTAGAGATTATATACAGTACTGTAACTGTAAACAATGATACACCACTCTCTCATAGGAAAATATTATATCGTAGTCAATTACCTGTACTATGCCACAAAATAGGCAAATAGTGAAGGATGTTCACTGAAAAAAAAAACCATTTCATTTACCTTCTAAACCCACTAGTTAGCTGTCTTCGCTTACAATCTATTGTAGAGATGGGCATGGGTACAAGACCCCATCCGGGCCTATTGGACGACCGACCCTAATTTAAGGCTGCTCCAATTTTTCCGAACATGGGGGTGCTTAAACGGTGCGAGTTGAAAATATTAGAGTCCGGGCTTAATACTTTAACTGAACCTAACCCTTTACTCCTAAAGTTACTTAATATATTTTTTTTTCCTTTTTTGGTTTTAATGAAAATCATACATATCCCTTATCAGTAAACAACTGAACTTTCATAACCCTAAAAACTTTATAGCCGACTAGAGAGAGGAGAGAGAGGGGAGAATTTGCGGGCTTATCACTCATCATCGTTACTCCGATGCCACCATCGTGCTGCCAGCATTGCAAGTCACCGCCTTCCTCACCGTGGCATTTCGTAGATCCTTCATCACTGCAAGCTACGCTTAGTAAACAAAATCCAATCACTTTCGTAGATCCTTCATCACTGCAAGCTACGCTTAGTAAACAAAATCCAATCACTTCTTCTCTCATTCTCTCCCTTTGCGTTTTTTAGTAAAATTTGAACAATTATACTCTATCCCATAAAAACATAAATCAACTTACAGCTTTTAGATAGCAAACCTGAATTTGAAAGGCCATATAACTCACAAGTTTGTTCTATTCACGCAAATCTAAATTACAGTTTTTACCAGTTGGTTGCTTCTAGAGTATGGTTTTGGGTGTTCTATGTTGTTAGATGTGGATTATTCTCACTTTAGAATTCAAATTTATGAGAATTTTGCTTTCTTATTTTTCATTTTGCCGTGAATTTGTTAAATTTGAAAAAAAATGAAAATAGGCTTGGACCCTAGACCCTTAGGGTCTGGGTCCAATTTTCCTAGACCCTTACGGTCCGGGTCTAGGGTATGGTCGGACCCGACCCAGACCCGACCCAGACCCGACCCATGCCCATCCCTAATCTATTGTAGTTACCTCCGTCTATGTGTCAAAACACACCCCTCGCTCCGATCAACCACTAGCCGCCATAGACAATGGTTGGTCCATACTTTCTCGCTAAGTCCCAGGGCAACAATATGATTCGCGAAAAATTATTATGCCTCCATCTCAAAATACTTACAATAGTCGTTTGTATACCCGACAATATTATTTGTGTTCTGAAATACATATCACTATTGATAGTAAAAAAAAGGAGAACCAA